>OZ023140.1:16422975-16806587 GCA_963675895.2 Styela plicata
GGCGTTTGTCCTGGAGTTGGACCTCTGGAAGAAGAACGTGCAGAGCAAGCAATACGGAATGTTTAAATCCTTGACAGCGCGCCCAATGATGAAGTTTCACGTGAAATCATTGATCACCTCTCACTGCTCAATGCTGAGTTGAGGCATTACTTTCCGGATGTGACATGTTGTGCCTACATGACCGATCCATTCTCTGTTGATCCAGCCGACCTGCCTGTCGGGACTGGGAGCAAGAGGAGCTCATAGATATCTAGGCTGACCAGACAGCAAAGACGAAACACAAAGATTGTTCTCCAATAAACTTCTGGCTTAGCATGGCCCCCTCGTACTCGACGCTAGCTTCTAACGCTATTCCCCAGCTGCTAATTTTCCTTTCTACGTGGGAGTGCGGGCAAGGATTTTCATCCCTGATGACTATCAAGTCGAAGAAACGAAACCGACTTGTTGCGCCCATGCATGACTTTCGATGCGCTTGTGAGCAAACGTATGCCACGCATCGACCAGCTAGTGGAAAATAAACAAATGCAGCCATCGCATTAAATAAATTGACTTTTGTTGTTATTTCATTATGTTGTTCTTCTTGTGACTGGTGGTAAAAAAAAACAATTCCATGCATCCCATCAACCCTGGCTGATAATGCCTAGTTTAATAGAATTTATTATTACACCTCGCTTAGGTTAAATACGTGATCATGACGTCATAAATGGTGGAAGCGTTTTTTTTGGGCCGCCTTCGGCGCGCGTAACTTATGTAGGGGGCCTCGAAATGGTACGTGGGAGGAAAAAGGTTGGGAACCACTGATGTAAGTAATATTGCCTTTTATAGCTGAATTTCCCCCAACCCAGTTAAAAAATTTTTGTAAAAATATCGTTTGTTAAGTATGCGTCATTGATGGATATCGCCGCCGAGGCGCGTTCCGTCTGTGGCTCATGCTTAACAAATTGGCCGTAAATCTCTACTACACACATCGAAAAATTGGCAATCTTTCATGCAGACAATTCTTTCGTCTCATATATGAGCTTCGATAGATTATGTGTTTACAAGATTGAACGAGACGCTCGCTTCAGTACGTTTATTCCCGTAATTAGTACAACATCGATTTCCTTCAATTAGCAGACTCAACGTCACTAAATCGATTATTTGATTTCGTCGATGTTGACAGGTGGGTTTGATAACAATATCGGCTCGAACAATAAAATATTTTACCTATATTGGTATTCCTTTAAATTGCTTGAATTAATGAAATAGTTCGTAGATTGTAAGACAGAATGATCGTTTGAATGCCGGACTCCTTTTTTGTATCGCTGCGCAATTAGTTGGAAGTAGCGGACAGATTGTATTCTGAAAGTTGTTATAAGATAGCCAACTACATAGGAACCAAGCCAAAGTTTAGGAATAACATACTTCTCAAAGATGGCTATATTTATGTTTTGGTTAAGATATTTTATAGATAAGATTTTAAAAATCGGAATTGCAATCTTAATGGATCGTGGATATAAATGGATGATATTTTATAATATAATACAATATTTTAGTGCTTATTTTCCTGCCGGCCAAGGTAAAACTATAAAATTTCAAGCCTTTCTGTATCGATTGTTTATCTTTCTTGTTGAATTATATTTTGTGACACCACTTTAATTACGCAAAACCGATTTCGAATTTCGAACTGTTTGACTCAAATAACCTCCGTGCAATCGAGATGTTTTGGAAAAACGGCCGGCAGCCTAAAGTTGATAACATCATACGTAAAGAATCGCCAAAAACAAAATGCGGTGGAAGGGATGAACGAATACTTTTTTCAAATTTCAATAAACACTTGAAATTACTTCTGGAATGTACAATTCAATGAGCTACCCAACAGTAGTGTGCCAAATATGAGGTACTTATACTACATGAAGTAATTATGCCGTTATCAATTGAAATATTTTCATTGGAGTGTACAATCAGGAGTATTGTTATCTCTGTTTTTACAGAATACTTATTTTTCTTCAACTTTTTTTCTAAATATTTGAGAAATATCCTCTGTTTTGAATGCATATAAGTAATAATCAGACTCGGCATGGCAAAAAGAAATATCTACTATCAGGTAGTCCAGGCCTAGAATGGGCAATCGTCAAGCTGTACTTTCACCGGAAAAACTCGAACAATACCAGGTAGTTTTTTTTATTGAATTTCTTTATAAGCTAGTCATTTATCCTATATGTGGCAAAAGAACTACTGAAAAAGCGGCTACAGCAATTTATACTGCAGTTGCTGGGACTATATATCTTTTTTTTTCAGCTTTTTGCTATTAAGGGACCATTAGTTGTTTTTTTTTCAGGCACTGCGTCCGGCCCATTCTCAGCGTGTATTCCAACAAAAAAATAAATTTGTTCACCTGTTCAAGTATATAAGAAAAGCATTAATAAATAGTATATATATTTTCCAGGATTGTACATATTTTTCAAAGCCAGAGATTGTCAAGTGAGTAAATTGTCAATATTCGCCAGACTTTTATTTAATATATTTAAAATAAATACTTATACACCAAGACTTTGAGGATGTAAAGAATATTATTTTTGCGTTATTGCATTGTGTTAGTAAATGATTCGACTTCAATTTTTTTAAGCACTTCCCACGCTCATAGTTGTTTTAAAGTGTTCTCAAATATTGTCTAAAGTATTTTCCTTGTTGTTTTCTATTCCATAGCAGAAGAATTCGAGTCTTACTTGATAAAGTAAAGTCACCTCATTGACATTCAATTTTTTTCTGAAAGTAACTGAAGCTTAATTTGAACGCAATGCTGTGAGAGCTGGAAAATTTGCGTAATTAACAAAAATTCCGGAAGGGTAAACAGATTTTTGCGACCAAATGGATATTTTTTAACAGTCGTTTTCAGCAGGGACTATTGTATAGACTTAAATAACTAATCAATCTGCCATTATAATACACAAACTGACTGTTTCAGTTATTGTTTTTAGTCTGTATGGGCGATTCCGAGAATTGAGTCCAGAGATAGTCCCATCTTTTATGCCGAACGATTGTGTGGAAAGTGTTCTAGTTCCCCCTCAGCTAATTGGAATGATGCCAGAGCTGAAGGTAACATTACTGTTTGCAGGAATTAGGAAAGAATGGTTTAATTAACAATGAGTTCAGCCTAGTTTTTGTTCAATTTGAACTATATTTACCGAAAAATCTATTTTTAAAATAACTCGACGAGAATACGAGTGAACAGGTCAGTGCTTCGATTATAAGCAAGCGAATATTTACACTGCTTTACAATTTGTTTTTATTTTTTTGTTTTTATCGGAATACAATCTGAGCAAAGCCATGAGCATCATAATTCCGTTTTTCATAGACGAAATAGATGGCCGTTGGTCTGCAGCACAGCAACGCCACTTTCAATTGTAAAACATGTAATAAGTTTTTGACGTGATATTATTATTGGAGGCGAGTTATTGTTGTCCTGTGTTTGACAAACAAAAGTTCAAGATCTTATTTTGTTTTTTGGAAGTTAAGATTTTTTCAAAGAATTTCCTTTTCAGGACAACCCGTTTGTTGAACAGATCATTCACGTGTTTTCTGATAATAAAACTGGATATATGAACTTCGAAAATTTTCTCGACATGTTTAACGTTATGAACGACCAAGCCTCAGCGGACTTGAAAACTATATATGCTTTTAAAATATTTGGTAAGGAAATTTTAGATTTAAGATTCCAATCGCCTATTCGGATACATATCCGAGTTGAATGATTCGAAGAGTAAGATAAGTGTTTCGGTAATTAGGTATGATTTTATATGCTGTGATGTTAAACATAAATTTACAACAATAATAATTGCTAATGTATTTGGGGAAAAGTCTTTCATGAAACCGTATTATCAATTTTCGAGAATATCGTATTTGGAAAGCTTCTGTTTGAAATAATATGATCTGATATTCAAATTAAAAACAAATGTGTTTATAAATGATGTTACCATGGATGAGCGTTTATAAAGCTATGGTTTCCATCATCCCAAAATTTCGGCTCTCTTATTAAATTTTTACATCATGTTTTAGCGTATGTGTCAAAGTCTTTACACTCGACACATTATGTAACTCGTGCAGTTGATGGCAAAATATGGGGATAATTGCTACAGCTGACAATTGTCGGAGTATTTATATCCCGCCTCTTATTCCCAAAATACACATAGTCAATTGTTCTCTCGACCACACAAATACGTTATGTGACCGTGAAGTTATGCGGCTGCGAAGGCAATTAAATTCTAACATATATTGTTCATTTATGTCGTATAGATGCATATACATCGGGTATTTCACAATAATACCTCCGACTACTTTATGTAATACAGCGATTGAAATGAAATATTTTTAATGTATGTATTAGTCCCTCCTTTGACACCCATTTATATCAACAAAAGGTTTGAGTATCTCGTGTAATAGAGTTTCGCGAGTAGATTACGAATATCGAAGTCTTATTTGCCATACCTGATGATTTTAGCAAAGCGAACCCCCCAAAGTCACCCCGGTTGTTAAGTTTTTAAAACGATTCGAGTGCAAGCACAGTTCCGATGATAAAATTTGTCTTTTAGGAAGCATATTACATATCTGATATTTTAAGACCACCGAACTGCTGTTTTTGCCAAATCTGATGCCCTAAAAATTACCCCCAGCTATTGAAATATTTAAATAATTTGAGCACAAATACCATTTCATTGTCATAACATACGGCTTGGGTGTCCATTTCACGACGATTTACTTGCTGATTTAACCAAATCTGACGCCCTAAACGTGGCCACCACTATTGGGACATATTGAGTGGAAATACCATTCCACTCCCATAACACAGGGCTTAGATAGCTCGACACGAAATGTGCATTTAACGCTGAATTGATTTCTCACCTGCTGATTTGGACAAAGCTGACACCCTAAAACTAAATCCACACTATTGAGATAACTCATCAACTCGAGTGAAAACATCTTTCCATTGTTGAATTGAAGATATCCGAACAGAGCATGGCTACTTTTGGTCGTATTACTTTTGATCGGCCCGTCCATTATTCTATGTAAACTCGAGAAACATCACATCTGTCAAGTTAGCCTAGGGGACAAGGAAATTCGTCTCCACTTTTTTAACTCGTGCTGACGGTTGTATACTGCAGAACTAAACTTGATTCAAAACTGTTATAGTGCTTTACCCGACATCTTTATGAAACCATTACACGTTTTCGTAATAAGGGATAAGAGGGATCCTTCTTTTGTGCCTCCATGTAAGCGGATTCGCATGATATATAGAAAAGCTGTTTCATAAGAGGGGCTTATTTTTTATGCAAAACCATAAAATATCCACTACTTGATGACGAAAAAATTTTTTTTTGCAAAATAGACAAGAATAGTAGCCTAAATCAAACGAGTGATTCAAAACAGGCGTCATTATCAGCAAAGTCAGAGACACAGGATTAGAAACTTGATTTGTCACAAATCTACAACAGTAAAAACGGGCATTGGCATAATATTTTACAGCATGATTTTATGAAAGCTTGTTTCTTACCTTGACGGCCAAGCACTTGGAATCACAGCTAGCAGAAGCGTGAAAAGTTGGTAACATATGAGCAGATTGCAAATAACACACAGTGTGATCTCTACAACATCTGCTCGCATTGACTTATGACGAGAATGTCGTTGCATTGGCCTACTTAAACATGTTCCCAGCAAAAAATTCAGAGGTGTGTTTAGCTTGTTATTCCTTTTTCATTGAAGTCCATAGTAAAGATAAATTTAGAGGAACTTTTGGAAGGCAATGAATTACGTATGTAAAAATTCCATTACTCGCGTTGAACACAACTCAAGATAATAGCGATTGACCAGATATCTGATATGATTCAATCTCTCTCAGAGAACCACAGTGCTCGGAAGAAGCTTCTCCAACAAAATTGCTTCTGGCGAACGAACTATAAATGCTTTATCACATAAAGCGTGGATCGACTAAAGACTGTTTGAGGATCAAGCGCAGAAAGAAAATTTGTATATTTGCTTCTTCGTATGGCCCAAAAAATAGTTGAACTTCCTCACTCACACATGGCAATATATTACAGCACAATATTTTACGCAATCGTTTCCGTCTATGCGAATTCTTTCCGTAAATAGGATCGGTCTTCTTTAAAGTTCTATGAGAGGAGATTCTGTTTCAAATTGCTGCAGCGCAACAACGTCCTACGGTGCTTCGGAGCGTTTTCCGAAAACAATGTTTGTCAATTGATTCTTCTCTTTAGATTGTCTTGCTATATTTTAACGAAATGCTACATTCAAGTGTCAAAGCACATCTATTGGTACATCGCACTCTTTTTCTTTTTATCAATTTCTACAATATGTAATGAGTGATGCCACGCCAACTTTTCAGCTCTCCAAGTGAGGGGGTGGGGGCTTAATGAGATAAGATTGAAGGGTTGTTGCAAGAGGGTTTGCACAAGATCCTGTGCAAATGTGGCAGTTGTTTCACTGTGTATTGGCGTTAGTTCTAATAATCGGTGAGACAAAACAATAATCTTTTACTATTTCGTATATAGACCACCAAATTATTCCAATAAATCTCTTATAAATTAAATCTGTTTGAGAAGTTGTTGGTTAGTCAGGTTTCACCAAATTGAAAATAAGTATGTGATAGAACTTGTTAGAAATTAGGACATTTCATTCAGCAGTTTAATTTTATATTATTTTTACTTTAAAGGTGCGTACAATAATTCCTAAAGAATATTTCTTTTCTTATTAATAAAAAATAATTACCCACTTTACTCTAAAGTGTATTGTGAGCTGCACATTCATGAAAAGGTTTATGTTACATGTTATGAACAAATCATTTTGTATATACAGATCTAGGTACAATTTACTAACATGTTTTTATTGCTGTAGATTTGTGACAAATTAAGTTTCTAATCCTGTGTATCTGACTTCGCTGATAATGACGCATGTTTGAAATCATTCGTTTGATTTAAGCTACTGTTCTTGTCTATTTTGCAAAACTTTTTTCCGTCCTCAAGTTATGGATATTCTATGGTTTGCATAAAAAATAAGTCCCCTCTTATGGAACAATCTTTCTATATAGCATGCGAATCCGCTTACAGAGGCATAAAAGAAGGATAAGTCGATAGTCCCTAGCGAATTGGCCAATCCAATAGATGATAAGACCAAAAGTTCCCTGTTCGGATATCCTCAATCCAAAAATGAAATGATGTTTTCACTCGAGTTATCTCAATAGTGTGCAGGTAGTTTTAGGGTGTCAGCTTCGGCAGGCTGAACGTCTTAAAATGTGCATTCTTTATCACGCTACCCATGCCCTGTCATGCATCAGTGGAACGGTATTGGCACTCAAATTGGGGAAATATCTCAGTAGAAGGGTTACATTTTAGGGCGTCAGATTTAGCTAAATTAGTAGGCAGGTCTTAAAATGCATATCAGATATTTAATATGCTTACCAAATGAGCAGGTGCTGCAAGTAAGACTTCGATATTCGTAATCTACTCGCGAAACTTTATTAGATGAGATACTCAAACTGTTGATATAAAGGGGTGTCAGAGAAGGTACTATATGTTTGTATGTTTATTGTCTATGTTTTATATGTGTATTAGGTCTATTCCATTAGCCCATTTACATTTGTCATGTTTTTTTGCAGATAACGATCAAGACAACTCACTGAATTTCGCCGATTTAAAATGGGCTTTGAGGAAGTTGACAAGACATGAACTCTCTGCAAATGAAATTGACCTAGTAGTAGAAAAGGTAATCAATATAATTAGATTTCTTCCGCAAGTAATAAAATGTGCACTCATGTTGTCAATTATGAGCACAGGTGCAGTATTTACCTAAAAATGATATAAATATTACTAAATTTGGTCACACATATTATACGGGATCCCCCTCTCCTACAGAAAAAGTAAATAAAATAAAGGTACTCCAAACACACATAAACTCAGACTATAATTAAAGTTAAAACACAAGCGAAATATTGGACTCAAGAGGAAACTGTACAGGAGAAAAAAACTACCTAAAAACAATAAAAGAAAAAAGGTAGAGCAAAAAGGGGGAGGTAAAATAGAAATAATAGAGATCCCAAAAAAATTAATTACACCATAAAAGTGGCAAATACTTACATGCGTTACTAGATTTATTGTCCGAGACAGCCAAAACTTACTGATTCTACTTTTTATTATTACTGATATGAATTATTATAATGATTTCGTTTTGGTATTTGAGATACAGCCATTGTAACATAGTTCGGTTAAAAACATTTACAATGTGATACAATGTTTTGACAAGACTTCAAATTATTCCAGATACT
The DNA here is from genome assembly GCA_963675895.2 of Styela plicata. Classification (NCBI taxonomy): domain Eukaryota; kingdom Metazoa; phylum Chordata; class Ascidiacea; order Stolidobranchia; family Styelidae; genus Styela; species Styela plicata. The sequence goes on from OZ023140.1 coordinate 16,431,290, forward strand.
ATTTTTCGTAATAATGGACATAAGGGATTTTCTACTGTTGGGGTTTAATAGTCGTAACAATTTAATAATGATGACAATTACTGAATTGATTCATGAATTAGAGCCTTCATGGACCAATTTCTGCATGTTTTGTAGTTGGGCAACACTGCGAAATCGGCGAGGCCAAAGTGATATTGTGGTGCTAAATGCCATTTGGACCCAGGAGATTGATTATAAAAACCATTTTGGCCAGGTTTGGCATGTTTTAAAGAGTGGTGGTATTTATTCCAACCTAGTCTGATTTTTAAATTTTTTAAATGCCATTATGAACCGAATTTAGCATATTTTATTAACATTATGTCATTGCAATGAAAATAATATTCAGGACATCGTTTTGATTGGCAGTATATAGTTCATGGATGTCGAAAGTGCGGCATTTATTTTACTTTGGAAGCAGCAGCCGGTGATGATGAGATTTCAAGATTTTCTCGTCTGCACCTGCAAGACAACAAAAAAACTAGGCAGTCAACTGTTTGGCGGGAAAATTTATGAAACGTAGAATACTTTCATCTTACCAAGTAGATTACAGTTCACATGTGGATTTGAATTATAATTTAGAGACCACAATGGCGGGCCACTGCTTTAATTGATACGTAATTATCTTAATTAATCTCAGTTAAAAACATGCCTATTTACAAATAAACACAGCGATCACATCAAAGCAAAATAGAAAACAAAAAACAAATGACCACGCATAAACGAGAAGTATTCATGAAATAACATGGTAAATATGTCAAATTATGATTTAATTATAATGATCTTTTTGTTTCATTTTTATCTTATTTTATCATAATTAAATTATCTTTGCAATTTCAACCACTTCGGTGGAGTAGCAAAAAAAGAAATAACACAGATATTTCTCATAATAAATTACTATCCTATTACATTTCAACTACAGAAAACATTAAAATGGGAGAACAGCCAAGGCTCGACTGAGATCCTAATAAAGAATATCTTGCATTCAGGATTTTGTCAATCCAGCCAAGTCACACCCGGAATTAAAAACAGAACTTTTTATAATATATAAGGTATCCATCAAAATTCACACACAAGAACGATCGGAGCGACTGTCTATAAATCAAACATATCCTAACCGTGGAACATACAAAATGTCCCACTCTTAATACGAAAATAGCTCAATCCAGTCGCCCGAATCTGCAAAAAAAGGTCAGTCAGTCGTACGGCTCTACGACGAAGTTAAACAATTTCAACTTTGTCGTAGAGCCGTAGCGACCAAAAAATTCAGCCGTGCCAATCGCATCGGTCGGCGAAAATCGGTGATGTGTGTATTGGGAATCGGCGACAACCGTCGTAAGCTGTCGTATTAGCCGTGCATGTGTGCATCCCCGTTAAGACGCACGTTCCGATTAGTAACACTCCACCAAGTATTTCTGATACCAATAATTACAAAACATCACAAATTTTAGGTAATCGAGGAAAGCGAAATGGATGACGATTGGGAAATATCATTTATGGAATTCGAACACGTTGTAGCCAGATCACCTGACTTCAAAAAGTAAGTAGGCCTGAACTGAAGTGTATGATTATATTTCCCACATTCGGATACTTTTATTTTCGCATCAAATAACATCACTTCGAATCGAATATTACCGAATACGATTTTTACCAAACAATGTATTGAATGCTTTAGTAAATGATCATTTTACTTGTTATATAGGTGAAAAATATATGAAAACGAATACATCAAATAAAATTTTGCTCAATCTCGCCAGATATCTTTTGTTCATTTTTTTTTAAAATCTGATCCAATGATGGATCGCGCACCATAGGCGAAAAAACAAATTACCAACAAGTCTTAACTACGATCCTTTACGGGCAGCTGACATAACAACAAAGTTAAAATCGAGCACATTTAATTTCTAATTATTGTGCCCTGGAAGGAAAACAAGTTAGATTTTTGTTGAGCAAAACCCATCCATTGAATACGCTTTAAATTTATTTAATATGTTTACTTTATTTTTGCAACACCAGTACATTTCGCTTGAGGATTTAAAAGGAACAACTCTACACAACATCATGCTTCATCTTCTTACGTTTACACAGCAAACAAATTTTGTTATTTTTTGATAGTAAAAACATTTACATATGGTTGATCGTGCATTTAATGGCAAGGGTATGTTGGGTTAATAATGTGGAATATATCCAGGGATGTTTTTATGAAAAATTAAGCTGACTGGAGATGCGTTCATAAAAATCTGTAAGACAAATATTAAGATTTATAGGATAAGATTTGATTTCATATTCATCTCGCGGTAGAGAAAGGATCGGGGATCTCTCATGTAAATACCGGTTTTAAATTGGAAATTGACGTATTTACCAGACCGTTCACGAATATTTTCCCCGTGCATCCGTCACTAATCAGTAGTGTTGTGGTTATTTCCAAGGTAGAAGCGGTTTTTGATTCAGCAGTTATAGCACTAGTTCGGATTCAATTACTATTTAGAATTGGAGAGAAAAAATCTATGACTCCGAAGACCTCTGATGTGTCTGAAGCCTCGCCTCGCTATTTTTTCCGTGCATCCGTCACTAATCAGTAGTGTTGTGGTTATTTCCGAGGTTGAACCGGGTTTCGATTCGGCAGTTGTGGCACTGGATCGGATTCAGTTATTATTTAGAATCGGACAGGAAAAATCCTTGGACTCCGAAGACTTGACTTCCAAGGTTGAAGCGGTTTTTGACGCAGCTTGTGTTCCCATCCAAAGTCCGAAACCCTGCCTATTCTGTATTATCCTTGGGCGGGTGGGACTGTTTCTAAAGAAAGGGATGGGAGTTCTTCTTCGCAAACAATAAGATACCGGTACCGGTAAGAATCGGGACAAATTTGCCAAGTCATTAATACTAACTTGTGCATACCGGTACAGCTACTGTAACTTATATATATCGTATAAGAACATTGTTTTTATACCTACTGTATACGACTCATACAGCATATGTTGCATAAACTGTTCAGTACGGTACGGTATGAGACTTGAACCCTATGGTACCTTAAAATCTGAAACTGGGCGACTGTATATCTCCTGTGCTTTGTAAAAAAAACGTTAAAGAGTTGTTAGCGGTTTCAAAAATGCTGGAATGCGGCCAGGGGATACCGTCAAAGTTGGTAACTTCGGATGGTTTGTAACTTCGGACGATTTTTTAAAATGGCCATAAACAACTAAATACGCCATGTATCTGGGTCAGTCTATGTTTTTCTTGTACATAATAATTTATGCTAAACATTTACACATTACTCATGACCCCTGTCTTTCCATATCACTAGAAACGTGTAATTTCTCCTAAATATACAGCGCGCCGTTTCAAACGGCCCAAAACAGTACTTCGGAAGTAATGTCCGTACCAAAATTGTTGATTCCGCTAGAGGGAGTACTCAATGAAAATGAAATGAATTAAAATTTGAGTGCTCGTTAGATGTCGACGTAGGACCGTGAAAAAGTGTTCTTTCTAGACTGACGAAAATCTTCCAAATCTCCCAAATTCCCGGTTACGTCAAGATCGACGTCAGCATGACGTCGTTTCATTATCTCTCATTCTCTTTACGTAGCGTCAAAGTGGCTCTGCGTCACTCCCTGATGTCACCGGTCTGCTTATGCCAGTCTGTGATGTCGCCGCGCTAGCGGAAACGGACATCGTGGCGCCGTTGTTCGCCATGACCAATGCGAAAATATTGCCCGATGACCACGAGCCATAGATGAAACGTACACGATAAACGCCGAGAATGATATATTTTCATAATTAGGTAAATTTTATGATGTTATGGCGGGAAAAAATTATGCTTTGTGCGGCCGATAGTCAATTTTCGACCGTTCTCTTCTCCGAGTAGGTGACATAGCATACGTTTTTGAATAATTCCGTATAGAAATGCATCATGTACATTTGAAATGTTAAATCAAACGCTATGGATCTATTATTTAGTATCAAATGCCCGACGACCAATTCCGTTGTCAATTTATTTTTCACATTTGCATGTGGCAACCGAAATTTGCTTTCATTTATTACTTATCGGTTCATTTATCTTTAATTTCATTATCGCTGACATATTTTAATTCTTGCGTTTCATGATTTTTGAATTGTTATTTTATCAGTGGCCCATGCTCAATAAAACAAGATAATATGCGACCTCAAGTTACGTTATCTAGAGGCAAGACAAGTTAATCCGTAAATGACGTCGCGACTCGACGCAGATACATGATCACTCAACTGTCACGACGTACGATATTCTCTCTGTGCGTAACCCGTCAACAGAGACAGAACGAAGCATCCGAAGTTACAATTTCTATCGCGAGGTATGTTAAATTAATAAAAACGGGGAATTAGGAAAAAAAAATCATCGCAACGACTTCTAGTTTTTTATAATCGTTCGGTCGTGGCGGCATTGTTCCATCATACAAATTTGGTGTTATTTGGATAAAAAATGGCCGAATGATAGTCAGATTTACTACAAAAACGTCCGAAGTTACCCACTTTGACGGTAGCAGGTGGTCAATTTGTACCAGTACAGAGCATACAACTCCATTGAGATGAATTCGTCAGTTCGTCAAATTTTAATGTAGGTTAGCAGTGCACATAGCAGCAAAAGGATCAAATACCGGTACCGGTACCTACTATTCGGTTCCTGTAATTACTGAGACTGACCCAAACTGCTTGTTTTTTCTATAAATGATGAATAAACTGTACAATCACTCTTGTCACATTCACGGTTTAGACAGGTTTAAATAGTGACCCAGGTAGACTAACAGCTAATTCAGAAGAACAAAATTTTGAGAGTTTGATTGAATGTGATATTTTCATCCGGTATTATGAAAATTGTAAATAATATTTTGACACCTTTGGATTGCACTATTTCACCAAAAATAATGGGATTGAGGAGTTTCTAATTCTATTATGCAAAATATCTTCTTGACATATGTCACAATAAACATCACATCTGGAAATTGCTTATATGTAAAAGGGGCATATAGGCCTTTCAGACATCCCAGTGGGTCCGATCCGTTCCTGTATAAAACAAGCCTGTCGACTTGGGCCCGTTCCTGTCCTTCTCGGTAATAACAGGAACCCAATAAAATTTGTGACAATAGTCAGATAGTATTGCCGCTCAAAATCCCTTAAATTTTGTAATCTGTGGCTCAAAGTAAAATTTGCAGAAATGGTCAACATTAACGCGATAGTCATTCCATCTATAATTTGAGCACTTGAAATCAGATCTATTTCCGGTTTGAACTACTGTACCTGCTCCTCCGGGTTGGGATCGGATTTTGTTTTATCCTATGGGATGAATCGGAATGAAAACATACGGTAGGTATTGGTGTATTGACCAGGGTACAAATTGACTGTCAACTGTGGCCAGGTGGCTATTTTTGGATGGACTCCTCCGCGGGAGACTTTTTGATTAGATTAAATACCAAATAGTTTATCACTATTTTTAATAGCATTTGTTGCAGGAAAAGAATTTAAAATTTATTAAAAGTATATCTTTAGCTTGTGTTAAACATGAAATTTTATCCAAAAACCATTTTCTGTTTTATGGGGTCAATTTTAAAAAAAAATTTCCCCAAAGTAGGCAAAATTTTAGACTCTCTTTCAGCATTATACTGTATACATAGTCTTATAGTGTTTGTCACCAAAATGGTGTATATTTTTTTTAACAAAAGGGCAGAAAATTTTTTTTTTGCCTTTTTCTGTTCTTGCGTGAGTTCTGTTGCAAAAAAACATAATATTCATTTTGGTTTTCCATAATGTCACTGTAACGAGGATCAATATAAACAATAAATAGAATACCGATATATAATCATTTGAAATTTTAAATCTCTAGATATAAAATTTTAATGTTAGATCGATAAGGGCATTACTAGTTGTGTAAAATGTTAGAACAGTCAACACTTTGTCTAATACACAACTATACCCGGAGGAAAGCAAGATTCTGCCACTTTTTTGATAGGCACAAGTTTTGTTTAGGTATTATTTTAAATCAATCGTTAAATATCCAAGTTATCCATTTTTTTCATCCTTGAGCATTTCGAAAGAATATATACCGGTATATGAGAATGTCGTGAGAGTAGGTGTCTGCTAAATGCATGAGTCGCAATGGGATCTTATCTTGATAGTTTGATATATTACTGGTTTAAGCACGATCAAATTTTAGTCATGTGACAGATATCAATTTTTTTTGTTTGTTTACTGCCTTCTTCGGACAAAAAAGACTCCAAAACCATCAACAACGCTGCTATTTGCTGGATTTATAGCATTGTTGAAATTTTTTATGTTTTTATTTCAGCAAGAGGTGTTTTATTGTTTCGGTGAATGATTCATCATGTAGTGGCCAATTTTCTTTTGATGCCTATTTTTCTTCAGGAATCTATAGTAGGAGAGTAATTGACATTTTGGCTGTGGCAGTTCAGGCCACTAGTTTTGGCTGTTGTAAAAGTGAGTTACTTTGAATTGATGATGGATTAAATAATCTGTATCAGCTGTAACCTTTTATGTCATGCCACAGTTGTGCATTATTGAATTAGACTGGAATATTTTTCAGATTGGTGAAGCTTAAAAATTTCACAAGGTTACATATATATTTTAAACAAATATGGATGAAATTTATGATGTAATTCTTCTTGGCACTGGTCTTACGGAATGTGTGCTGGGGGGAATTTGTTCTTCTACGGAAAAATTGAAAGTTCTACAAATGGATCGGAATAATTATTATGGAGGGGCTGCCACTTCTATGATCTTGGATGGTTTGTATGAAAAGTTTGGTATGGGTTCTCCACCTGAGGATTATGGGCGTGTTCGGGACTGGAATGTTGATCTTATTCCTAAATTTTTGATGGCGGATGGCAAGCTCGTCAGGTTATTGATTTCCACTGGTGTAACTACATATCTGGAGTTCAAATCAGCTGCTGGAAGTTACGTCTACAAAGGAGGAAAGATCTTCAAAGTTCCGGCTTCAGCGAAAGAAGGGTTGGCAACAAGTCTCATGGGATTTTTGGAAAAACGGCGCTTCACGAAATTCATTCGACAAGTTTGGGATTTTGATGCCAAAGACCCAGCAACTTGGGGACAGATCGATACGAAATGTAGCATGACTGACGTTTTCAAAGCATTTGGTTTGGATCAGAACACACAAGGTTTTGTAGGTCATGCAATGGCATTATACCGCGATGACAAATACCTGGAGGAAAATTGTCTTGTTACATTAGAAAAAGTCAAGTTGTATCTCAAATCTTTTGAACGCTATGGGTCAAGTCCATATTTGTATCCTCTTTATGGTCTTGGTGAATTGCCCCAAGCATTTGCTCGTCGATGTGCTGTTTTTGGTGGCACATACATGCTTAACAAGCCTATTGAAAAAGTTGAACGGGAGAGTGATGGTTTGGTTGCTGTTACTTCAGAAGGTGAAAAAGTGAGGGCCAAACGTGTTATAGGGGATCCTTCATATTTCCCAGATAGAGTCAAAAAAGTTGGCCAAGTTGCTCGGGCCATCTGCATCCTGAGTCATCCAATACCAAACACAAGCGGATCGTCTTGTCAGATCATTTTACCACAAGTTCAAATTGGCCGAAAGCATGATGTATATGTTTTCTGTGTTTCTGGTGACCATAAAGTCTGCCCTGTTGGAAAATATCTTGCTCTTGTTAGCACTGTCGTTGAAACAAGTGATCCTGAATCTGAACTGAAGAAAGGTATTGAGCTCCTTGGTGCAATCGATCAGAAGTTTTTTGAAGTTTCTGATCTTTTTGAACAAATTGGTGATGGACGAGAGGATCAAATTTTTGTGTCTCGTTCTTATGATGCAACTACTCATTTTGAGACGACGTGTGATGATATCGTAGATTTATATGAAAGAGTCTTTGACAAGAAATTTGACTTCGACAACATGAAATGCGACTTGGCTCAAGATGATCAATGATCAGTGTTAGACATGCAAACAACAGCAGCTGCTCTTGATTATGCTTCTAAAAACAACCATTCTGTAGCATATGGTTGAACTTGTACGTAATTGATTGTGTCTTGATTTCATGATGTGTAATCTTATTATGTTATCTGTGTTTGTCCTTTATTATCAATGACCATCTCTTAATGAAGCTTGTGAAAATTTTTTTGCATTTTGAACTTCACTTCCCCCCTGATATTGATATTGCATCCTAAACTTCAATTTTTTTCCAATCAGAAAAGTGTCATCAAAACATGTTTTGTCAAGCAGAGGCACTGATGGAATGTGCCGTCTAGGTGCGGTCCATCTATGACCCGTACTAGGTGAAATAAAATTTCCGATTGGAATTCTTTGTCATGCTCCATCTATAGCTGGTGTTTCAAAATTTAATATTAACTTGGTTTTTGAATGGGTTATTGAGTTATTTTTAGTTTCCGATCTTGTCCCCATAGGTTATGGCCTCCTTATGTCGTCTACATGGATTCTTTTTTGTTGTACATGAAACAAGGTTTATCGGGTGTTGTGTTTCATGGAAGCAAGCTTGACTAATATAAAACTAAAATGAGAACTGTTAAAAAAGGGTTTTTGTGTTTTTCTCTCTGCAATAACTGCCAGAATATTATAATTCCCAAACAAGTTCAGATATCGCAATGAAAAACAAATCGTTGGATCCGCATGCCGGCTTTGGAATAGAATTAAAAGAAATGTCCAAGCGAGATATTTAAAATTGTACACAGTTGTACAATATTTTTAGATGATTCAACGGCCATCTTGTAGGTAATTATGATTTTCAAGTTGGACAACTTGAAAATTTTATTTTAATGTATATTGTGAACATACAAGCACTAAAAGTAATTATAGGTAGGAGACTCGTTCAACTCAAATCTGTTTCTATTGCTCAAAGAATTTAATGTTGATTTTCTACAACACTCTGAGTGTAATGACTTTTAGTACTGTTTCAATTCAAATTAATGTTTTTTCACATGGTATGATAATATATGCCTTAGTAAGATATGAATTGCTTTATCTCATATTCCATCCCTCTTGTTTTTATATACCTTGAAAGAATGTTTAAAAGATTTATTGCCAAAATGCAGGCAAAATAAGGTCTTTAACAGTCTATTCATATTCCAGTTACAATATTTCGATTCTAATCTGAATTTTAAAATAGATGTTTGTAATTCGCAAAATTTAATCAAAGAGGTCAATATTTACAAATGATGTGTGAATGTTTCCCCAAGCAGATCCCAATTAGAATTTTAATTTATCAAGCATGTGTCATGGATGGATAGACGCTACCCATCAGTGACACATGCTTAACAAAATATGTTTTGCAACAAGCCATCAGTGACACATGCTTAACAAAATATGTTTTTCAACAAGCTTGAAGGAAAATGTCTTCATTCAGATTTTTCCAAACAACGTTTGTTAAGTATATAAGCCATTGATGGATCGCGCAGTCATCTATGCCTCAAGCTTGATATAGTTATTTCTGAAAGGGAAGGGGTGTTTAATAATACTAGTAGCTGGTTGGTTTTTAATAAATGATATTTTTCAACTAGAACAAACATTAATGAATTACTGGGCACCAGATCTACAAATCATCATGGGTTGTTCTGTTCAAGAATAGCTTCATTTTGTTTGCAATTGTCTTTGGTTGGTAGACCATATTAAATAGATTAGATGGCCAAATTTGCAATGTTTTTGGTTGTACATTATCCATGCAATATAATATCCATATCATAATTTCGTACAATCAGCATCATAAAAAGAAATATCAGCAAAATATTTATATGGTTCATTTAGTCCATACTTGACCAAGTTTCACTTTAGTTTGTGAGATATTCTAGTTGGTGTTGAAGTAATGTACATGGTTCTAGTTGGTGTTGATGTAATGTACATGTATCCTTTATTCGTAAGCCTACCTGTGTTATGTATCATGTGCTGATTAGTGCAAATAACTGAATAAATTATATGATGTTGAACATATTTCCTAATTTTTTTTTTTTTTAAATGAAATGCAGGCCGGTGGAAATCGGAGATCGAGAATCATTATTTTTAAGATTGTAATTTATAACAACCAGGAAAAATAAGCAAGCAACTGCAAATGCACAATGAGCTAACTGTAAAACCGCACCTTGAGCGGAGAAGCGTTATTTACAATTTTTTTTTTGTTAAACATTTTCCACAGGTGAAGGACATCTTAGCGGCTTGATCTGTCAGTGATCGAATAATAAATAATGTTTAGGCCATCAAAATGAATGGTCGAAATAAACATGAGGAATCCTATGTAATTTTGTATTTTTTTTCAAAATATTTGTCGACTAACACAAATTGTGATCTACTTCGCGAAGATTGGCCCAAGATTTTTTCTATTTGTACGATTATTTTCATTGTAATAAAGTCGTTGACATCTGCTGCAAAGAACTGCATGGGATTTTCGGTTTGTTCCAGGCACTAGCAGCGGAAAATCGGCGCGTAATCACAAATTATCGTTATTGGTATATTTCCTCGGAAGTCCAAATAATTATCGAGCGCCTTCAACGCCCAAGTTTTTTCAAAAATATTTAACCTTTTTTATTTTTCGCTCCGGGATTTGGTACTTCCGTCGCTTCAGGTTGTAGCATTTTAAGATGAAATTTCCTTGACATGACACTAAAAAAGCGGAGAATCGCCATCTAAATGCATTGAAACGCAAGAAAGCCTGTGCTACTGATTGAATGGTGGGAGTGAGGCAAAATGTGAAAAATTCTTGGTCAAATTATAACGACATGATAAGCAACCTGGGCAAATAGATGCAAAGCTTGAACATGATATGCTATAAAAAAAATACAAGCCCTGCATCTATTTGCCCATGTTGCTTATCATGACGTTATAATTTGGCCAATTATAACTTGGTATTAAATGCTTGAGCATGATATGCTATAAAAAATACAAGCAATTAATACCAAGTCGTTAAAAACTAAATAATTTGAGTTTTGGGTTAGACTAAAACAATCGAGAAATCACGAAAAAACACTCATGCCCAGGCACAAGGAACAATACGTTTTTTTTTCAATGTCCTAATTTTTAGAACTTTTGAAGAGCCAATCTGTGTATTTTGGATTAATAGGGGAGACATGGTATATCGTGAAGACGATCCTGCCACTTTATCAACCTATGCTCGTAGTCCAAATAAGAATATCACATAATCGTTATTGCGTAAACACCGAGTTAATATTTAACTCGCGCTGAGTATCGCAAAAAGAATGTGTTTGAAATGAGAGTTAGCCAGAGCTTCAACATTAATTTCAATGGTAGTTGGCCGCTCAGATAAATTCGAAGATACACAAGCTTCAGTTTCAATATATTGTTGAAGGAAGTATTATCTTTGCTTGCCTACATGAATCGTCAATGCCGGTGTTACTTGTAGAAACGACTTAAAAGAGGGACGTCATAAGAAAACAGACCCCCTTAACAGGGCCTGCCTTAAAATGCAGTTGCGTCACACTTTCTCGTGATTAGCGAGAGAGATGCTAGTCTTCGTTAGGTGTCACAGGCATGGGTTTTTTCGAAACCTCTGCTCGAGTGTCGACATAGAAGGCAATACAAATAAAGATATCGCGTTATGGATATATTCACGTAATTGTGGAATATATAGTAGGTAATAATATCCCATGATATTACTAATAACTATTTCTAAGGTAAAGGTTGAATTTATTCGAATAAATTTGCGAGTACATTAGGTATAAATGACATGGATGATTTTTCCACAACGCTGGAACTAACAGCACATATTTCACCAAATTAATTTAAATTATTGAAAATGTTTGCAACTTCTATTTGAATTTCTTTTAAAATTAAAGAAATATGTCTATATCTAATTTCGTTTTTTATAACGCGCAGACAACTCCTGTAACCTTCCGTATAGCCTATACGCAACGACGTCAGCAATAAACCTGAATGAAAGCTAGAAGTGGGGATGTGATTAGGGTGAATTTTATCATTTGAATTAGTTTATAGGTCTTAGTATGGCACGGTACATAGCCGCCATCCCCAGCCCAAAATTGGCACAAATCTCTGCTATGAGGCGTAAAAAATCACCGTAGAGTTTTCACAATGTAGTTTATAATGTGAATATTTACAATCTTCTGCAAACTACAATTAAAAAGATTTATAGACAATAATGTCTAATATTTGTTGAAAGTGAAGTATGGTATAAATTTGCCTTTGACCTTTTAAGTGCTTTAAAAGTGAATTCTTATAATATTTTGGTGGCTTAATACATTTTTAGCCTATTTTTGAACCTGAAATCCTTTGTGGGCATTTTGTTCGCACCTCCGACGCGATTTTTGGTATGTTTTATATTGATATACAATATTTTTACCCCTGCATCAAGGTTCTGAATACTTCATAGTGCGTAGCTAGTAATCCTATCAGAAATGGATTTTGTTGTTTCAGGTAATTAATTAAAATACAGAAGGCCAATAAATAATTAATTTTTTTTAATTGAGCGATGGACAAGCGTGTAGTTATACGAAACGTATGTATGGGACTATTCTTTTTCCTCAGTGGTGTGGAATATGCTGTTATCTTGCCAACTTTAAATGGATATCTCATAAGCTTGAACGCTAAACAGTCATTCCTTGGAATGGTCATGGCGTCTTTCAGTTTAACAGGCTTATTAGCTGCGCCAGTTTATGGTCGAATAACTGATCGGACCAAGTCCACAAAACTGTGCGTTATCATTGGAAATTCTTTTGAAATAGTTGGGAATTTTCTATATTTTATCAGCTCAAATCAATACATGGTGCTTGGTGCAAGACTTATTGCCGGAATAGGTTCTGGCGTTGCTTCGTCAATATTTGGCATGATATCAAGAACAACGACTCCCGAAGAACGCACAGCAGTGTTCTCGGTTCTGATGGCACTAAGACAAATCGGATTACTCGTCGGTCCTGGGTTCAATGTCTTTCTTCATGCGTTAGATTTTTATATCGGCCCATTCCATGTTGACCAATATACTTCTCCAGGACTTCTGATGGTCATCATATGGCTTCTTCACACACTTTTACTAATATTTCTTTACAAAGACACCGAAAAGCAGTATAATATAGATGCTTCCTCTAATAGTGATCCGCGAGAAAATGGATGTGCTAGCAAAGACGATAATATTGTCACTCAGGACTCAGTTACTAATAAAAAGAGAACGACATCGATCTTGGAAAATAAACAAGTGCGAACTTTTATCAATGAGTTTTTGCGCGAAGAAGTAATTGTTTGCCTCACTGCAACTTTCATGGTTATGTTTGCACAAACGGGGTTGGAAACAGCAGCAGCTCCAATGACTTTACTCTTTTTCGGATGGGATGGATTGAAAAATAGTTATTTATTCTGCGGTGCCGCATTCGTAGTGGTCGCTAGTTTCTTTGCTCTCAGCTTTGCAAGCAAAAGGTTCTCAGACCGCACTCTCATGTTATCGGGGTGTATGGGGATGATTGCAACCTACTTTATGTACTTCACATACACTACAATTCTGTATAAGCAAGAATTTGATAAGAATGAAAACGACAGTCCTTCCTGGTTACTTCCGGTATTTTGTTGCAATACAGCATTATTGACCATCAGCGTACCATTCATTTGGGTACCGCAAGGCGTCACTATTTTCAAAAGTTACCAGTGTGGAGACACAGGCGTTTAATCAAGGTATTCGTATGGTTGCCATGGGTCTTGGACAAATCATTGGTCCAATATGGGCATCGTCTATGACTACTATCTCACGTATGCCAGTTATGATGGGAGTAGACTTGTTTCCTTATGCTGATGCTCACAGCCATGTCTTGTCTCTCATACAAAAAGCTTGTGCCCATAGAATCACCGGAGAAGACCAACACAAGCATTGCTGTAATTAAAGATAATGAACGAACCCCGTTATTAAGCGGTCAGGAAAACACGGGAATAAACTGATATCAAATAATCAGACACATCAGTAAAAAATATTTTATTCCCGCTGTGTATGAGTCACATACACTTGTAAGTGATCGTGTATGAAAATACGCACAATTATTTAAAAGAAAGGTGATTTCATGCCAATTTCTATGTTTTTAGATAACAATTATAATAATATGAGGAGGCGGTACCCCTAACTCTGACAAAAGGTGATTTTGCCTCCCTATCAATGAAAAAGTCTTCGAACGAGGTGCTGCGAACAATTCAATTCGATTTTTTTCGCGCCCTTGAAAAGTTATTGGTAAGAGTTAGTCCCAAACTCAAATTTTTGCTCTGCACTGCTGGTTTGATAACGGATCTATTGGTTGTATCCAAAGAAAACTAGTGGCAGGCTTGAGTGATTGCCATGCTATGTCAAATTCAAACATCGGTGAGTGAGTTAAATCAACGTCAACTGGAATCAAAGTCCACGGCTTTTTTACCGTAATTACCTACCTTATGTTATTCAACTATATTGCCCTTAATTCCAAGTTTGTCTCTGAACTAAGATCAAAGTTACATCTTCATATTCCTCGTACATGATTTATTTTGTACATAATGCAAGAAGGTAAATAGGAATTGATAAGTAGGTACTATATTCAGAATCAACACGTTAGTTTCAAAATCACTATCAAAAAACTGTCAAAATCGCGATTTTTTTTATTTGAAATCATACATCATTAGTATTCTGATATTTATTTATTTATTCGAATGAAACCAAATTCTGTGAAATTTTATAATAAAATCTAATATCAAGCAGGTTAATGTGTTGTATTGGCACAAAAATAATTATAAGGTTGGGAAAACACCTCATTCGAGATTTTTCTGTTTAAAGCAATTAAAACTGTTGGACTATTGTAAATATATATCAATATTTGTTATGAGCGAGTTTCAATTTCTATTTCTAATCTATTTCGATAGTTTGTCGAAATCTTCAGATGATCAATTTGATTGATTGAAATTGTTTCCTATGTCGAACAAATTTTTAGAAACTGGTTTTAGACAATAATTTTTGATCATTATTGTATGTTATAGTATGCACTTTTATTATTTGTATGTTTTGACCTTGGACATCATGATTACTACCTATATCTATATTATGTTACATTACAATGCGTTATGCAAGGTTTTTTTTATTACAACTATGCAATAAATTTTCAATCTTGTCAATTTTTTGTGCTTATAATTTTTCGTCAATCACAACAAAATAAACTAACAATAAGATTTATGGCAACAATTTGCCCATTTCCCTCACTTGACAATTAAAATATTTTCTTTTCGTAGATTTTGCACATTCTGTAAAACAACGATCTTATCGACCATTTTCCGGCCGATCCTAATACTCCAAAAATAGTAGATATCGATAAATCGGCACATCCCTATTAACAATGCCGTGCCAATATAATATGTTGTAATTAAATACCAAATAGTGTAAAGAGTAAATTTGATATTGGGTAATGGGGCAGTAATGGTTTCAAATTTTCTATTGCAAACAAATCTTAGAGATTTATATGACTAGGTCACTCAGGAAATAATGCATACACCTAAAATATGATAACTTTGAAGCTTTTAAATACGATAAACACTTTCACTTTTACAAGCAAGCGCTGGTTTAGCACCCAATGCGTTCAGTTTAAAGTTGGAATAATTACAAAGTGTTTAACTACAACACAAAATCTAGTTTCCGCATTTTATACACACATCATAATAGAGTGGGGGGGACCAGAGTTTTTGACTCAACAACAATAGCTTTCAAGTCCTTTTAAATAACTTTGCTTGCCTCGAATGTTAGCAAAATAACTCGAATAGAATGCGTACTTGATAGAATGCGGGCTCAACTTAATTTACTCGTGGCTCAGTTGGTTAGTAGGCTAGGCTACTTGGCATGAGAGTATGAAATGATTTATACCCAATATTGAAATTACATTTTTTGAAATGCTACTGTAAAATTGATTTAACAATCGAAGTTGGACTTGATGTTTTTGGCTCAATTTAAGACTCGAAATGAAGTGACTAGTTTTTAACAACTGCCTCATTGAATTAGTTCATAAACTATATAAATTACGTATTATGGAAATATAGTGTAGCTATTTCTCAGGCTTGTAATTCTATACCCTTCTTAGGTTATGTTTATTTGAATTAGTACCTAAAACACATAAGACTTGAAATGAAAATTGCCCCCTATCTTTTCTCAAAAACTGGTCACCAAGGTTATATCCCCCCCTATCCCGGACACATAATTACGTTACGTTTTAAAGTAAACTATTTTTAGGGGATTACGGAAAATGCGTGATGCCTACAGGTCGATTTTTAGCGTTTCGAATGCACGCCGTTCTTTCTGCGGAAGGTCATTTATACTTTTCGACGCTCAACCAAATGTAATCTCTGAATGATTTTATTGAAAAAAATCCAAGTACAAGTTAAAAATACACGCGGTCAATCTATCGTGTGATCAACTATTTTCACTGAAAAATACTTCCGTATCAAGCAGTGGCATGTTTTCTTCAATATCTTCGTAAATATCGGTGATGCTAAACTTGGAATCCAAACGATGTTCTACCTTTGGAGGGACAAGTTTTTTATAGGATACACAGATCATAATTGTGACAATTGACACTAAAAAGATATCAACCCCAGCTAAAATTGTCAGACGTTGTTTCGTTATCATCGATGAAGCAAAAATTGGTCCGAGAATAAGACCACATCCCATAAAAAGTATTCTCACACCTTGGTTGAAGGCTTGTTTATCCGGACTAATAACTTTTGAAAATAGAGACGCCTGTGGGACCCACACGTACGGAAGAAAAATGGTCAGCAGGGTTACAATAAATATGAATAAAGGAAGTAACCACACAGGCTCTTCAATGTCATGTTCATAATAATATCCAATCGAATAGCCCAAGAATATGCAGTAAGCGACGAGTGTTCCGATGCAACCTATTAGAAAAAGGATACGGTCCGAGAAACGCTTGCTCAGAAAACTCAAAATCGCGAAGTTGATTATTATGATTAGTCCAGACCCACAAAGTAAATAACTGTTATATAGTCCATTCCAGAGAAAAAATAATCTTGTAATTGGCGTGAGTCCAGCAAGTAATCCGGCATGGGTAAAAACTATTAAAAAACTACCGGCTAAGCAGACTATTGCTTCTTCGGTAATGAGTTCGTTCATACGCGTTTTTGTTCTTTCTGCTGCAACAGATAATGTCCGGATCCGCTGCCTGAAACTTGTCTTAGTATTTTTCCGCTTTACAGCTTTATCGTTCCCTTCCGCTCTGACCGTATTTGGGTGAACTTCATTTTTAAATCCGAACTTTCGAAATATGATCAACGTGAGAAGCGTATGTACGGCCCACATGATAGCCATCAAGAGTCCAGGAGAACTGAATTCATTTATACTAAATGGGCCCAGATTGAAGTTCAAGCCATTCAGTAAATAATTGAACAAAGGGCCCAACAATGTTCCAACTTGATATAGTGACATTAGCGAAGAATAAGTGGTTGTTCGGTCCTCTTCTCTCGTTACTCTTGATAACATACCAAAAATAGATGAAGAAGCACTCGATCCAATCCCCATCACAAGTATGGCAGCCCATAAAAATTGATAGTTTCTCCCAACAAAGTACATGAAATTTCCAGCAATTTGAAACAAATTACACAGCAGGACGCATAACTTTGCTGATCGAGTCCTGTCGGTTATACGGCCGAATATAGGAGCAGCAATGAAGCCTGATAGGCTGAATGAAGCCATCGCAATTCCGAGAAATCCATGTGGAGCACCCAAAACATGGAGATATTCGTTGAATGTAGGTAATATAACCGCATATTCCAATCCACTTAAAAAAAAATACAATCCAGAACATACATATATCCCAATATTTTTCTTCGTGCAACCCATACTTCGAATGAAAATGTATGCTTATCAAAATTTTCGGGCATCACTGCAACTTCTTTTAAATTGAATTGGAGCTGCGATTCTGTAAATAATCTTATTATGAAACGTGACATATTGACCTGCACTAACTAAAGCATGCGTTAATAATATTAATTGTCTGCTTAATATAGCCGTGATTTTTTTTTGAGACTAAACATGCAGTGATTATCAAATGAGGTATTTCAATTCGCCTCGTGTTCCAGATTAGACGAAACGTCACACCACGCCCAGGCAGACAAGGTGGTCGTGTGCTGCCGTATGTCAAGCCACGAAAATTCGACATCGTGATATTTGTCCAAAACACCGGAAACATATATGGGCTATAATGCAATTTAGGTCAGAAGGGCATTTTAGGATAAAAGCGCCTCAACTGAAAAAAACGTTAACGCCAGAAGCATCTACCGATTAGTACCGGTTAGTATCAATGGAGCATTTGAACTAAATAACAATTGCAAAATAAACTATAAGAATGAAAGCGTCGATTTCTCTCAATTCAAATCAAACGCTATTGCCTGAAAGCAGTGACGAATGTAGAACCTTGAATAGGGGGAGGGACGAAAATGTAACATTTTTTGAAGGAAAATTATGACGCGATAATGGGTGACACAAGCGAGAAGAATTCACAGAAAAATAGCGTTTTTATCGCATGGAACATCGATTCAACTCTAAAATCGATCTAATGGCGTATCAAAACTGACTAAATAAGCAAAAAATCGCCGTGCGCGAAAATTTTTGGCTTTCCCAGGTTTTAAAAGTACTCAAAGGCCATTCTACGATTTTTTCTGTCGGCGAGATCGGGCCTAGGTCACACACAATGTGACATTTAACGATGTATTTTAGCAAAAATGCTCATATCTTCAGCACAAAATAAAAATTCCAAAGTCAAGCTTCAATAGAGCATGCCCGAGGTGAGGGAAATCGCATTTACTTATTGCAAATAGTGTTGATCATGAATAAAGTAAAAAGTCCAGCTTCAGTAGAGCATGCCCAAGGCGAGGGAAAACATTTACTTATTGCAAATGGCGTTGATTATTTGATCATGAATAAGAATTACCCAAAGTGGCGACGAAGGGGACTAAACTTTCTGATCAAAACTTGTGTGCGATACTGTTCTCGGTCCTGTTTGTCACCTGTGCCCATTGCTACGCAAGCAGCTCGCAGTATTGAACTTATCTTAAAAACATTCCATTGTATTACAATAATAAAGAGTACGTTGTCAGATTTAATTAAACCCAATGCAAAATTGTAATTATTGTAAAAAAGATACAAAATGAAATATTAGTTGTTTTATCTTGCTTCTCAAACCTTAAAAAATAATACTAAATGTTGAGCAAAGCAGTAAGAAATAACGATCATATTTTTCCCACGCACAAATGCACAAAAAATTCAACAAATAATGTTCCTTTAGGTAATGGTCAGCAACAAGTCAGACCATCATTGACTCATGCTCGAAATGATACCACTTGTTTAGGTTGTAGCTATCATGCTGCCTGGATGATTCAGGCAACCATTAAAAATATGCTTGAGCTATAAATTACTAGTCAAAATAGAATATTATTATCAGCATGCGAAAAAGAAGGTGTCAATGAAAATTGACAATTGAAAGTGCCATTACCAGATCTAAAATCAAAAAGATTTCAATAATAAAATCTTTCAGCAATAATCTGCTGACTGAAATAGTCCATGGAGAATAATCTATTCAACATCAGAATACTGCTTCTTCTACAACAATGACCATGCATTGAAAATTGAGCATCAGCTGGATAAACACAAAATTCCTGATTTGGATCTGGTAACTGCACTAAGGGCAGTGGATATTATGTAACTAAATTATATTACTAAACATTTCATTGCTACGGATACAAGTTTCAAAATTAAACTTGAAATGAAGTGTAAATAAAACTACTAAACCTACATTTCAAGAAATGACAAAAGGATGGTCGATTTAACGCAATGACACACACATTCCGACCTCTACTTAACAATTACCAATACAATACAATACCAAAGCAAATAATATGCATTAAAGTAAAATCAATATTATATTGTGTATAATTAATGAATGGTTTGTGTAACTCATTTATTGCTACGAATATAACTTCTGGAATTATAATTGAAACATAGAGTAACCCGTGTGTACATAAAACAATATGCAGCAATTCTAAAATGCATTACATAGTAATATCAATACTGATCAAGCGGTCGAAGGAAACGATACAATGGCAATAAAAAGTGATCATGGAACTATTAAAATTTGCAATATTTTGACACATATTCTTATAATATGATGTGTTGACCAGGATTGTGTATTTGAGTATTTCAAGTAATGAAGGATAAAAAAAATAATAAAAACTGTGTCACACGCAAGGTTAGAACACAAGGTATAAACAATTTATTGTAGTTTACACTTAAAAATACTTGTTAAACTGATAAAAATGTGATGAATGTGACAAAACAGTATAAGAAAAATAAAGCACTGATTTCATCCTTGAGTATAACATTTATTTCGGTCACATCAATATTCCGTACCCTAATAATAAGTCTGACAGTAAGTAGGAGCTGCTACAAAATCTTGAAAAATATAAACAAAAATGATCTTAAAATATCAGCAGGTATATTGAATATTGCATAGATTTTCCAATCTCTGAACCCGGCAAAAAATTATTATAGATATTTTTCAACAAAAAAAAAAAAATATGACTAGACTTGAATGGTAATTGGGCTTTTGTGCATTTATATGTTTTTACCAAATAACTCAGTTTTCGATCGAAGCGCTCCAATGGATAGAAAAGCTCGACATTGATGAGATAAATTAAATGATAAAAAATTTGAGATATTCATCAATAAATGTTCCAAAGTTTGGAGCAAAATTGGTATAAATTTAAGCATTAATGCTTGAAATCAAAGGTGAATTTTCATCCTCAGGTAGTGTAGATAATTTGGAGGACTGAGAAAGCGTTATAGGTGGAACAAGTTTTTTATAGGACATGCAAACCATTGTGGTGACCAATAAAACAAAAATGAGATTAACAGCAGCCATAACTGGCAAACGACTTTCTGTCGCCATTATTGAAGCCCAAATAGGGCCCATTATTTGACCACAGCCCATTGCAATAAGTCTTACTCCCTGATTAAATGACTGTGTTTCAATACTTGTAACTTTAGAAAATAATGAAGCCTGTGGAACCCATGCAAATGGGAGACTCATAGTTAAAAACACTGTGCCAATTATGAATAACGGCAGCAACCAAGGAGGACTGATGAAAGGTTTCTGAATATACACAGAGAGCAAATAACCTAGGGTAATAGTGTATGTAATAGTTGTACCAATACATCCTGAAAGCAAAAGTGAGCGATCAGAGAACCGTTTGCTTAAAAAACTTAGTGATACATAACTAAGAATAACAACAAATCCAGCACCGCAAAACATATAACTGTTATACAAACCACCCCATTCAAAAAATAAAAGTGTCATTGGAGTTACGGCTGCTTCTATTCCAGTTTGAGAAAACATGATCATGAAAGTAGTAGCAAGACAAACTATAACTTCTTCGCGAAGAAATTCATTGAGAAATGTTCTTGCTTGGGCAGCTGAAACGGACACCGATCTCAATCTTTGTCTTATGCCGAGGCCATTTTCATCAGGTATGGCACGATTGGCGATTCTGTCACTATTATCAGTGGCTGATTCTGTTCTTATGTCACTAAAAAGAATGAGCATGAGCAGTGTGTGCAAAGTCCAAATTCCGACCATGAAAAGCCCAGGAGATGTGAACTGGTCAAGAATGAAAGGGCCGAATTTGTAATTGAGACTATTCAAAAATACATTAAATCCTGGCCCTACTAACAAACCAATTTGACGCATAGCCATAAGTAGAGAAAATGCACCAGTTCTTTCCTCTGATGTTGTTGCTCTTGATAGCATTCCAAAAATAGATGATGCTGCACCGGATCCAATACCCGATATAAGCCGTGCCACCCACAATATGTGAAAATTTCCCCCAACAAAATACAAAAAGTTCCCGATAATTTCGAACAGATTACTGATGATCACACACCATTTAGCAGATCCTGTTTTATCAGTGATCCGACCATATATGGGAGCGGCTATCAGCCCAGTCAAGCTGAAAGAAGCCATGATAATTCCTAAAAACCCATTCGGTGCATTTAGGAATATAAGATATCCATTTAGTGTGGGTAGGATAACAGCATATTCCACTCCACTAAAGAAAAAATAAAGACCAGTGCACAAATATCTTCCAAAGTTTTGCTTTGTACATATCATAATGAACTGTTAAAAACCAACAGATAAAAAATAGAAAACAATTTACTACATGCTCAAACTCAACCATTTAGAAGCGCTGCATAGTAACACTAAATTGGTAATATTGTCCATAAGAGTTTGGATATAAATGAATAGTTTACAACATAATTCTGCAATGTCTGGGGTTCTGCAATCAACCAACTCTAAATAGCATGAGGAATAAAAAGATATTATGGCAACTGCCTTCAATGACCTTTTTTATTCGTAATGATCCACAAGGCTATAGTAAGAAAACAGGGGAATAAAATAGAAATTTAAAAGGCCACACTTACCAGATACCATTCACTGCTCTTTACCATGGTGGTTCAGTTCCGTTTGGGATATTTTCCGCTTATAGTGCAGTCGCTGGCACTACATCTTTTAGTAGCGACTTGCTATTAAGTGGCCGTTAGTTGGTTCCTTCCAGGCTCTGCTTCCGGCCTTACTCAGAGTGAATTTCAATAAATAAAAGAAATCTGTGATACTTGCTTGACAAAATAAAGTTTCTGATATGGTGGCACAATTCATCACTGGCTTACATTACACTTCACTAAACATTGTTCTATTTATAAGAATAAATAAATTGAATTCTCTGATTTAAAAAGAATTGATTTAAAATTATCTGAGAGTGGCAACTCTCAACAACTTGCAACTTTGAAACAATAAAGAACTTGGTTTTAAGATTTCATTGTTTGCATAAGACACAACATTCTATGAATCATTTTAATAAAAAGAATGTATGACGTATACACGTAACGGTTTCAAAAAATAGTTTGTGTATCGTGCAATAAGCGGTAAGTGCAATTCCATAAATTTGGGGAAAAAAGAAAAAAATATAAAAGTTTCCAATAAATATTGTATAATAATTGCAAATATGCTAAATAATATAACTTCTGAAAAACTATCGAATAAATTTTATTTGCCGAGATCGATCTAAGGTGCTCTGTGAAAAAAGTCGTCCTTTAATTTAAAATGTTTTAGTTGAATAGAACAAGACAATAAATAACATCGGCATCGCAGTTGTCTCTTATGGGGATATTTCTTTGGCGAGATGAACATATAATGTCGGTAGTTGTTTTGCATATAGGAAAAGTTATGTCAATGTGCATATAATATTTACATATTCAATACTAATACCAGAGCATCTATTTTTAAATAAAAATGAATAAATAATTTTTCTAAATGAAGTCATAGAAGGTACACTATATGTTTATATTATAGATATATATGTTTGGCACATGTATACTTCATACCTATATATAACAAAACATAATTTAAACATTGGAATAGCATATTCGACCTATATTATGATTTATGCCTTTGTACATTGAAATGCCCTACCTAGTTAGGCCGAATAGCTAACACGTCAAGAAAAATTACCTACATAGAGTTCAGTCATGGATCAATCAAGAGGTTCAAAAATTGATTTGAAATATGACATTGTAAAATATATAGCCCATATTAAAAATTCACACCATGTGTGGCAAGCCAAATACTCTGCTACTCAAATGATACACGTGCACACTTGAAGAAAATAGCCTATTACACCAATATAAAATTTAATAAAGAATACTTCATAAAGCATATCCTTTTCCAATAGTCTCATGGGTAAAAACACAGAAGTTTAAAATTAATTACCGGTATACTCTTATAAAATGGAAATGTTGGATTTTAGAAAAGTTTTTGATACAACCAAAGAATTAAGGACAATTTCCATAACCCCAAGTAAAGTTTAGGAATCAGAACAAAATCCTTAAAAGGCGACTAAGTGAACCAAAGAAGTGATTTATGATACTGTATATTACAGAAAGATAGGATAGAATTCGATTTTCCTCAGGAGAGGGAAGCGAACTATGCAGACACCAGTTCTGAATTTGGGTGGTTTTTGGCTAACCTATTTCTCTTTTTTCTAGTCCATGCATGAACCTGTTTGGCGGAGAATGCCGTAAACAGTGCTTACATGGCCACTATGCACCGGTGAGACATCGAGCAGACCTTTCATATATAATCATACCTCAAGAGATTGAAACCTACGTCCGTCACTCACTGCATGTCATATATTCAAATATCAGGTTACATTAAAAGTTTGAACCAGTGCTCTGGTTCTGGGACAGAATCTTCATAGCATTTTCTTCGGATGGACAACAAACTTCAAAACCATATTTCATAGCAGTATTGATATTTTTGAACCTTTTCCTGCAGTTTTGCTACTGGACACTCAAAAATAGACATCTAAATCTTCTAGGCAGATATAAATTTTTTAGAGGAACTTATTTTCTTCGGGTGTCTGATCTGTCATTCTGACAGTATGCTCTGGTGGAGAACAGAATATTAGGCTTCAAATAACTTGGTCACATGCACAGAAAGAATAGTTCAATATCCTGATTGCTGCCTATTTTGAATATTAACTAATCATTGTTTAAAAGCGGCAAATTTTCTTCCACAGATTTATTAGATAGATATTCTGATGATAGTATGTTTGAAGTACTCAGAGGAGGGACAAGTTTATCATACGATGAACAAACCATTAACAATATCATGAACATCATTGCAAGGTTGATTCCACTCATAATAGGAAGCCTACTTTCAGTTGCCATAGAAGAAGCCCAAATAGGACCAAGTATTTGGCCAAATCCCATGGCTGCTAAACGTATTCCCTGGTTGAATCCCTGTGTTTTCATACTTGTGATTTTGGAAAACAAAGATGAATGTGGAACCCATGTAATTGGAAGGCTTAGCGTCAACAAAATACAAGTAACAGTAAATATTGGGAATACCCATGCAGGGGTTTCTAACTGATCGAGAAAATATAATAATGTAGTATAGGTTGTAAACCCAATGTATGTGATAACCAAACCAATAATGCCAAACAAAATAAGCAAACGATCTGAAACTCTCCTATTAAAAATACCCAACAATATAAAACCTATTAACACAACACCACTTGCAACAGCAAACATATAACTGTTACCCAAACCACCCCAATCAAAATATAATAGAGTCATGGGGGTTACCACTGCTTCTAAACCAATCTGAGTAAAGGTCACTATGAATGTAAGAGTGAGACATACTATAACTTCCTCTCTCAAAAATTCATCGATAAATGCCCTGGTATGGTTTTCTGGAATTGATTTTACCTCTGTATAATGTTGAATGTTAAGACTGTCACCTTCAGGACTACCACTCTGAAATTTATCCACTTGACAAGGAAGCTTCGCGTCACCAGAGTTATCACTTGTTTTTTCGCCCTCCTTGACATCGGCAAACAGAATTAAAACAAGCAATGTATGTGCTGCCCAGATTCCAGACATCAGCAAACGGGTGATGTAAACTGATCTACAACAAAAGGTCCAACCTTAGTATTTAATGTTCTAAGAAATATATTCAACGCTGGTCCAATCAGCAACCCGAATTGTCTAAGTGACATGAAAAGAGAAAAGGCCCCAGTTCTTTTCTCTTGCGTAGTGGTTCTTGATATCAAGCTTAACATAGACGATGAAGCCCCAGACCCAACACCAGCAATCAGTCTTGATCCCATCAAAATTCGATAGTCTCCTCCAACAAAATAAAGAATATTTCCGCCTATTTCAAACAAGTTGCTCACCACAACACACCACTTAGTTGAACCAGTTCTATCTGTGATTTGTCCAAATATTGGAGAAGCAATTATCCCAGTCAAACTAAAAGATGCCATGACAATGCCAATAAAGCCAGTTGGAGAATCCAATGAGATAAGGTAACCATTGAGAGTTGGGATAATCACAGCATATTCTATGCCGCAGAAGAAAAAATACAATCCAGTGCAAATGAATCGACCAAGATTACCTCTACAAATAGACATGGTGTTTATAAAATGGAATAAGAAATTACACTACACATATTCTGTATTTAATCTGAAAGATAACTTCAATAAGTTTAATAAGCATTATTTTCTACGCAATTAACAAGAGGTATATAGATTTTGAGTAAGCATGAAAAATTACTGATTGCAGGTTATACCAATGAAGAATGATAACATATTTCCAAAGATCCAATATAAAAAGCCAATAGTTTTATGAGGTATGCTCAACTGTTGAAATACAAACGGCGTAATTTGCAGATGTTTTGAATGATGTCTACACAGGCTAGCTTCAGGGCAGTGAATAATATAATAACAGTCTAAACGTCAGTCAGTCATCATTCCCACATAAAGCATGGGTAGGATTTCATTGCTATCTTGCTGGAGAGGAAATCCAACAATATGGCTTATTAAACAGCCAAGCTAAGCGAGTACGGTACTTAAAGTGGCTAGTCAAAAAGATGAGGTTTGTCAATGGCCCACCCTTGATATCTACTTGGAAAGCTATATTGTCTTCTAAATCTATACAGTGGAAGAATATTTAATTAATAATTGAGAATTTTGTATATTGTTACGACAAAACAAAAATATTGTCACTATCATATTGGCAATATAAAATGTGCAAAATTCACATCATAGAAGAAAAATACAATTAGCAAATACAAAGTAGCAATATGGAGTATGTATGTGTAGCAATTTAATTGATTTTAAAATTTTGCATAAGCTAAATAAGAACACCATTACCTTTGATAGGTAGTAAATTATATCACAGCTACTAAAGTGTAACTAGGTAATGATGGACATTGAAGAAAACACAATGTTAATTTGAAAAAAAAGTTGAAGAAAATATTTCAAAAAATATAGTATAATATTGAATACATAATTATCTCTTTGGGGGCGAGACAAATCAGCTGAAAATGATCTAAAAATTTAACTCATTTTAAAAATTCGGAATAAAAATACTACATTGTGCAACAAAATATCTTACGGTATGAATTTAACATATTATCATGATGGACAAAAAAAACATTTTATTATTTAAAAACTGAAAGAGTCTTAAAGAATAAACTTTTCAAATTTTGATACCTGAAATTCTTACATTCAGCTTCAGCAATAACAGTTAATTTAACAAATGTTTTAGATTTTTAGCTATCGAGTCCATCTCAGCAAGAAAAAAACAAACATGGTTTATTAGGCACGAGTCACTGATGGATCGCGCCAACAAGCAGCAGTCAATCTCTGGCTCATGCTTAACAAAATAAAATTTCTGACATGGATAGATCATGTAAAATTTATACGAAAAATTTATTGAAAAGCGAACTTTGTTTTTTGTTCAAAGGGGCCGCTGAGTCGGTGTGAATGCAGTGAACAACGAGTCTTTGAGGCCCTGTCTTGCGACTTTCACACACATCTGATTCTGGTATAGTGAAGAAATATTTATACCATCATTTCATATATACATTGATTGTATATTTTCTATTTTAGGGGTGAGTCTCATTCTTTGGCATGCTGGAGTCAAAGCTGGAAACATTTTTTCATCAAGCTTCCACGAATCCAACTCTACAGCTCTGGTCATATGAAGAATGTGGATAGATATAACAATATCAAAAATAGTGTGCAATAGGAAATGTTATATTAATAGAAAAGAAATGTCAAACATCGATTGCAACATTACATTTAAGCGATAAAAGATATCTACGATATTTTGCAGCAAAGTCATAGATTACAGCATTTTGAAAATTCGTACCTCACTGGGGAGAGATCAAATATTTTTCAACTATGCATATTGTAGTCAATAATCGATATCTAATCAGAATAAATCAATTTGGTAAAAAGTCTTCTACAATTACATCCAAAGCAAATCATAAAAATATTTAGCGAAAAATGCAATTTTCCAATCTATGTAACACAATGTTTGTTTTGAGTGACCCAACAAGAATAAAAGAGAACAAAATGCTCAAAAACGCTGCTACGCACGGTTTCAATGGTTTTGACGTCTTTTGATGTTTTGAAAAATGATATGAAGTCCAGAACTAAAGAAAGAAAACAAATTTCTGTCCCACATGAATTCACTTTATTCAGATACTGAATCTGGACCTACTAACAGTTGGGGAGGGACAAGCTTTTTATATGACAACAGTACCATGAAAGTCAGCAAACATAAAATACCTAAATCAACTCCAGCCATGATTGGCAATCTGTTTGGAGTTACAAGAGCGGAGGCCCACAAAGGACCCAAAATCTGTCCAAACCGAACAGATACAATTCGTATACCCTGATTGAAAGATTGCATTTCTGAGCTTGTGATTTTGGAGAACAAAGACACTTGAGGAACAAATAAAAATGCAAGACTAAGAACCAGAAGCATACAATCAAATATGAAAACTGGCAGCAGCCAAGACGGCGTTTCAACATCATCAGACATGTACATGATTATAACATAAGCTAAAAAAATTGCATAAGTAACTACTATTCCAAAACAACCCACTAAAAGGAGAGTACGATCCATGACATATTTGCTCAAAACATGAACAGAAGCAAATCCCAAAATGACAACAACACCAGCAATGCACAAGGCTGCACTATTAGCTAGACCATTCCAGTTGAAGTATATTCTGGTCATTGGAGTAATAGCAGTCTCTAATCCAGTTTGGGCAAACATGACTAGAAAAGCGGTGGTTAAACATACAATGACTTCTTCTCTTAAATATTCCTTAATAAATCCCCACTTTGTGCTTTTGGTGAATGTAATAATCACTTCATCACTATATGTAATATCTGGAGAATTTTGAAGAGATCCATAGTTTGTGTTGCCATTGATAATATCATGCCTGTTTGAATTTGAATTCTTGACATGAGGGTGATCTTTAAATAAAAGCAGAAATAGTATTGTATGCAACACCCACAAAATAGCCATAAATAGTCCTGGAGATGTATTTTCATCAATAATAAAAGGTCCAATTGTAAAATTTAACTTGTAAAGGAACGCATTAAACCCTGGACCAACCAGAAGTCCAACCTGTCGTAAACCCATTAAAACGGCAAACATTGATGTTCTTTCTCTTGGAGTAGTTGTATGAGATAACAAACCAAAAAGGGTCGAAGCAGCTCCAGAACCCAATCCCGCAATAAGTCGACCAGACCAAACTAAATATTTGCTGTGTCCAATAAAGTACATTAGGTTTCCAATTATTTCACCGATGTTTCCTATCACAACGCAGGCCTTGGTGGATCCGGTTTTATCTGCAACCCATCCATACAATGGAGCACTGACAAGACCACCAAAACTAAATGAAGCGATTATGATACCAAGAAATGTTTGTTCTGCATTCAGACTTATAAGATAGGCATTGATTGTTGGCAGAATAACAGCATATTCCACACCACACAAGAAAAAGTATAATCCCATACAAATATTTCTCACAGTTGATATGTGACAAATGGCCATGATGCGCTCAATCTTCGTGGAAACTACTCTCGGGTATTATATTGACTTCTTGAACAGGACCATCAGTTATCTGAGACTCGGACTTATGACATTATAAGAATACATTTAATATGTATATTTGATTATGCTACTGTAATATAATATCTGTAAAAAGAAAAATATATTCAGAAACTTATAACATTAGTCAGCAGTTAAAAAACAAAATAAATACAAGTAATTCTAGAATACCAGATGATTCAGATAAACGATGTCTAATGTCCCTCCTCCCAAAACAACAAAAATCAATGATTCTTGTCCTGAAAATTTCACACTAATGCAGCACCTTTTTGTGCAGCAAAATCATGACTTGTTTCAAAATTTACGTAATAATTTTTAATTTTAGTTCAAAATTAACTGATTTAATAAAGCCTAAAAAATGGATTAAAAGCAGTTGGATCCAAGTACTGCAAAAATTGCAATGAATAATAGAGCTGGGCGGCATTAAATATTATGTGTACTGGGAAACCGCCGTCAAAATGCCGGTATTACAGGTATGCCAAGTCATTTTCTGCTATTAAAAAGCATGCTATTGGGTTGTTTTAAAGAGTCATACGAGGCCCGACCCAAATAAAAATAAGCAGGGTGCATACTTCTACATGAGGGCGGGTTGTTGTTTCACGACATTGCAAAAGTTCCAATTGAGGTATACCAGCAGGCGAAAGTGGGCTAAAGACCCGTTTTTGTCATTATTTGACGCGGTAATACATCAACTTGTAACCATTTAGGTGGTATGTCACGAAGCGCTGGTATCACAGCGAACCGGCATTACAAAGTATTGGTATTTCCGAAAACTCAATACCGGTATTTGCCGTCTTACCAATATGCCAGCCAGCTCCAATAAATATTAATATTTTTCAAAGTGTCGTAATCAAACACGCGTTGAAATTCATATCAGGATTTTGAAAGTAAAAGCCACCAGACATAACTGGCAAAAGGGCACTGTCTGGTACTAATACGCACCCATGAAATTAAACTTATTTTAAAGTATCAATATCCCATAACTATGATGCGTAACTTCATCAATAATCTTTATGCACCTTTAAGCATTATATCCGTTTTCATGTTTTTTTGCTATCTAGTCCAATGTTCTTTCGGTATCTAGTTGACTGCAAATCTGATCAGGACTAAATGCACAAGCACCATGGATCGATTGTTGGACATGCTACGATGGAGAATCTGTACCACATGTATTATATGATTTGCATTTCAAACATTTCATTCCTAGAACATGGAATTTAACTTCTGAAGTTTCTTGACAATCTTTACAAAGTATCCACATCAATTTATTTGCGTATTCTTCTGGCATAGGAGTTGCTGCTATTTCTTGATCAAGATTTTTCCATACTTCAGACATTTGGAGAGTTGATTTTCCACATAATGGACACCGATATTCACCATGTTCAAGCATCACAGAATAACATTTCCTATAGAAGAAGTTGAAAATCGCCAGTCAAATTTATATTAAAATTTTTTAATCAAGTAGCTGAAATAATGTGCTTAGCTTAGCGTACGATCAATATCACTGTAACTGTAATTAAAATGTAAATTGCAATTTCAAAAATAGGATTCATCACATTGCAGACAATAATATAATTACGCCAATTTTGCAGCAATGATTTACGATTCAATCTATTCAAGCACCTGCTTTTATTATTAAAACTAAACATGCGTGCAGTTTGCATTATCAATAGCATTGCATTGACATTTTATGATCCTTTAAGATTTTTTAACAGGTATTTAATTATAGAATCCTGATCAAGTTTCAAAGGATACCATTTTTTCAACACAGATACCAATATTTGGTATTTCTTGTTTACAGATAATCGTTGTTTGGTTAATTGTCACACCTTATTGTCAAAACTCAATCTCAATATTCTAGTTTCTCTTTTTTGACTGAAAACCATCAACAACTTCTATTTCATAGCATTATCATGATTATTGTGATTTTTCTACAGTTTGGTAGTTACAAGACAATTGGAAAGATACATTTTTTTCTTCTTGCAAGAGATATATTATAAATGTTACCTATTTGCTAAATTTAATTCTGATGGAATCCATTTTCTTCGGGTGTCCGAGTGGCAGAGTGGCTGACATTCTAGAATAGCAACAGTTGAATGATTTTTCCTCCATAAAAAATGCTAAGTATATTTACTGTTTATCTGCGGCCGTACAGAGTGGCATGCAATATTTAAACCAGTCATACGAAATATGGATTGCTTTAATTGACATTCGCAATCAAAAATGACTTACTGATGAATAGGATGACCACACGCCGGAACTCGCAGAGATTGTGTTGATGTATGCATATCTTCCAAACAAACTGGGCAGTTCGTCTTTGCTGACTTTTCTACGCATCTTGAAATTATAAAGACTTTGATAAGTAAATATGCTTTGAGCTTACAGCGTTGTGTGTGTCAAGCAGTGTTCACTCTAAGCGCATTATTTTGCCAAAAAGTGGGGCACCTTCGCACTTTTTTTGGGAAGTGTAAAATGACCATTTTTGTCATTTATATAGGGAAAAAACAAATTTCAACCTGATTTTATACATTTGTACGTACTGATCAAAGCAAGTAAAACGCCGTTTAATCAAATTTCATTCAGTGGCACCTACTTATTTTACAATTTTGGATTTTACTCGGGGCACCTAGGCATCCAGCTCACTTATATTACCTTGTACTGCATTTTATACCGCAAGCTTTACCGAGGGTAACTAAGTTCCTTTAATTGATAAGTTCCGGTTAATTAACACTTGAACGATTCTACAGACTAATTTTTTTAGGACACCTTGGGTGACATATTTTATATTTCAAGTTTTAAACATAGCACCTAGTTGACGTTTGTATGCAGTTAAGATAACGCCATAGTTTTTATTTCAAGTTTTAACCGAGGACACCTAGTTGGTGTTTTTGACAAAATTGAAATAACTTGGGAGCCGTATTTTTTATTTTGACGATATTCACCTAGTATAATAAAATAAAATATAAAACAAGAAGCAGTGTGGTTAATAAAAGTTCCCACGGCAGGCAGTCAGTAAGCTGGCAGGCTAATGTCTGTAAACAGTGATAGCAGTCGTGCGTCGCACAGTGGTGTACTTATATTGCTACATACTGCATTTTATAATTTAAGCTTTACCGAGGGTACCCAAGTTATTTTTTTAGGTAAAATGATTAATACTTGAATGATATTTCTATAAGCTAATTTATTATACCCTGGTTGAACCATATTTTATATTTTGAGTTTTACCCAGGCACCTTGTTGACACTACTTTTGACGCAAATAAGATAACTTAGGCAACACACTTTTTATTTTGAGTTTTAACCAGGACACCTAGTTGCCGTTTTAAAATGATTCATTTTAATTTGAAAACTAGTCTAGTAAATGCTGAAATCTCTCGTGTTATTTCATACTTGTGGAATTTTGAACATTCCCTATTCGGTTAATTTGAAGAGCGGCTTGAATTTGGAGTCATTATTTTTTTAATTTGAATCAATTTGTGGTAATAAAATGATTAATTTTTATTCTGAAATCAGAATAGTGAATACTGAAATATATTATTCTGATTCCACAATTGTTGAATTTTCCTTGCTAGATAATTTGTCATTTTTTTTAAATTCCAAAGCAATTTGTGCTGGATTTGTTCAGTTTAGATTCTTTAGAAAGATATTCCAAGCAAATATGTCATCGACATTCATTTTTGTTTAAAAATCCAGCTAATAAATACTGAAATTAATTCTCCCATTTCACAATTGTAAAATTTCAAATTTTTCATGCCGAGGTATAATTGAAAGGGATGTGGCGAGTATTCACTTATATGTCTTTCTGAAAATTTACGCCATTGCCAAGTTCAGATTTTTAGGTGTTTTATAATCACTATACTCGATTCAAGTGTGACCAATCAAAGACAAGTGCTATATGCACATCGGCATAAAAAGGGGTTGTGTACGTTCTGCAGCCGTTGCAAGTCACATGATGCGAGGCACCTCACAGTCGAAAATTTCTTAGAGTGAACACTGGTGTCACAACATCACGGGGTGACAGAATCCTGTTTTACTTCAGATGTTCGAAATTTTCATATCATTGACTTCATATGGACAAGAAATTTCCAAAACCATCAACACTGCTATTCTGCTACTGGACAGTAAAAAAGACACATTTTTATTTTTCACTAAAAGATTTATCATGAAATATTAGCCATTTGCTTAGGATGTCTGGGTAACGGAGTAGATTATATTCTGCCAGTCTGTGACATCTAGGATTCAACACTAATACTATAAAATGTAGATAAATTCAAAACCTGAATGCAAATAGCTAATTTGGATCTTTGTGTAATCATGACAAAAAACCCAATATAACAAAGCAATATACTTATGGGAATCTTTAATTTCATTGCTGAGACACAAATCACATTTGGTGCAATGAAAAAAATTTTCTCGTCCTCCAACTCTGCACAATCCACAGGCATCACAGTGGTACTGCTTACGATCTCTGTCATCAAACATGTTACAAATCGAACAAAAATATTTCCCGAAAGTAGTGCTGCAATTCCCGCATCTAAAATATGAAAAATTATTCAAAATATTTTGGTTTAAAGTAATGGGATACATAAAAAACTCGTATGTAGTTTTGTACACAATCAAACAGCAATATACTCAAGTGCAGCACAGAGCGTGTTACCTGCCCTGTTATATGGTAACATAAATACCTGCAAATATTACATAAAATTGTTCAGCAATTTACTACGATAGAGCAAACCAAGATATAATAAATGCAAAAATGCCCATTTTTTATTAGAGCAACAAATTACTTTGATGAATATCGTCCTTTCATGGTCACCGATTGCTTTTTAGTTTCTTTCATTTACCCAAATTCCAATTTTAATAACAAGGTCAGCACAAAAAGTAAGAACTATAACAAAATGCAAACTTACATTTGTGAAGCTTCTTGTACTATACCACAAATACAACATTTGACATGCTTCACATCATGACGATTTAGGATGTGTGAAGAATCTTCATCATGACACAACCGACATGAATAAAATTTAAAACATGTTGGGCATTCCAATAAACATCTCCTCACATAATGTTCACAATTTGAAAGTGAATGTTTAGATTCATCTATATTACGAGATGTTGACATTTCACGTCCTTTTTTCCACACAAATCTATAAACATGCAGAAATTTTGTTTAGAAATATTCAATTTGAAACCAATCGCAGAAGTGCATTCTAGCAATATAAAAAGACAACAGACTCGGATTCAGCCTTCCAGATAAGAAGCATACCCTGTACATACAGCATAACTTATGTGTGTTTACTATAATTACCGAAATGACCTCGAAGCAAGTGAAAAATACCAAGGTTACTACTACCCAAAATTTCTGTAACAGGAATATGCATCCCACACTCCAGAGTACTAGCTCAAAATCCTCTTTTATAATAAAATTTAAAAAACATCTAACTACTATCTTTGAAATAACAAATGCACCCAATGTATGTATAATACATAAATAGTTTTTATAAGAGAAAACAGGTTAGAAAACAGCACACTGCCTACAAATTTGTTTTCGAAGTCACCCTCCGAGAGTCTGTGGAAGCCACTTTTAAAAACCGGCAACCACAAGAAAAAATCCACTTCAGAGACAGAAACCTGAACCACATCAACCTAAAATTTGACCAATCAATAGATGACCCAAGCATGATCATCAAACATGGTATAATTCTCGATCATGTTTCATTAATTATGACGTGCCCACTTTCCCGTTCAAAAGAGGTTGATATCGCACTGCGTCTGTAGACAACAGCAGTATAGGCGCAAGAGACGCACTGATCAATTGTAAATTAATACAGACTTCCCGAATTCAACTGCTTTAATGAGGGGCGCGTCAACAAGACTAGCTTCATTTTAGCATTGGAATTTCTGTTTTAGTCATTTTTTAGCAAAATCTCAATTCTGGTCAAGTTCGAAGCAATATAAAAATACTATTCCCCCATACAAATTTTTTCAAACTTTGTATATCAGTTCTTCATCAGATGTTCTTTCAACGGCTATATGATAAACGAGGGCGCGTCAATAAAACTAGCTTCATTTTAGCAGTGGAATTTCCGTTTTGGTCATTTTTTAGCAAAATCTCAATCCTGGTCAAGTTGGAAGCTATATAAAATACCATTCCCATACAAATTTTTGAACCTTTGTATATCAGTTCGTCATCTGATGTTCTTTCAGTGTATATGTGATAAAAGAGGGACGAGTCAATAAAACTACCTATATTTTAGCAGTGAAATTCCCGTTTTGGTCATTTTTTAGCTAAATCTCAATTCTGGTCAAGTTCGGGAATTTTTTCAAACTTTGTATATCAGTTCTTCATCAGATGCTCTTCCAGTAGCTTTATTTTGGCCATAGAATATCCGTTTTCATCGTTTTTCAGCTGAATTTCTATTTCGGCCCATCTGAAATCTGTATGAAAATACTATTCCCTCCACACTAAACATTTGGAAACGGTGTATTAGTTTTTCATTTGATATTTTTCCGTCTCATAATAGGACCAGGTCATTGGAATTGATATTTCACAATGAGATGTGCAATTAAATTCTCGTTTTTGAATTCAAAGATTGAGCGCGTGTTGGCAGGGTATTAAAGTAGTGTTCGTTATTTGTCTATCTATTTAGCGAAGTATTGAATTTTAGGGAATAAATTAAATTTACTCGTAAAAGAAGTTATCTATCAAAATTGCGAGTTAAACATTGCATTCCATTTATTAGTTGTTTTATCTGGCATGGCGAATTCGTTGCTCCGCCTCCCGAAAGATAAATAATTTTACCGACACGCTTTGCTAGTCACGTTCCATGCATTTTCTTCTATTTTCGTGCTTACGAAAACAAGAGAGATGTCCGCTAAAAGAGGTCTGCTACGGTAACCTTGGTGCATGCGACGCGCATCGTATACGCCAAAATGCTCTAGTTCGAAAATGATTCGCAAGTACCGTTCGATTCACTTTGGGTCATTTAAATTTCTTTGCAATCGTTCTTACGAATAGGAATGGGGTTATCCGGCGGTACCAAAACAACCCGAAAATTACAGAAACGACCCTAAAAAAGAGGAAAATGTACCAAAATGGGACTATAGTTATGGGGTCTAGTGAAGTTTAGTACCATATTCCCGAGTGTCATTAAAATAAAAACTGGCAGAATATTCTCATCCTAAGTATGGGGCGCCAATGCTGCAAGCATCTAGCATTGTCTCCCGGGTTAGGATGAGTCGCTTGCAACATGGGAAATTTTTATGATAATCGGATATATGCAGTATGGTACTAAACTTCAAGAGACCCTAGTTATGTTGGCCGCTCAAATATCACGCCGAAGTAGAAGTTTTGAGACATTCATCCCCCCTCCCAGACATGGGGTTAATAATTAAGCAATCTCAGCCGAATATAATCTGTACTAAAATCATACACATTATTTTTTTCAAATTTATTGATGTTTTGATATTCTTTATTTATTCATAACAATATCCTCCAAAGTATGGGATGACAATTAGTCCGCAGCACCAAACTGATATGCAGTTAAATAAGTTGTTTTAAGTGTTATATTAATTACCAATGGCCAAGTACAACTGGGGGGGGGGCTGTTTCTGTACATTTTTCACTTGCTTATTCTGTATTGGTCTTTTCTATAGTTTACCGTCGATTCGGTAATTATAAAAAAACAGTAGGAAGAGGAACGGCCTGAATGCCTGGTGTTCATGATCTTTGTTCAAACATCCTCGCCTCGTTGGAAGTTTGTTAATCGTGTTTCTAATTTTTTTATAGGTGAATTTATACGCAAATTCCAATCAGGGCGAATGTATGAGAAAAAAAGTGAACGTCCAAGATTTGCAATAAAAATTGGTTGAAGTAAGCGCTTTTTCATAATAGTCACATCAGCTATTAATCTTTTTATATACAGGCATATATATATCTGTATGTCTAGATTTCTAACAACATGGCAGTGGCGATACTTGGGGATGCAGAAAAACGTTTTATAATACATGGAATACAAGATGATTTGCGCAATGATGGACGGGGTTGTGAAGATTATAGACACTTAGATTTGGAAGTTGGCCTGGTTTCTAATACACATGGATCCAGTAGATTAAGAATTGGCAATACAGAGCTCCTCGTGGGTGTAAAACTTGATCTTGATAAGCCACAGGCAAATTTACCCAATCAAGGATTAGTGGACTTCAATATAGACTGTTCCCCAAATGCCACACCTCAGTTTCAAGGCCGGGGTGGTGATGATTTAGCAGCAGCCATTAAAAGTCTGCTATCAAGGGCCTATAATAATAATCTTGTTATAGACTTGAAAAGTCTGTGTGTCGTTCCTGGACGGAACTGCTGGTTTGTGCATGTTGATGTGCTTATTTTGGAATGTGGTGGTAACCTGTTGGATGCTGTGTCCATCGCAGTACTGGCAGCTCTGTTTGACACAACAGTGCCAAAGTTGATTGTTACTGAAGGTGATGAAGGAGAGGTAGATATAAATTTACCTGATGACCCCCTTGAAGGTGTAAGGATGAACACAAGCAATTGTCCTATTTTTGTGACTTTGTCAAAAGTCGGCCAAAGGTATGTTGTCGATGCAACTGCAGAAGAGGAGGCATGCAGCCTAGCATGTGTTATTTTATCGGTCATGAAAGATGGCAGATGCACAGCCCTACGAAAAGAAGGATCTGGTAGTT
Source organism: Styela plicata (assembly GCA_963675895.2). Classification (NCBI taxonomy): domain Eukaryota; kingdom Metazoa; phylum Chordata; class Ascidiacea; order Stolidobranchia; family Styelidae; genus Styela; species Styela plicata. The sequence goes on from OZ023140.1 coordinate 16,469,520, forward strand.
TGGACCCACAAAGCATATGTGAAATGCTAGAGGCAGGCAAGCGAATAGGGATGAACTTGCACAGATGTGTATTAAAATTTGTTCGAAGTCTCACAGCTGGGAATGTTGATAGTAGAACTATCTACCTCTAAATTATAAGTATTTGAATACGCAGAATTATCCATCCACGTTCACTGCTGACAGTGACGAGTTTCAAAAATTCAATCAGTCAACTAGACTGAGCTGATCAAGGAGTTCTTGAAGCGATTTACGTATCATTCGCACTAATCAATCTTATGACAATTTAGTCTTGGGTGGGATGCAATCCTATCCGAAGTTGATCCTGTTCAGGCACCCAATGTACTATATATACAGTCAAAACATTTTTGCTTAGGATTAACTATGCCTTTTGATTTTGATGGTGCAATGATCTGAAGTTATTAAACGGTGAAAGTCTTTGAATGAGCTGCAATGGCACTCAGCAAGACACAGCTAACAATCACTTCTAAAAGATCTAAGATATAAATATTGGTGGAGCCTCGTCAAATCTTCTGCAAGAGTTACAAATGAATTAGAGACCCCTTTCAGACAAACTATGCGAGTAAAAAACATCTTGTCTTTCAATATAGTTGTACCTTATTTCGCAGGTTCAAATCAAAATGTGTAATTTAACACCCCCTAAGCACATACCAAGTTGAAATTGGTACCACTGACCTACCCACCAATGTGAGGCATCGCAAAAATTTAAAATTCAGTTTTGAACACTGTTGCTTTCATTTTTGGAATTAAAAGTTATAAAATAGACTGACTGCAATTACAGATGACGAGTGTTTGTTAACACATAAGTAAATTAAATTTATCTTTGTCATATACAAGATTGCATAGAATTAAAATTAAGCTCAAGCTCCGTATACACATCAATTCGGTTTCAGCTTCAAAGATGGCTTTGCAATTTGTACTGCTGCCAATATAGAGGATAAAACCCCACACAATCCAACAACACCATTGTTAAAATTTGTATATCCTAGACTCGTAGCTGGTATAACTATATCACACCCGTTCTTAATGATGTCAATTGTTGCTTGCGGGTTGCGCTTCAGAACCTTCAGAAATGTAGCAGGTAGTGATTCTGAGCCATCCAGTCCCCTTTCGTATTTTCTATTCTGAAGCGAACGCTCCATATCCACATACAGAGAGTAAACATCCCTCCCAAAGGCCATTAACAGAGAGGCCAACCAAAATTTGTTTGCACTGTCTGTCCACATCTTCAAGTCTGTGCTTATCAGTCCAACTTTCCCCATCCAGATATAATGATCAAGGAGCAAAAAAAAAGCCTTGTTCGCATGTGATGTAGTCAAGGTGAGACTAAGCAAATAATTTTGCAAATTAATTGCCCTCTGAGCTGCTCTTAAGCTTTCTATACTTTTTCCAAACCTAAACACTGGGATAAAGAGATAACATGTACATCATCAGTTATGTGAAATCTTAATATAAAATTGTAAAGTGCTCATCATATTTACTATCACTTTTCATAGATACAACTTAAAACAATTGATTTATGATATATGTCAGGATTTTGGCGAATCATGTTTTGAATATCAATATATTTCAACATTTAAAACAAATACAATATTCTTTTAAAAATACAAAGCTTTCATTTTTACATAATTGTATGCACATCCCTACGTGGTATTAAATATGTAAGTCACAAACTACATACATTTTCTGGATGTGCTCATCAATTTTTCCAATTCTTTAAGTGTGTTGACAATATTTTCAGTCTTCCCGTTCTTCAATAGATACCAAATAACAAACTTACTTCCATATTGTGTGACCCTAGTGGAATTTTAATAAAGCAAATAAAACTAGGTAATAGGTGATATTGGTGAGAGTGAATTGTCCGTCTGAAGTACATGGAAAACGCTAAACCGGACAGAATCATACAACCATGTTTTTGACTTCAGGGTAACTTAACACAGAGTCTGAAAGATCAAATTTTTCAATAAGAGCAATAGTGTTATTCTGTGAATAGTAGTCGCTGGTACAAGTGTGACCCAGTCAAATAAGTGACTAAAAATATGGCATTCTACATAAACAATAATATTAACTTTACCTGTATAATTTATCTCTCCCTGCAGTCTTGTTGCAAAATGCGAAGATATCATCCATGACACTGAAGAATTTAGTATTCAGACATAAAATTAAGTCTAAAAATAGGAGAAATTGCCTCAAATTATAGGTTTCTCATTATTTCAGTGTTTTGAAACATGAATTCAGCCGAGCCCAGGATTTATTCTAGTAACCTAGACATCCGACAAATGAAAACAGGATAAGGAACAAAAGTGCGAAACTACTATAATGCTTTTCACAAAAAGTTGACAAAAATTGTAGCAATAGAAAAAAGATGCAACTCTTATAATGAAATCTCTAACATGAATATACTGGTCGGAAAAAATTAAATTTCCAACAGATAGAAGTTTTATGTAATATATAGGGTTAGCTTGGGTACTTAGAATCATATTCTGCAGCAGAGTTCTATGTGAAAATCCATCAGGTGATTTTCTTCAACTTTTTTGGACAAGAAGACTGAAGTGCGGACCCCTATAGTGTTTTTCAAGTATTTGACAACACCAAAGCTTTATGACCAAGTACTCAACAATGCCTAGAAAGACAAGATGAAAAAAAAACTTCCAGCCGGAAAAATGGTACAATTTTGGGAAAACTGAAAGTAAATTTCAAAAAAATAAGCTGAACTAATTGTCAGTATTTTGCAAGATCAGTGGTGCAGAAATCTTGTCTTTGACTTCTTTCCCTCGCAAAGTTTCAACTATTGACAAAGCAAATTCAAACGATGTTCCGGGACCACGACTTGTAATAAGTTTATTATCAACGACAACTCTAGCTTCTGAATAGGAGTATCCTGCAAAAATATAAAGTTAAAAAGTGATAAACACAAGCACTCTTCGATCTTTCAATTAACACCAGACCAATCGCCCAGATAAGTTTAGAGGTGTCAAGAATACAATATGGTTATGTACCAAAACATGCTGGTTTCTATAGTTTGAGAGATATGAAGGAGTTATGAAATAGACAATATCTCAAACTCCATCAAACACAGTCTGCTAGTTTATGACCTCCAAGATCACAATACCTACAAATTCAGCTAGGAGGTACAGTTCCAAGAATTTTGTTCAATTGAAGTTCACACTTTGAAAGGTACCAATATCACAAAGAATGTTTCATAAAAAAATTTGTTTTATCATTTTTGTTTAGGAACACATTTTGCTCTATGTTAAAACCATACTCCAGTCTCAGCAGTAAGCACTTTTCTATTGAATATATTCTTGATAAAAAAAATATATTGTTCAGAACCTTCCAGTTTTTCCTTCACAGAAGGGTGTGACGTAATTTTGCTTCCCTGTTTTATGCTGTGAGATTTCAAAGCAATTGGTGCAGCACATATTGCTCCAATCAAGTTTGTGTGTTGCACTTGAATATCCAGCAGCTTTTTAACAGCAGATGACTGCAAGAAAATAATTTACCAAATTTGCTTCATCTATCACATAATAAATGGAACCGATAAGTATACAATTATACATGACATGGTGTCGATCTGATATGTACAACTGGTGAAAGCAAAACAAAATAATCTGTTAATGCTTCGAAATCAGAGGGATGGAGAGATTTTGACTGTCTTAATGATTCAATCAAAAGATAAAGTCCTAATCCCAAAAAAGCACAAACTACTATTTGAAATTGTTAAATACATAATCAATAAATGCTGTTTAAATTGTAGGTCTTAACATCTTGGAAATTGGGCACCAGGGCTTTAAAATAATATAAATAACAAAGAAGAGCAGATTTGACCTGAAAGCTTAATTTCCACCTTACCCAAATTCCCTTCAATAAGCTACACATACCATGAAGCTCACAGACATTTTGATAAAGAATTTAATCTACATGATATATGCAAGATTGGATACTAGATAAGAACTTATTATTGGATACTCCATCAATTATATCAAGATATTCTCAATACCCATCCTTTCACCATATTTTTGGTGTTCATCAGTCGTAGGTCAGAACCACAGAATATCATAAACCATTGCCATGTTGAGGGTTACTTGTCCCAGCCATGGAGGCAATGCCAATAGCTTGCTCCATTTACACCATCAAGTTAGAAAAGGTCTTAACATCTTGGAAATTGGGCACCAGGGTTTTAAAATAATATAAATAATAAAGAAGAGCAGATTTGACCTGAAAGCTTAATTTCCACCTTACCCAAATTCCCTTCAATAAGCTACACATACCATGAAGCTCACAGACATTTTGATAAAGAATTTAATCTACATGATATATGAACCAAGCTGGATACTAGATACTAGAACTCCGACAAATAATTATCTGGATACTCTATAGATCAATTATATCAAGATATTCTCAATACCCATCCTTTCACCATATTTTTGGTGTTCATCAGTCGTAGGTCAGAACCACAGAATATCATAAACCATTGCCATGTTGAGGGTTACTTGTCCCAGCCATGGAGGCAATGCCAATAGCTTGCTCCATTTACACCATCAAGTTAGAAAAGTACTAATTTTCATAATAGGAGAAATTGAGGTGAATTAACATACCACATTAATACATACATACACTATTCTATGACTGTTTAACAAAATTTTACCGCTGCAAGAGTGTTCGCACCCTGAAGGCCACCGGGCATCACAACAACATCATACGGTGCTGATTTTATTGCTGTTTGTACATCCACATCTGGAACGATGAAAACTCCACGACTGCACTTGATTTTATCATGTGAATCCACTCCAGCAACAATTACTTCAATCTAAGTGCACATATTTTTATTAAGAATTTGAAAGTTCAAAATGGGTAAACTGTAAAATTCAGTCTGGCATTTCGTGATTTTCTGTTCTATTTGACAGGAATAAGGTATTATTATTATCATCTGTCATCAGTCACGGTACTTTTACGGTTCGACAAAGCATTTTTGTGTAGTATTCTTTTTAGCAGTGAAGAAGTCGTACAAATTTTTTCACATATATTGGGCACACATTCCAAGACAATTTCAGCGTAAATTTATCGTAAACTGTTTTCAGCCTGCAAACAGCATTTAAATTGGTACCCCATCGAAATTAAACATACATGTCCATTACAGCATGTTACAATGCAGAAAGAAATTCTGGGTGGCAGGAGCGTCACAAAACGGCTTACAGACAAAGTACAATTCACTGGGATTCTCCAAAATGTGGATTCAACACAAACATGCGAGCAAAGTGTGTATCTTGTTAAAATGAAAATGTTCTGCATGCTTTATTATCGGCGCTACTTATTCAGGAGTATGATATATTTTTTAGTAGTACGAAGTCTGAAATAGCTTTATATCACAAACCTCTGCTCTACGCATCACATCAATTGAAATAACAGCTTCCATCTCCTCAGCGCCATTTGCAAGCAGCACCAAAGCTCTCTTGAGACTCCCACTCATATTTTTTATGATTGAATGATTTCAAAAGTATCAATAGTGCCTCAATCTACTCAGTACTGCTATGTATGATTCTTCTAAACATGTACATTTTGTTGGACTGATCCCGAATACTAGGAGATGAGTGTCTCAGCATTATATTGCAGAGACCACTGTACTGCTGAATAGCTCAAAATGTTTCTCAATCACCATAGTTTTATTTTCTGGTCATCATTTCACCGAAGGAATACTGAATAAACTAAAAATGAGTGGCAGCCAATTTGAACCTGTGAACCCTGATGGATAAATTAGTATAATTGTTGGAAACAGCACCCAGACTGCTCTAAAACCAACAAGAAACTACTAAGTTAAGATGTCAAAGAGCTATACTTTTACTGGACCTGCATACTTAAAATAAAACTAGGGCCTAGCAACTGCTTTAAAAATGCTTCCAAAGGTCATCTGGATCACCCATTGAATGACTCCAAATTGGAACGACGTTGCCTTAAAGTAAACATCGTCTCAACCTTCAGGTTACTTCATTTTTTCTGTTTGTATGATAACATTATGTATATTTTGCACATGTTTTCAAGAAATAAAATTAACTATAGCCTATATAACAAAATGTCAATATATACTGTATATACATGAATCATGTAATGGTATATACAACATCCATTTTGTTCCCCTGAATTAAAACAACCACAACAAAACAAGCAAACTCGAAAATAAATGACAGAGTAGCAATGTAAACATAATCTGAAATACGATTTATAAACGTGCAAGCACATGTTCACACAAAAAAAAAATTCAAAAATGGATGGCATTGGCCAAATGGGCAGATCTTGGGTCAGTTAAATTTAGTATAGTAGCGTACCGGTTATCACATTAAAACTGGCAGAATTTTTTCTTCCTAGCAAAGGAGCGTTCATGCTGCAAACATATGATATTTACTCAGAGGTTAAGATGAGACGCTTCCAAAGTAGCGAATTCCAAATTTTTATGATAATCAGAAACTATTGTACGGTACTGAACTGCAGGAGACCCCTGATCTTGAGGTCTGAAATGTGGCGTGGTGTACACATTGTCATAAAATTTACAACGATACCCGTAACCTAGCTGCTAGACTAGAATTCTAGAGTATTTTTCAATAAAGGCTATACGTGATCTATTCATTTCATAGTGTACATGCTCTGGTCTGGACCAGCAGTACTTAGACGTTGTTTATTTTGCATTGGTAGAATCCAACTTGTCTTCCTTGTGCCTATCTTATAACAGAATTTCATTTTTATCCTGCGGAAGAGGAAAGCCGATAATATAGTTAATCATATGCCGAACTACGACCTCACGTGCAGATACCAGTTCCGAATCTGGGTGAAGGCTTACTGCTTATCAGATTTCTTATTTTTCCTATACAGTATACATGAACCTGGTTGGTGGAGGAAGCTGCAAGCAGTGCTTACGCTGTACGTGAACTGCCGTGCACCGGTGAGGCGTTCAGCAGACCTCTCGCATATAATCATCATCCCTCACGGGATTCAAAACTGCGTCTTGACGATCAGAGATGCATAGCGTATTTCAAACGCTCTACCAATTGAGCTAACCGGGCACCCATCCTTTGTTTGGCAAATAATAAATTATGTAATAAAATCTAAACAGTAAATGTATGTCTCACAGAATTGCAGTTGCCCCAGACACCTGAAGAAAACGGATTCCATCAGAAGATTTTTTTGCCCATCTGAAGAAAATGGTAACGTTATAAACATTTAAATAACCCGAAGAAAACCATGATTATGCTAACCTTACGTGGGGCTGTGCTACTAGCTCAATGCTTGTTCAGTGTTCTTGACAAGCGTCAGTGGTGCAGTATCAAAACGAATCTCAAAAACATACCCTGTCTGCCTTATCAACACATTCAGTATTACAGCCAGAAAACTGGTACGCAGTACGGTACTTTCTAGTGACTTTCATAACCCTGAACGTGTGAAATCTGTTATTTATTTTCATGCACTAATACTCTGATAATAATTTATTTTTCACATGGTGATAAAAATAGTACTACGGTACTTTCTGTTTGTCCTCCCAATCTACACTTTACAGTGCCCAGCACTGACCACTGCCACGTCCTTTTCCGGCTGTTAAGAGTTTGCAGTGCACTTGCACATCTGCATTAATCGGCACGTGATAGCGAAACGAGCAATCTGCACTTGGTTTAGGGTTCGATTTCGTATGTCACGTCGTTGCATGGACCTAATCTCAAGCCGTAAGCAGTGCAAACCACCGTGGGACGGGAGGTATGGAGTTCGAATATTTGGCTACCAGACTTTAGAAATAAACGTCTGTACGAGAAGTAACCGTGCCTGGGACACCAACAAGCTTGTCTGTGTCTCAGGCTGGACGGTCTTTGACATTATGCCTGGTTTATTTACAGATTACATCTTTTGAACATTTTACCGTGTCAGCATTGGACTCTAGCCCTATGGTAAAAATAATACAATATCTCACAGCGCGAAGAAGTAATAGTAGAAAATTCAGTACAGTAATGTACTAACCTTGCCCTTGAACTAACTTTTCTATGATTGCGCCGTTAAAAAAGTATTTCACACAGTGGGCATGTGAGGAAATACCATCCCACAAAAATACTGAATATATAAAACGAAAACATATTTATAATTATAACTTTTGTCTCAAAAAAATTTCTAATAAAAAACATTGTATTGAAATTTTGTTTGATTGTACTTTTTTCAAACACGGTTTAAACCTAGAAATAACCAAAAATATACATATAAAACAAAGGGATTTAGGTAAACCTTTGTCTCAAAATTTCAGTTTTGTTTGAGCTACCAGCCAATACATTGAGAAGAAATACATATTGGAGGAAAAATGATCCTACAGAACATTTTTTATTTTCTATCGATTCCATCCACATACAATACATAATTGGAATAAGTGCAAATAATACTATAGCTCACATACACAATAAGTAGGAGAGCAACTACAATGGTAAAAGGTGTTCATATTAAAAAACATCCATACTAAGAACCACACCTTGACTGCAGCACCAGACATAATAGAGCGGCACATTTATTTAGATCTCAGAATCAAGGCTATCTTTCTCATTGAGCCTGCTGAAGTACTCAAATCTGGCTGTAGTCTTAGTTAAAAAACCAGACTGAGAAGTTCGGCAGTGTCCCTCAACCACATAAAAAAGACAAAGTAAAGTTGGTAGGAGATAACATAGAATGCCCAGAAAAAACATGGTAAAGTTGATTAAATACCTGGAACATCATGTATGACGATTAGTTTTAAACCAATCATGGTTCTATAAACAATTTTATTGTAGCTGTGATGCCGTGAACTGTGACCAGATACAGAGTCACACACTCAAATACGCATTATATGTAATATTTACGTGAGAGTCGCATTTCTGCAAGTGCATGCAAAAGATATATAGCCACATTTCGCCAAGTGCATTAGTAGCTTGTATCCTGTTGGTTCGATCTCACCATTTTTTGACAATAAATAAAATATCGCAAGCGTTGGGAAGGCACTTTTCACATTGTGACCTCTTTCCATCTAACTCCATTCAAGAAGCATAATTCCAATTCCAATTGTAATGTTGAAAATATCATACAGACTCATATTTAGTTTGCCAGTCTTTGTATTTGTGACTCAACTTAGCTGCAGATGGCTTAGTATGAGTGAGAACATCTAAAACACCAGCTGTTGATATAGTGTCCAAAGCAAAATCTGGGAGTTGCTGTCAGTGAAGATATTGTAAGAAAATGTTGGGTAATGTGTGAAATTCTAATTATATGTAGATGCAGATGTTGCAGTTTAGTTATATCAATTATGGTGAGTATGCAATTAGAATACTCATAAAAAGAGTACACTACTCAGACCTATTGTTACATTATCCTTCTATTGGGCAGATTCGAATACCGAATGGAAGAATAACAGAACTCTCCATCCCAGTATGGCATGGATTATTTTCTGCTATTAGGGTGAGGTTGCTGGTTTTCCATTCCCATATATGTAGTCACTAGTTGGATCATTTCAGTGGCTACTTCCCACCTAGTTTAGACATATTTCTAATTAAATTGAAGTACAAACAGAAAGTCTGGATCTTTCCAGTGTGCTATAATATTTCAGTCAATATTAATTTATATCAGTTTCAAGATCTACTCAAAAATTAGATTTAACTAAAAAGAAGATTTATATATCAGAAAATAGTACTAAGAAGTTATTCAAGTATAAAAATGCCTTATTAATGAGCTTTGATGTTGCTCAGGGTTACAATACTTGAAAAAAAAGTTTGTTTGTCGAAGCAGACTGACTAAAATATTCAATTCAACTTGTCAAACCTTGTTCATTAGTAACCCTACCAAATTATATACCTCGCCCTCCACATGGTTTTCCAATGTGTTGAATATCTTTCTAACAACTTGCATTGCAGCTTCCTTGCACACCAACTTTAAATCTGATCCGGAGTATCCTTCTGTTTTCTAAAATATAAATGCGATTGTCAAACATATTAAATTTTGAAGTACTTTATGTTTACACAATATCTCGTCTATCTGGCAAAATAGCATAAAATTTTTTTTAATATTCTACCTGCCCTTACACTTGGCAAGCATGATAGACTGCTTGTATGCTTTAGCGTGATGTTCCCTTTTGGAAAAAAATTCAGTTTCAAAGAATGCAAGGGCAACTTCACACTCCACGAAGTTCTTATGAACGAAAGTCATTCAATCGTAATTACAAACATATTATCTACATTTTTCATCCTGGCTAGAATTTTATTCAGCAACCATGTTCTGAAACCTGAAATAGAGCATCTTTACTGCACATGCTTGAAATCACTACTCACTTCTGCCAGTGCTCCATAATCAAGATTTGTGTTTATTATCAAGCCACCTTCAGTATTTTTCGGAGGAAGAAATCTAAGAAAAAGAAACATTCATTTCAACTTAATATTGGAATTTAACAAGGTAGTAAGGTAAGTTTAAGTAGGTATAGTTATAAGGTTTAGAGAGCACATAGAAATTTTGAAAAAATTTGATTTGATTATGTTTCTTAAAGGCCACTACTATATATTTTAATTGTCCAGACATTGCTTCCAAGCACTTTGAAGCACAACTAAGCCAGCGCTAAGTGAATATCCCCAGGATCTCGTGGTCTACTCTATTATATATAAATTTTTAATTTGAGCAGCAAGTATAAATCCTGAGTTTTTAATTTTTGTGTGATATTTATAACTATAGTTAGAATCAAAGCAAAAATCTAACATTTAAAAATGCTCGTCACGAGGCAATGAAAGCAAGTTTTAAAAGTAATCAGGTCAAAGTGAATAAATAGGGTTGTTAAACAGTTTATTCCATCTCATTACCTAAAAAACATTGACTTCCTTGCTTCATGATTTGGCAAGTCAACTAAAATTCGTTTCTCAAGTCGTCGAAGCATGGCATGATCCAACTCCCTGCACAAAAATAGAATATTAAGTAAGCAATGTCCAGGTTTATAAAAATGGATATCTTACAGGCTTTTTGAAGAATTGTAAGTTAATGTATGCTTGAGTTCTATTCAATTCACTTCAAAATCTTGAACTTCAATCCTAATAGAGACCTTTCGTCAATTATACGTCTAATTTTGGTTCAAACTTTAAAGGCATATATCTATATAATATATTTGTACATCCCAGACGAATGATCAAGTTGGTAATTGGTAATTTGAAAAACCAAACATAAATAAATACCAGCAAGATACTCGGTAATACCCTCAAAAGGTTATAAAAACCTTAAAATTATGATTTCTCTTATCTAGAGGTCTTTAACCGTTTTTAAAATATGGCCCCAACAGAAAATTCACACCACATAATTAATGCCTTGAAACTGTTTTGACATTATTTCCAACAACCGGTGGTTCAGGCAAAAAAATTTTAAGCAGCAATAACATCAAAAATTTCGAGCCAGCTGAAGGTTCTAGTAAAAGCAGAAAATTTTTATGTCTATAAGCCCTGTTCCTGTCGGAATATTTGAGGTGCAATTCAGCTATTTCAAATATTTTCACCACGGCAAGTTTGATGCTGCGAGTACAAAAACAAGGTCATCAGATTTAGCAAGTCCATCCATCTGAACTAATAATTCTGTTTTCATTCTTCGACTTCCTTCATGCTCACCTCTAAATATTAAGAGTTCAGTTCATAGTCAAGCTTTGTGATCAAAGCAATGTGAGAATCCCTACACATACATTTTTATAACTATTAGTATTAGTAGATTTCTATCAGGGATGGGGGTACCTTAGTTCCTATTCCTGCATTTCATGTAGCTCTTTGCACTTTAGTGGCTTCAGGAGAATTTTCAAGTATGATTTGTCTCCTGTGTCCTTGCTCTTAGCGAATTTTAATAAATATATATATATTTATCTTAAGAGTAAGCCAATGATGCATATGTCTAAGGATTTATTACACACTATTAATCTCGCCGCAGAGTACATACTCATTTCAAGACAGGTATATAGATATATTTATTTCCATTCCAAAACAAATGAGCATATATAATCATGTCATTAATACGCATAGTGTAAATCACATGAAATAAACTTAATCTCTCATTATAAAAAAATTGATATTGCTTGTACATTCTATCCAGTTACAAGATTTATCTTGCCTGGCTCTTGCAAAGTACAGTAAAATGAAATTTGAGCTTGGCAGATGATGCTAGTCGTGATGAAAATCTTAGAAGTGGAATATAATGTTTGTCATTTCAATATTTGAAATATATATGAAATTCACCAACCCAGGACCGGATCCTCTTTGACTCATAACCGATTCTAATTCATCAAGAAATATAGTTGAAGGAGCATGAAATCTAGCTAACTCAAAAAGCACTCGAACCTGAAAAATATAAAAATTGTATATTATTACTGAGGCAAGACGAAACTAGTAGAACTAGAAGAACATAAATATTATAGGCTAAATTGCCACTAAGTGAGCTAAAACAGACTTCCTATGAATTGTTTAAAGCTAGACAATTTTAAACTGAAATCCACAATTTTGAAGCTGAAATCCCTACTTTCCAAGCAACCAAAAAGCACTGGAAGCGCAAAAAATTATTCAATGAACTTCAAGGACATCCATGGTTTTTTGTACATGATGAACGCTGATTGGGTTTTTATATAAATTATCTATTTATATGATTCCACTTTGGAGCTAACATCACCCTGAACGAAAAACACCGGTTGGCTAATTATTACTAAATGTTGCAATCTAAAGAAGAGGTACAATTCGCCCTGACTAAAACTAATCTCATCAGAAAAATTTTGACGGAGCATCTTTTGTTAAGTATGAGTCACCGATGGATTGAGCCAAATAGATGTGATCCATCTGTGGAGAATAAAATTTCTGATTAGGATAATCGTGTCAGGAAAATATGCACTGATAGATTTGAGCAAGAATATGAATAATGCGAAAATTACAATACTGCTTACTAATTTTTCAGAGTCTCCTCTCCATTTACTAACAATTGTTGAAGCAGATATGTTAAAGAATGTTGTATTGCACTCTGTTGCAACTGCTTTTGCTAATAACGTTTTTCCAGTACCAGGTGGTCCATATAATAGCAATCCTTTCCATGGTGATAAAATTCCAGTGAATAATTGAGGATACTAGAAAGTGAAATAACCAAATTCCATAATTATTGACACAAAAATCTTTAACAAAGCCGTTTTATGTTCAGCTGTGCCCCGAGGTTTCAGCGATATAAATAAATTGATCATGCAGGGTGACAGAATCTCAACTTTTTTTTGGGTGTCCAAAGCTCGATTTATTCAACGAAAAAAAAAACATCAGTACTGTCATTTTGTTTACAGTGTACATAATTTTTTGACCTAGTTTGAGAAATTGGCTTATTTGATAATTTTTTCTCCTAGCAACCATTTTCATTAATTGGATAACTAACATATATTCTGCCAGTCCACTGGCCTTTAGTGTCCAAAGCTCGATTTATTCAACGAAATAAAAACATCAGTACTGTCATTTTGTTTACAGTGTACATAATTTTTTGACCTAGTTTGAGAAATAGGTTTATTTGATAATTTTTTTCTCCTAGCAACCATTTTCATTAATTGAATTTTATATTCTGCCAGTCCACTGATGCATCAAACAGCATCACATCAAAAATTAAAAGGCGACAATAATGATTTAAATTGTGCGCTGAACTGAAAACATAGAAGTTGAAAACAATTGTTTGGAATCCGAATACGGTATACCAAAAAGGTATATGATAGCAGAAAAAAATTAAAAATTCAAAGATTGTTATAACTTGTTATACATTTTGTCAGTATTGGTTAGGTTTAACGATATTTAAAAACCGACTACAAACATTAATGTATCAAAATAAATGAAGGCAAATTCTCGTACAAATATAGTCAGTATCTGAGTATAATAACTTTTGTCTAGTATGGTTCACCAATAGATTGCATCATCAAAGTGCAGTCCATCTGTGGGTTATTCTTGAAAAAAATTCTAATTTGGGTACGTTTTGTAACTCAGTCAGCAGGATATTCAATAACTAAATAAATAAAAAGCGAATACTTGAAGCTTAATAAATTGTGATGTGATGCGCGTCATTACACTATATAACAATATGTCAATACATGGTTATTGTTTTCTTGTTTCCAAGTGTTGTAAGAAGAGAAGTTAAGCGGTTGTGAACAATAACCACTGACATATTATCCAAACTTAATGTTATTGTTTGATGTAATGAGATATATTAATATTGTCAAAATCTTTCTGTGTCCATTTTATGTCCTTCAGAATAGGTGAAACAGAGGGCAACATGTCATTAACATTCATTATACTAGTGCTGGCTACTGATGGGGATTTCCAATTGAATGTATGAAACTAATTATATCTCTGTGTTCAATCTGGCTAAATTATCATCATTTTCAATGATAGTCCTGGGCCATTCAACTCATATTTGACAAATTTCATCTAGCAATTCTACATATTTTTTTCTGGTTGAAATAATAGTCATTCTGACATAATGTCATATAGAGTTGCATTTTTTAATAAGAAAGAATATTGGAATATAGAAAGACTAGGTATATAAAACTAGCGTTGTGAGTAAATATGAATATTGATTATCGATATTCTAAAGTAATATATCAGACCCATTTCCATATATTCTTGTAAATATTCTTCCAAGATATAATATTTTATTTGATGTCAATGGGCATTCAGCAAGTAGAGAATCTGGTTCGGATCTAAGATAATTTATCTGATACATTTTTCACTTCACTTTTCTGCTATTGGTTATACATTAAAAGTACAGAGTAATAAGCATGATATTGTCAAAATGGTAATACATGTGGAAAATTGGTAAAAAAATGTTCTATAATTCGTACATCATGCTTTAAATTTGAAAAGACTTTCTATTTTCACAAAAAATTACCTTTATTGGATATACAACCGCTTCTTTTACTAATCTTTTCGCTGGTTCAAGTCCAATGATATCATTCCATTTAACACTGGGATTATGAAGATAAATATCTCGACTGATTACTGTGGCAAGTTCTCTCATTTCATGATTGAAACCAACAAATCCACCTAAAAATAAGGCAATGAGATTAAGTAGGAAAATTTTTGAGCAAATTAACAATTGTTAATGTTTTTCAGATGAAATATACTCCTACTAAGGTTTCAAAGACAAAGAACACTCCAGAAACCACTAAAGCATTTTGAGACACAAAAATTTGAATTGAAAATAAGCAGAAAACATTTCGAAACGACCTACAGAATACATTTCCGATAAAACAATATGAAAAATAAAAGGAAAAAGGAGATATAAAAGAAAAAGATTTGAAAATGCCAAAATACTTCAATTAATAGTTTCACACGATCAAAAAAAAAAGAGTATAGTTTATATAAAAATCTGTGTATATCCATGCAACTCATACATTTGGGAGACACCAATAATATTGGCCATTTTTGGCACATGCAAATATGTATTTAATTAACAAAAAAAAGGTCAACATATCAGTTCATTAACATACCTTGCAAGATCAGTAAATGTCACCTCGATTATCAGTGGAAAAGAAATTGAAATAATTATAATTAATTTGAGTATATGATATTAGCCAGTGTGGCTATCTGAATAACTTACCTAGCGGTTTAACTAGTCGATCAAATGAATTGCAAGAATCTGAAACTATATCGCTTCCAGCACCTTTAATAGCATCATTTAATATTGCACGCATATCAATGATTTCCTGAAGTATAAAAAATATGGTTCTTGATGTAGGACATCATAGTTCATTAATATACATGCGCAGATGTGTAAATTACATACATGGATAGGATAATGGCTAATAACTCAACTATGGATGATCATATTTCATACTTCATAATTTATTCCGTACATGCCTACCTTTCATACAAAGAAATAGCATAGCATTATTTGAAAGTTTTAATGACTATGATCACCTGAATAACATTTCAATATAGCTAAAATTAGTCTTTTTTAACGATACACACTCTAATAGAGACTGGAGATGAAGTCTACAAGGAACTTACTTATACAACGGCCCACTTATATTACAGAAAGCTACTTTAAAACAAATCTTATGTTGTTCATGTACCTTTCTGGAATTTTCGGGTTTCTTTTCATCTTTTACGCCAACTGATGATACAGTTAAACCAAGATCAGCCGGTCTCACAGTAACTGATTCATTGGTGGATGATTTTTCACTTGCAGTACTGTTTTGTCTCATATATTCTACAAATACAAATATGAACTTGTGAAGCCTGGAATTATTTGATAATACTAAAATCTATATTCAAGAATATGTAATCCTTTTTCTATATTGAAACTACCTCTAAGTCAGGCTGGAAACAGCGACCAAAAGAAGCCAACCAATGACTAAAGTTGCATTATGGCGAAAGGCTATTACAAAATGAAGCACCAGCAACTGCACTCTAGCGGAAAACATCCCAAACGGAACTTAATCACTATAATAAAGTGCAGCAAAGTGATATCTGGTTATTTTCCCATGGTGATGGTAAACAAGAGTGTTGTTGATTTCTCCCACAATAATCGACATCATTGTGATATCAGAATCAAATTTCATTATTACCAATAATAAGAATTTATCATTTTGGATTGAATAGTTTAGTAATTTAGATATACTCGGCACAGGGTGTAATAGCATGGGTAGGCTAAGCTGAACCGGGAAGATCATATCTTATGATACGATATGATTATCCTGCGGGAGAGGAAAGCCGAGAATACAGCTAAATCATATGACGAATCACAGAACCACCAATTAGGGTGAAATATTTTAGCTAATCATATTTCTCATTTTTCCTGCACATGGACTTGGTTGGTGGAGGAAGCTGTAAGCAGTGTTTTTGTGAACCAACGTGCACCAGCATGGCGTTCAGGGGACCTCTTGCATAAAATCATTATCCCCCACAGGATTCTGACTTGCGCCTTGAAAAACGGAGATTCGTAGCTTGAGATGTATTCCCAATGCTTTAACGATTGAACTAACCGAGGACACTTTCGAACAACTTCAACCTTGCCTGTCTATAAAGTGGCTGTAGGGACATTGACTTGGTTAGGGTCATTCACTCCAAGGAGTGGCTATATAAAAAATATTCTGAAACACAAACAAATATAAATTTCATGACTGTTTTAAAATTATTTTAATTTTATTCCAAGCATCCAAACTTGGAGCTTAGCTAACATATTATTGCCCTGTACCATTTGTTTTGTATTTCCTGGTATTTTTAAACTAAATACAAGAGAGTGTTTTTATCTTTATTAAAGTTAACAAGTTTGCACACATAAAAGGAGAAAGGTATGAACAAGAATCTTGCTTACCCTTTCCTTGGGTTCTTGGTGTGACTTTTTTCTTTGCGTCATTTCCAGATGCAGGCCTGACTCTACGAGCAGACCCATTTGGATTTCCAGATAAATTTATAATATGTGGTAGAGATGATGAATTCGTAAGATGTGTAGTGTTGTTATTATTGTTACCGTTGAGTCCTGTCATAGATGGACTGAAAAAAGACAGAATTATGCTCACCATATAATCGGCGAAAGTATTGTTTTCTGATTCCAGAAGATTAAAACAGTTGGGGTACTCTATGACAAAAAAGTTGGAAAAAAAATTGATTTTGAGATATTATTTGGATATAAAATTCTTTCATAAAGTTATTATCAAATTATATATCCAATTATTAAAAGTAAATTTCTAATTTTTTGTGAGAATCTGTTTAAGAGTAGAAAACTCTTGAGTATCGAAACTGATCACTACTGATAACTCATTCATAGAATGGCCTTTCAAACTCGGTAATCAGCATTCACCCAGGCAGAAATAAATCCAAATTTCACAGTTACGACTGTCACTTTTCGATTCGAGATTCAAATCAATTCGGACACATTCTAACGTCCGATTCTAATGACTCAGAAAATTATTTCATGTGATTCGCTATGATTCGAAAGCGGTTACCCAATCAGTATTTTTATTTGTCAAGAATGAGGAATATGTATCATAATACCTTATTCTACGCAATACATCAATGACCTTGGCATAAGAAAAACATGTGCACCCAAAAGATTTCTGACAAGTTTCAGCAAAAATTATATTTGATATGTTTTGATGCATATAGATTCAAAACTTTCCAGATATTGCCCAATTAATAAATCTTAATATTATTTTATCATATTAATATGATTTTTCACAATGGTTTACATTGACTGATTTGTCAATTAAAATTGATATTTTGAAGTCAAGTACCTTAATTTCTATGGCAAAAATGGAATTGAATCCACTCAAAAACCTCACAGCAGTAAGACATCTCTATAGTATTTCTTCATTCCATAAAATAGTTTTAAAAAATCTTACCGTTTGGCTCGATTTAGTTTCCCTCTTGATGGTTCTGCACTTGTGACAACTTTCTTTGCAATCTTAGGATGCTTTTGAAACTTGATATAATAATATGCCTCAAATTCTTGTAAAACTGTGTCCAAGTCAATGTTGTCACAGACCTAAAGAAAATTGAATACCAATTAAAAGTAATTATTATTACAACTAACAACCATTAATACTGTATATCAATTAAAAAAACTGGCAGAATGTTAGCTACTTTTCTATTTGGAAACCACAAAAAATTGGCTCCCATTCTATTAAAATAGAAATGGAAGACAAGAATCATTGAATACTGGATTTTGGAATTGAATTTTCAAATATCGTATCAAAACTAGATTCGACAGATCAACTACGGGTTTGTGAGATTTTTTGTCTTGTATGCAAAAAAGTAAGAATTTTTTTCGACAACAATGTTAAAATTTGTCTCTGCTAGCATATTTGGCCGAATGATGCACATGATTAGAATTGAAATTAAAACTTATAAATACCGGAAAGCAATCTTACTTGCCATCTTGATAAACTTAGATTGGCTTCTTGTGACAACGAAGCTGCTGAATCCAAATATCCATTTTCCGATAAATGTGACAATATCAAGATCAGCAAATTTCTTTTACGTGTTTCCTGTCGCTGATCTTCCTGCAAGTAATGTAAAAATACATTGTAAATACAATTGTAGACAAATAAAAACAAATCTACATCGGATATCGGTCATCCACCTGTCCAAGTTATCGTATTTTATATAAAATGACTTTTTTAAATCATTACGAGCCTGCCACGTGCATTGGTGTCTAAAGTCCAATATGCAAAATGATTTTGACATAAAAACAATGACTGTATACGCCTCAACCTAAAATAATATTTTCATGAAAAACAGTTCTTCAGATAAAACTTCCGGTTTATTAGACAGTATAAAAAAGATGTTAAGCTTGTTTTGATAATACTAAATTTCAATCGCTAATAATGAATAATCTATTTTCAATACAGTTATCTAGTTATTTATGTTACCTGCCAGTGAGTTCACTGAAAATGATTTACATTCTAGGCCTAGTAATTTTTATGGCAAAAAACGGTAGCAACATCTTGATTGTTTCTTACAGGATACATAGAGTGTCAGTAGACTACCGGTACTCAATGGTTGAGTGTTAACCAGAAACAATGTTTTTCGCCAACTAGAACCGCTAAAATATATAACAAAGTCGCTCTCCTTTGCCATATAGGCTACGGTACGTCTTTTTCGTTCAGAGTTTTTTTTAATAGGCTATAGGAATAACATCATAAATTAAGGTTGGTCCTTTAGTTTTATGGCGATCCAGGTATAATTCAAGTCTTAATTTTGACGCACGACCTAACTGTATTTAACACCACCCACACAGTAACAAGGTGATGAATTAGGAGGCCATTTTCGTGTTATCATGTAGGATAGTGTAATGGAGAATAAATGTGTAAGGCTAGACCTTAATTTTATATAAAACTAGACTACAGTCTAACGTTACGGTACTTACTGACTCACGAACTTGATTTGCAGTTTTTATTGACTGATAGCTGAGTTCTTGTGCCATCCTTCGCTTAGGCGCTTCCTTGATCTTAGAACTGACGTCTGGATACCGGTACCATTCAGATTAATAACGGCAGGTTCTCATGGAATCCCGCAGATTGTAACGCGCACTAAGTAAGTTACCTCTACTGTCTAATATCGGGTCTAGTGAAGTTTAGTACCATATTTCCGGATGCCATTAAAATAAAAACTGGCAGAATATTCTCATCCTAACAAGGGGGCGCCAATGCTGCAAGCATCTGGCATTGTCTCCCCTGTTAGGATGAGTCGCTTGCAACATGGAAATTTTGTTGATAATCGGATATATGGTACTAAACTTCATGAGACCCCTAATATCCTGACCTAATTTATTATCGTAAAAATACTCTCCGGCTGGCGTCCGAAAGGCATAGCTACGGTGTCAAAGGGCAACAATTCAAGCGTGAGCCATGATGAGATCACTCACAACAGACTTTTCTCACCGCGAGCGGCAGTTTGCTGAATGCAAAAAAAAAATTTCTTTTTTACAATCAGTTCATAAATTTAACGCCAAAAAATAATTATTTAAAAATTTAATTTTTACTCAAGTAGATTCGTCAAAATTATGACTGGGAACAGAGGAATTGCGATTCACCCAAAAGAAAAAAATATATTTCCGCTTTTATAAAAACTAGGTACGGTATACGGTAAGAGAGAGAGAATTTATTATTTTGTCAACCAGAAATGCAACACATAATACATTAAATTGTATGTAGATACACAGCATATGTATTTCGGTACAGACTGGGGAATGGCGATACGACCAGTTGGTCATCAAAGTCTGCCATCACCCATTCCTGCCAAATATATATAAAGAAAAATTTGCAATAAACTATAATAATCTTTGCACTTACAAATGATGACACTTTTCAAGAAAATATTTTAACACTCTCATTTTCCACATAGCATTCAAGCACATTGGTGTTCGTATTCTAAAATTCAACACAGACACCAAGAATGCCCGGAACAATACCTGGCAAATTTGCGAAAGAGAACAAAAAAGAGGTAATCGAGGCAATATAATAAATAAACAGAGGGGAACACTATAGCTGCTTAACTATAGTAGTTCAATAAAAAAAATAGTAGCTCAGCTAAATATTCAGTCCAATGGTATTTCAAAAGCAATGTATCACGCCCATCGTGTAGAGTGAAACTTTATACAAGAAGACAAAATGAGACGGTTATAGGAATCCTAACTAACTGTATGTATATAGCATATGTAAATAAGGATACCTCAGTACCGATGATCACCAATAAATGACAAAAAAAGACATAACTAGTAAAACATTTACAATGTCTTGTAATCACTGCAAGAATTATCATGATTTAATATAAGACACATCAGAACACAATATCAGTAATCACTGATTAAAAAGCACAAGTATTTTTTTTTTTAAATAGAGAATATGTGGATTCCTTGACATTCTCAGGAATGCTGTTCCATATTTTAACCCCAGTAACTTTAATGGATTTTTGCAGGACTTTGTTATCGGCTCTGGGAACATGATAATGCATGGTAATGCTTGCAAACCGAAGCTCATAATCACAGATCGCTTACTACGGTAAAGATATCCGCCCAAATAGTGCAAACTAATCGTGTTTTTGCTCACTTTATATCATTTTTGCCGCGTGTGTGATTGTGGTTTATTCAGTCCGTGAGCCGACGCTTGTGCTTTGCCCACGTTTTAAATTTAATCCTAGCTTCCCAGGCTTTTCCGTTCTATTGCTGTTTGTTCTCACTCTGTTTTAACATATGATGAAAAAGTCAAAATAAATCCTACTTTCAACTATAATAACAATCACTGTCGAAAACTGACACTGTAAAGTCTTTTGTAAACAAGTTAACAGTACCTCGCAAAATTCTCCACAAAAAAAAGTTTAATCACATTGAAAACACAGCTCATTTATGTATTGAATAGTAGAGCATCAAGAAATGATATACAAAAGTAGAAAATCAATAAAAGTGGATATAAGGCAGAAAATTTGAGTCAGAGATAAACAAAACTTGGCATAAACAACCAACTGACCTTATTGGCTGTAATATAAAATGCTTTTAGCTATGTTGTATACAAAACTATGTTTTAAAGCATTATAAGAAGTGTAAATATAAATTGCACAAATTCTAAAATATTTGGTAACTACAAGAAAAAAAAACATGTAACAACTGGAACTAGAAATTTATGTAGAATCTATACATACCCGATGATCACTGCTTATAACTTTGAAAGGTAAGAAATAATAACATAAGTATGTGTGTTAACCTTGACTTCAACCATGATACGTATATATATATATATCAAAGATCATAGACTTGCAAAAAGAGTTCAATACTAAATAGTTACACAAGAAAATTGTTAAATGGTTAAAGACCGAGCGAGTTCGGCGCTTTGCTTTTTGTCGCCAACGTTGCTAAAGAGGCTTGTTATTTTTTGGTTAATTTGATTATATTTTTCACCATTGTTGCAAAGACCAGGTGACCAATACCTAATTTATCACAGACTACTGATCTATTTCATTTGACGTATTGTTAAAATGACATGAAACAATATACTAAATATCATTTTTTAATACAAAGTGAATTATTAAAGCATATGATATGATGTTGCTAAAATGAAAATAAAACGGCAATCTTCATAAAAAAAATTTATTTGATCATTCTTCAAATAATAACTTTTTTCTGAATTGTCACAATTCAATACCGCCTTTCTTGATTAGAGCTTTTACTTTGTCAAGGCTATGTCACTCATCGAATTACCACAACAGATTAATTTTTCATACCAGCTTTTACAGAAACAATCATTAGAAACAACAGCACCTAGCAAACATACAAAAATGCATACTAGTCGATTGGCATTCGCCTCACAATGAAGAAGAAAATACTTGCATTATCGATTATAAAAACATTCAGTCAGGTTTAAAATTGCAATCATCAATACACATTGGTGATCCAAGCTCGAGTTCGCGTTGGAGTTGTTCTATATCATGTTCTTCCATTTGGCTTGCCTCCAGCAACCAATCATGAAGCAAGGACGATGAACTCGTGGCAGATTCACAATCCATATCATTGGAAAGTTTAGAATTATTGACTAAAATTCCCTCTTTCGTTGCAACAGATTCTTGAACATCATACCCTATTCCATATCCACCAACCATGGCATCATTCTTTAAAAAAAATCCAATAGAACTGTATCAACAATACATATACCACAAAGTCCCTTTCTCATTACAACTGGGGATAGACATTTTACGATCAAACCTGTGCTAAAAAGTTAGGTATTCTAGAATTGATCAAAAATATTTTTTTTTTTTCTCGACTATCCTCAAATTAATTCATTTTGTATTTAAATGTGATATGGCAAATTTTAATGTTGTAAAATTTTATACAAATCATGACTCTGCTGCAAAAAGGTGAAAATTCTTTTATCTGATATTTTGAAAGAATATTGTACTTAAGGTAGTTAAATTACAGTCTTCTCTAAAATAGACATAAAACTCCTAGCAATATACACAATTACTTACAAGAAAAGGGGTATCAATTTTAGAAAGATCTTGTCCCGGTTTCGTCAGTGGATTCTGTGTGAGATTTGAATTTACATACAGCATCTCATTTCTATTACAGGCAGCACTCTCTGAAAGCATGACAGATCCATTCGTTTCATCCAGAAATTTCACTTCATTATAGTTCTTACTTGACATTTCGGAACTAAAACCTGTAGGATAGGCAGGATTTCCTCTGCTGCATTTATCAAGTTCGGAAAGGAAAGAGCGAGGTGAAAATTCTATCGACGATGATTTCTGATTAACAGCAAAATAATTTGTTGCCTGTTCAGGTATTATCTTGGTGATAAGGGACGTTTTTCCAGGTGAAATTGTAAAAACCTCTTTTGGTGAGGAAATTTTTCCAGAACTACCAGCTACATGAGGTTGAGATTGATTTATGCTGACTAATTGCTCACTAGTTTGTTGAAATTCCTGATTCAGAACAAAGTCGACAGTGTCCGGACTCAGGGTAACAAGGCTCTTTCCACTTTGTAAAATTGTGTTTGGAGATGATGTCAGGTCTGTAAAACCACTATTAGTTGATTTATTATGAAAATCTACAACACCAAGTGTGCTCGGTCTCAATATTGGCTGTGGTATGGCATGTTGGATTGGATTATCGTCTAGCATAGTTTTTGTAGTTTCTTCATATGAAGGCAATGAGGTATCACAATGGCTCTGGTTCACTGGAATTCTGTACGGTGGATTCTGCATAGGTGGTACAATAGTAATCTTCACACCACTTGTCCGAGGCACAAACATAGATTGTGTTTGTAAAGAATAACTTGGTTGTACTTGCAAACTGGTATGGGGAACTTGATATTGCGGAGCATTTTGTGGTAAGATTTGTGATGTAATGTTACTTTTATGAGATAAAATCTGCTTGCTTTCAACAGGAACAACATTCACAGGTAAAGAAGTTTGTTGAACTGAACAAGATTGTACCATTGGAGAAGGTGGAATGTCAGATAATGTAGGAATATATTGAAGATTGTTCTGTTGCCTCTCCTCAACAGTTTTCACAATATCGCTGTTGAAGCTCCATCTTCGTGATGCTAGAAATGGTTCCCTGTAAAGAAAACATATTTTGCGAGGTGAGAAATTCAATAAAGAGGGTTGTTGGAAGAGATTCGAAATGAGTTTTAAACCATAATATTGTTCAACAGTTAATAAATTAGAAAAACACACATTCTAAATAAGGACATTCTTATTCGATATTACAGAGCGATCAATTATAATTATATTTGAAAAACCGTTTGGTGAACATAAAAAATAGAATATAAGTAGGAGTATATTAGACGCTTGGAATTGAAAGAGCAGCAGAACACTGAACAACTACAACTGATGATAAAGATTCTTTGAATTCCTGTCTGGGTCACCATACAGAAAGAAAAAAGGTTTTGCTCACATCAGAGCAATTCAAATAATTGATTATAATTATAATAGGATGAAACAATTTAGCCCAAATAATAAAATATTAATTGTATTGGAGTACAAACATGGAAGCCCTAATGAAACATGAACATAACTTACGGGTTGGAGTGTGTTCTGTGTCTTGATGTCAATTTCGGCAAGCTGTTGTGTCTTGTAAGTGTATGAGAAATTGTTGTAGTCACTAAATTACCTGAAATAACAATAAAAGTATGCGTACTATTACGAGTATTTAATCAACAAAGCAGAAAAAAAAACGAGGTTGATTGTTCAGGTGGCTGACTCGCATTTATTTAATAGCAGAAACTTGAGAATATTTTTAGGCCACACGTCTCTCACTAAATTTATTTTGCAACCAAATATTGGATGATGTCAATTTGAATGCAATCTTTCCAATTGTATAAAATTGCACAACTAGTATGATAAAAAATGACATAACTGGTATATTATGTTGTATCATACTGTTTGTGCAATTTTAAAACATTATGAATAATCCCGGTATCAATTACTCAGTAATCTATCCAATTCTATTTGTGTGCACAAAATATTTGTAATTAGATTTTGCCCAATCTAGTTACAAATATTTTGTGCATAGAAATTTTTGTTATATTTGAGACACTAAAGGACAGTGTCACCAAAAAGCGGTCGATCTGTGCTTAAAGTTTGACGAAATGAAATTTCTGGGTCGGATCACAAAATGAGTATTCGAATGCGACATATATTGATGTTTTGAATCTTGCTATAAAAACGGCATTCCGACTTACCATTATTGTTTTCTTTCTCATTTGGTAAAATTTTGTTTGATGGCTTATTCTTTGCTTGTTGCTGAAAACATCAAGAACATATCCATATCACATGTTAGATTTCGACTGTTTACTTACCATGAAAACTAGAATTACATTTTGAACTTGACATTACGGCAAGCAGCCATTTAATTCAAAAACATGTGGATGCATTTACTCCAAAATTTATGCAATAATTCTATCTACCCACTGAGACAACATTGTCATGCGAGTTCCAACTCAAGTACAGACTGATAGACCATCGTGACAGAAAAGTTAGAAAAACAGAGCAGTTACTGACACACACCTCAGACATGTTGAAGTGAACTATTTTTTATACAAATTTTTCTTGCAATTGTGAGTGACATTCAGCCTATCAGTTTAATACAGGGGAAAAAAATCACCTGCATTTTAGACCAGCGTTCTAGAAGATTTTTGTCTTGATCACTAAGTTTATTGCCTTCTGCTTCCTTCTTTTTTCTTTCCTTTTCGGCAGCTTTTTCCTGCCTTTTTCTTCTTTTCTCTTCCCTCTCTCTTTGTCTTTCTGCGGCAGTCACAGGTTTCTTTGGCTTCTCTACTGGCTTTGTAAGACCTGTAATGAAAAAAAAAAAATTAACAACCTATAAACAACCTTGCACAGAATGTCTCATTTGATGATTTGAGAATAATGAATGGGAAATTAATTAAAAATCTTTAAATGATATAAACCGAAATCACCATTTTTCTTTGCCAACATAGATGCAAGTATTGTATCTCTCACTCTCATTTTTGTTGTTTCAGATATAGTTTTCTTGGCAGTAGATTCAGTAGGTTTACTTTCAACTTTTGGTTGCGTTTTTTCCAGCTGTGGATGTAACTCCTTTCCTTTTTCAGACACAGTCTCTGTAACAATTTCTTTATTTTCTATATCAGATTTCGCGGATTGCATTTGCACGTCAGTTTCATGTATGACCAGAGAGGCATGACGACTTTCTACTTCGGATTTTGCACTAAGCATTTCAATGTTTGTCGGTGTCTCTGGAATTTCAATATTTTTCGCCTTTTTTACACATTTTGTGACAGGTATTACGGTTGGTTTCTTGAAAATAACTTGATCAATGTTACCAGCCTCTTCACTGGGTTTAACATCATTTGGTTTGCAGAGAGACTGAGATTTAGGTAGAAATACAAGTTGCTTTTTTATTCTGAAAAATGAAACGGATGAGCTTAGTTCCAAATATATACCCTACTCTTAGAAACTGGCTGATCAGTGGTACAGTAAAAAAAAACATGCACAAAAACAACATTTCGAGATAGTTAACTGATCTTCTGAAATCTTAAGGTCATTTTTTTCAAAAACAGATAGAACTGCTATTTCATAGTAATGAGACTTTTTTATATAATTTTATTATTTATCAGAAACTGAAAAACTCTAATTATTTGATAGGTGATTTTTACCATGGGAATAGAATGGCTAATTATAAATATATATACATATTCCAATAGTGGCACACTTGAAACAGCAAAAAAAGTGATATATATATATATCGAACATCCACAAGAAAACAAGATTAAGATGCGGATCCTCGAGATCATAGTTCATATTCAACTTGCAACTCTTTGATCACAAACCTGCTACGTTTTGCATGATATTCACTTATAAGATCAAGGACTTGTTTCTTCACATCTGTATTTGTTGGACCACCACCTATTGCTTGTGTGGTTTCAAATCTAAAATCAAACTTTCTTGGGCAAATTGGTTCATCGTCTTGATCATGATACTCTTTGAAAAATGGATGTTTTAGAGTGGATTCTGCACTTTCTCGACCCGCTGGATCAAATTGTAGGAATCTTGATAACAAGTCGATCTACATGAATAAAACAAAGAGTTCACAAAAATTGCATTGATTTAGTTATTGAATTCATAAAATGATATGGATACCAAATGATATGGCTACCCAATCAAAAATCAAGCATGTGTCACAGATATATAACATTTTAACGCAATCCATCAGTCACACATATTTCACAAGAGAAGCTTTGACAAAATTCTTCCGATTGGGTAGTAACAACAAGAATGCTGTATATGCATTCAGTTCAATTACTTTGGAAATCGAGAATATCATCATTGAGAAAAAATGACAAAAATAAATCTACCAATACCCACCACTGTATCGGAAGCTTTGGGGAAAAGTGTTTTCAGAGAAACAGGTTTTTTGTGTGGGAGATTTTGTACATATGATCGCACTCTTTCCGATCTTATAGACCCAATTAATTTTGTTGATGGAGAACCGAGCACAGAAATAATCAATTGTAGCTGATGAATGTAGTGGCGACCTAAAGTAATAATAAATAAAGAGTTGATATGATAAAAATTTTTAAACATTAAGTGAATTTGTTCACAAGCTTGCAAACAAAGTGCAAACTACAAAAACACATTGAGTTCTAAAAATTATATAATTCCACAAAAGATTAGATTTTGAGAGACGAAGTTTCCTTTGTTAGTCAAAAGATGCAAAAAAGGCCAACCTACCTGGGAATAATTGTTTTCTCGCAATCATTTCTGCAAATATACATCCGACTGACCACATATCAATTGCCATGCTATATTCATACATTGAAAGCATTAATTCTGGAGCCCGATACCACCTTGTAAAAGTATATCATGATGTGGGAATAATATTTATAAAACACATTAATTAACATATAAACAACACATCTCCACAATTTTTATCCTCCCTCTTAAGAGAAATCTTAAGAAATAGATCTTTTATTGTGAAATCGCTATTTAAAAATTTTTGTTTGCCTCAAAAGCTTCACAAGAGTCTAGTAACCCCTAGTTCCGCAAATTTCAAGACCTGAAAATTAGAATATTATATTAGTTATCACCAGTGAACTACTGGTAACCAAGTAGTTCAAAAATCACAAAATAACAGTTGAACAATGTTGCTGAAATCTTATGTTTGTGACGTATGATTCATTCTCCCTACCAATGTGTTATGAATCCTCCACAAAAAATTTCCCATAGAGAACCCTTATTTTTAATTTGACATTACCTGTAAATTCATGGAAAGTATTCATACATAATTGTTTAGATAACAGAAACGGGTGTTAGGATTTCAGATAAAAACATGGATATACTTTGCATGTAGTGCACGAATTTGTATACCACAATAATTGTGCCGAATATATGAATAAATAATTTTGCATAAAAACAACAATTAAATAGGGTGAAAAAACTGAGAAAGAGGTTTTGAAACTATCAAGATGTCTAAGAAAAAGTAGCGTTGACGCTTGGTATTAGAAGTTTTTGACATCTCCAGGTAGGTATGGGCAATTCAGAACACGAATTCAGATTTTGAAGTATTCAAATCCAAAATATTTATTTGAAGTTGACAAAAGGATTTGATTTTACTAATTCATACTTGCAAGCGCGCGAAGACAGAAGGCAGTTGAAAAACAGTGTAAAAATGTGAGTTCGAGTGTGCGTGGGGTCGCAAGCACATTGTCTGCTACAAAAGTAACTCGATTACAGCCCTGGTACAATGACCGCAAATTATTTGCACCAATGGCGTATTAGCGTACGTCATAAGCAAGTAAAAAAAGAGACCTCCTCTAAAACTTTTTGGATAGCCTGTTTGGTGTTTTGGTGCAAGATTACATGCCAAATGATGGCATTCAGGAACGTAATTTAGAAATAGGATTTGACCTTACTATTCCGGATTAGTAAAGTATTCTGAAATGCCCATTCTGTCACCACAATACCTAGTAGTCCCAGGCATGGTGACAGAATCTTGTTTTTTCTTCCAGAGTGTCTGAAATGTTCATCATTGTCTTTAAAATGGACAAAAGCTCAATAAAACTTTGTACTACTGTAATTCACCATACCTGGTTGCTACATATTCAGTCATAAAATTTCTATTGTCTTCAGGTGAATTTGCAACTCCTCTTGCCATTCCAAAATCGCCAATCTTCAATTCACAATTCTCATTTACCAACAGATTACTGGGTTTAAGATCTCTAAAATGTTATTAATAGTTTAGCTGGTTTTAGTTTTCTATGAATACTTTTCTACGATAAATTACCATGGATTGAAGAAATGAAGGTAAAAGAATTTTTATGGAGAGTACACTATAATCAGATAATAAGAACTCATGATAGGCTCAGTCCTTTAGAGACCATCAAGCAGGTTACACAAAATTGTAAAATAAACTATTTCAAATATGTAAACACTCCCCTTTGCTAAAAATTGCTATTTAATGGAGTATTTGAATGCTCCCATATAAATGTCATTGCGCGAGTCCACTCAGAACAGACAAAAGTAAGGTTTTTGTATTGCACTGTTGAGAATGGAAGTGTGGGATATCGGCTCTATAAGAATGACGTTAGCACAAATTCAAGTTTATCATTTCATCACAAACGCTATTGGTTCTGAATTTAAACAACGTAATAGATAGAAAAAAGATTCGAACCTGTGAATGACATTAGCTGAATGTATATACTTGAGTCCTCTTAACAGTTGATAGACAAAGTAACAAATATGATTTTCAGTCAATGGTTGCTGAGACCTAAAGTATAGGTAACATACTTACTTAACATAACAGAGCACAATTGCTTCCCCATGAAAATAAGAATAATTCCTTTGCTACTGTAAACTAACATACATTTAAATAATGATATAAAGAAAAAGTCCCAATTTTTAAATTTTTTTAAGATGATAGATTTTGTTTCAAATCAAAAAATAAATACATTACTGACTAACAAACATCATAGTTGTACTAAATATATAAATTATTATTGTAGTACTACGGTATATGTTATAATATAGTATTTGAAAATTATACTTTATACTAAATTAAGCACAATTGATTTTCACTTGCACTACAAGCACATGCATTTCTGCAACAAAATTACTATGCTCAAAGAGAAGGAAAGCGGGATTGTGTTCTTTCTTGGAACTATTGTTACGAATGTTTAGTTCCATATTTGAGAATATCATGGCTCGAAAATATTGTTAATAACTTGCTATATTGGCAAAATCTGGTTAAGATGAAAGTATTCTGCATGCAACAATTTTCATACTATTCAAGAAAAACTAACTTTTCTAGAGTCATGCTTTGTATTTACCGTATCACATGGTGAAGGTCAGATTCCATCAAATCCATCACAACATAAACATCTTGGATATCAGAAGATTCAGATTTATGATGCAGAATATTTTTCACTCCTACTATGTTATCATGTTTGAAGTGAAGCAATAATTTTAGTTCTCTGAGAGTTCGCTTTGCAGTTGTCAAGATTTCAAAAGGGTTGGAAATTTTCTTGATAGCAACTTTCTGTCCTAATAAAATACAAAAATGAACGTTATTAATAGGGTTCGCAAGTGCTCAACTCTGTTCGAATCATGTTTTTTTAACTCTGACTATCCGCCAAGTCTTCCCTAGCATTGCCACTCATAATTTGCATTAAATATCTATATAATAATGACCTACTATAATCGATAAAACTTACAATTTTGCTAAAACCAGAAATTGCAATCTTTATGTTAATTATGTAAACTTGAATTAGTTAGTATAAATGAAATCTACAAATTATTTAGTATTAGACACTAAGTGAAAAATAGTTCTGTTCATATCAGAATAATATCACCGCCTATTAGTCAGTGCTTTATTATGTCGAAAGATGTAATATTTTTTAATCAGAAACTTGTCAAATTTAGCACCTGGTTCAGCATCGAAATTTATGACACAAGGAAATTGTTTGAAGAATTTGATGCGTTCATCGGTAGCCATGGAAAACCTATCAGAATAATGCGCAAATAACTTATGGTAGATGGCAAATTATAAATATTACTGATATAATGTAGATAAAAATTTAGACCAATAAATTTGTTCCGCAACTAAATTTTTTCCAATAAAATTTATGAAACAGATATGTCATTTGTTGCATTCTAAAGATATTTTCAACGTTTATTAATAATCATTGATCGAAACACTATGTAAAACACATATTTTCATTGCACCCTTTACATCAATTTGAGGCAAGGGTACAGCTTTCGCAAAAAGTGTGAGTTTATGCAGTAGTTCAAAGTGACGGTTCAATATATTTAATTAGTTAATAGTACCCTGATACTTTGTATAAAATCTGCGAAATAGTCAGCGTCGTTGATTAATATTGTATAAATTTTAAACTTTATTCACTAATACTATAGCATCTCATACTTTGAGTGCATAAGCCTAATACCAAATAATTTATGAGCATGTTGCGTTATTTCTAGGCTTGTTTTTTTTAACCTTGCATTTTACGCAAACGAAGTGATGTGCATGTTTTTTGCATTTTGCATTGTGGCCTTATTATTATACCCGAGAATAAATATAAAATACTCATATTACCTGATGATTTATGAATAGCGGAACAAACAACTCCATATGCACCAGTTCCAATTGTTTGTAGCAAACTGTACTCAATTCCTACATCGAACCTCACTGTATTATTCGGAGTCGCATTCTTTATATGCATAGCCATTTTCGTTTAGGCTAGCGGTAGTTTGTTCTCACACATAGGCCTACACAGAGCAGACACCCCAAACTGCGGCATGAGATTACATTGTCAATCTAACTTGCAAATTTATGACTAGATCTGGTAACAAGGAATTTATAGTTATGAGATTTATAATACACACAGCACATGTTAAGACCTGACAGTAGCCTATGATGAGTACTAGTGGAGCAGAGAGTTATTATATATTTATGTGAAAAGCATAAAGTACAATAAAAATGATAATGATGAAAGTATCAAATACATCGCAGGTGGAGGTGGCAGAGGGAGGATCGCAAGGCTATCGAGCTGTGTCACCTATAATTGGCTAAGGTATAAGGTAGTTTTGGTTAAAAAAAAGAAAAAAAAAACAGTAAGTGTTACAAACTATAAAAAACATTTACAATGTGGAATAAGGGGGATATTAGAATAACATGGATGACATTAAGATGCAAATAAAATCAACATAACTTATTTTAGAAAGAACAAAAATAGTATGCCTAATAGCATAATAATGCCTAATAGCATAAATTACTATGTCCTAGGATATGTCCTTCCATCCTATGTAATAGGTCGGAAAAACCCTAAAAATAATATGCCAAATAATAGAGAATAAATTACTATGTCTTAGTATATGTTCACCCGTAATGAATGGAAGAACAGTAGTGTTAACTTTAGAAAAAGAATACCGTAATTGAATATTGTGACAAAAGTGTTTTCTTTTTAAAATGAATGTGATGCGCAATGGTTAACCTAACATGTGAATCAATTCGAAACCTAGACTTATATAATCTAAGATTAAGAATTTTTATGAATCATACAATGTATAGTTATGTCTAGCTCATCAAGCTATGACTATTGTCAATCACTATTTTGGTTTTGAGACAAATAAATTAAGATAATACTACCTATTAGCCTCGAAATATATTTTTATCAATCTAAATACCATCTAGTATGGCAATGAATATCATATAGGCTACCGTATTAATGTATCAACTTGAAAATGACTGAATTTTTGCCGTAGAATAAGATCCTGGTTTACAAGGACAGACAGATATGATTACAGAGATACAGGGTAGCATACAATATCTGATATAGAACAGATTAATAATAACAGAGATAAGCAATAAATTTAATCACGATGCATATAAACTATGACGCCAAATTAGTGCAGAATTCAATGTTTGTAATGACTGATTATTCTTTTAGACAACAACTGTTAAAAGTTGAAGTCCTTTACATCAGAAAATATCTGTGACTAGATTTCAATGCCTTCTGATTTAAGGGACTTTTTGGAAATTTGTGTGGCAAGACTCTGTTCAAAGTGCTAGGTGGTAGTACAGTTGTCAACATCTGAAATTCTTGTACAAAAACTTTTGAAAATCGGTGGCAACAAGTTATGTTCAAATCTATACAGTTCGCTACATCACAGCATATCATAGAGTTGCAACACTCAAATAAATATCATTGAAGTTAATCTGTACAGTGTAATAACACCAAAACTATCCACTAGACCAAATTACTAAAATATAATAGACCAATTAAGTAAAATTGAATGAACTGATGAATGATGTTGCTTTATATACTGTGTATAGATACAGGATAAGGCAATGTGACTTTTTTCTGTCAATTGAATTGTTACCTCTAAATCGTGATATTATGTATTGTAGTACAAGTTATTGTTTTGTTATTTTATAGTTCAATAAAATATTAAAATCCCAACCCACAAATGATATTTATTTTGGCTACAAGTTTCTCAATTTCGCCTATTGCCCAATTTAGCATTGCGCTTTGGTTTTTGTGCAATGTGTGAAATCTTTCAAGCACCATTCAGCAGTAATTATAACACAGTACATACAATATACACAATACAATACAATAGGCTACACAGCACATGGAAATATTTGTTTCATATTCCAACTAATAGTATATGATACATTAAAAACGATAATCCCATAGCAGCATGTACTGTGCTGTTACTGCGTATAGAGCAAACATCAACATGAGTGACAAGACTGAGTGATTCATTAAACGACAGGAAATTCCATTCCCAAACAGCAGAAAACATGCGGGAAACGAGAATGAAGGAATAGATACTAAAATGCGGGAAACACAGAAAAATATTTTCGGGAAGGTGTCTAAAAAGTGAGCATTACTGGTTGACAGCCGGTAGTACTAAATTGTCGTCGGGCGCGTTGAGGGCTAAGGGAAAGCGTCGAGGGCTAAGGGAAAGCGTGGAGGCTAAGGGAAAGTGTCGAGGGCTAAGAGGAAGCTTGAAGGCTAAGATAAAGCGTCAGGGGCGAAGGGAAATCGTCGGGGGCTAAGGGAAAGCGTCGGAGGCTAAAGGAAAGCGCCGAGGGCTAAGGGAAGGCGTTGGAGGCTAAGGAAAAGCGTCGGGGGCTAAGGGAAAGCGTCGAGGGCTAAGGGTAAGCGTCGGGGGCTAGGGGAAGCGTCGGGGGATAAGGGGAAGTGTCGGGGGATAAGGAAAAGCGTCGAAGGTTAAGGAAAAGCGTGGGAGGCTAAGGGAAAGCGTCGAGGGCTAAGAGGAATCGTCGAAGGCTAAGGGAAAGCGTCGAGGGCTAAGAGGGAGAGTCTAAGGTTAAGGGAAAGCGTCGGGGTCTAAGGAAAGCGTCGGGGGCTAAGGGAAGCGTTGGGGCCACCAGGAAGCGTCAGAGGCTAGGGGAAAGCGTTGGGGGCTAAAGGATACTTTCTGCGGCCTAGGAAAGCTTCGGGGGCTAAAGCAATTTGCAGCCAGAAAGGTTGAAACACATTCTCTAAGGCTTATTAACCCATTAGTGGATGGGTTCAACCGGCTTATCTCAATATTAAACCTGTATCAGGCAGGGTTGGAAGCAGCATCTGGAAGGAATCTACTAAATACCACTGATTATGCTAAGAACCACATGAAATGAAAAGCAATTGTAGCACAGGCGAAAGCATCCAGTCCTTCCCAACTGAAACGCTATAGTTGGCGTAGTGTTAACGGTTTCCACCAGGGATGCAAACAGAGCAGGAAAATTTCTAAATAGTTCTGGTTTAAGCTCAGAAGTTAAAAAGAGTTCGAATTCATGCATTTTTTTTCATAGTTTTAAATGAAAATAAAACAAACGTCACATCTTTTTTGACACTTATGCAAATAAACCTCGAGAAATATAAATCTATAACGGGTAAATGTGTGGCATATTTATGTTCACTGTTATGGATTAATTCACTCATCCATTGTATTCATATTCTATACTGGTGACACATACATAGTGTCAATTTTATTACGGTTTATATTTAGCGTAAATTGAAATTAATTTTTTGATATGAGAATTGTGACGGTAAACTTTGCAGTGTGTTAGCTATGGATTGATTATTTAAATATAACGCGCATTCGTAACTGCAAGCTGGTGGTAACTCTGTTTGGGATACATCCAGTCACCCTGATATATAACATATCATTTTTATCCTACAGGAGAGAAAAGCCGATAATACGGCGAATAACATGAATAATTTCAGAATCTCAATGCAATCTAAGCTTCTCTTATGGATACAAATGTACTCGCTTTTATACACTTTTTGTGACCATCCAAGTTAGCCTTAGGCGGGATATTTTTATTTCTTTTTGTGATCACAACATAAACATTAAAAGCTCTTAGCCTGACGTTTCCTCTTCGCCTCCGACGTTTCCTCTTAGCCCCCGACGCTTTCCCTTAGCCTCCGACGCTTTCACTTAGCCTCCGACGCTTCCCCTTAGCCTTCGACTCTTCCCTCTAACCCTCGACGTTTCCCCTTAGTCGTCGACGCTTCCTTTTAGACCTCGACGATTCCCCCTAGCCCTCGACGCTTCCCCTTAGCCCCCGACGATTTTCCTTATCCCCCGACGCTTTCCATTAGCCTTCGACGCTTTCCCATAGCCCCCGACGCTTTCCCTTAGCCTCCGACGCTTTCCCTTAGCCTCCGACGCTTCCCCTTAGCCTTACAGCTTAGCCCTCGACGCCTCCGACGACATTTTAGTACTTCCCGTTGACAGCCGCACATCACAAGTGATTTTTGCTCTAAAATGGAAATTGCAAGCACAGTGAAATTTTACCAGAAACATTGATGAAAACTGGCTAAGGAGGTGAGGAAGACTAGCAAAACCGGGGATAGGATATCATTTTTATCCTGCGGGAGAGGAAAGCCTAGAATACACCTTAACCATATGGCGAACCACGACCTCTCGTGCAGATACCAGTCCCCAATCGCGGTGAACCTAAAATTATGTCTAAAGACGTGTTTACATAATCATCAGAAAAAAGTTGCCATTTATGATGAATGTGGAGTCGAAATAACTTACGGTACCTAATTGCTTATTACTGACGAGAGATACCTAAAATCTGGGAATAACGAGAAATACTCCAAAATGCGGGAATGGCGGGAAATACACTTAAATGCGGGAATGATGGGAAATTCATAAAAAGAGGCGATAGCGGGAGCTTCGGAAAAATCAGAGAGTTAGATAACTATGAAAAAACACTTCAGAGCGGAAGAATCCAGGAATAGACTATATTGCAGGAATGACAAGAAATAAACTAAAACGCAAAACGATGGGAAATTGAATAAAATGCGGAAATTTTACTACTAATTCTTGGATGGCCAATTGGCGGAAAAACAAACAGATATCGTGCTACTCGTTTCAAGCCCAGGATGGGAAGTTAGATTGCAGGAATAATGAGAAATAAGCTAGAATGCGAGAATGATGGTGATCACGGAAGCATCGTAAGCACACTTCGATGCGACAATGGCGGGAGCTTTGGCGTAGACATAACTTGGATATTTCGACACAAAAGGCGATACAAATGGTCAACACCAAACGGCGGGAAGCGGAAAATTACGTACTACAGTACTAAAGGGCAGGAATGTAGGGAAAGCACTGTCTGAACTACCTAAACTAAAAAGCGGGAAAATAAAAAATTGAAACTGGGAAGGAAGTGCAGTGCTGAAGGGCGGGAAAGACACAAAGTGGCGGAAAAGAAAATGCGAGAGCTTCTGCATACATCAACACATGGGCACGAAAATATACACACTAATCGGCGGAAAAACAAAAAATTGCAGCTTGGATGGAAGTGCAGCACTAAAGGGCGGGAAGGACAAAAAGTGGCGGAGGTTCGAGAGCTTATGTATACATAAAGACATTAACGGGAAAATATGCACACCAATCGGCGGGCAGGCGGGAGAACAAAAAAATTGCAACTTGGATAGAAGTGCAGCACTAAAGGGCGGGAAAGGCATAAAGTAGCAGAGGTTCGAAAGCTTTTGTATATATCAAGACATGAGCGGGATAATATGTGGAGTGTGCACTGATCGACGGGAAGTACTAAAATGTCGTCGGAGGCGTCGAGGGCTAAGGGAAAGCGTCGGAGGCTAAGGGGAAGCGTCGGAGGCTAAGGGGAAGCGTCGGGGCTAAGGGAAAGCGTCGGGGGCTAAGGGAAAGCGTTGGGGGCTAAGGGGAAGCTTCGGAGGCTAAGGGAAAGCGTCGGAGGCTAAGGGAAAACGTCGGAGGCTAAGGGGAAGCGTCGGAGGCTAAGGGAAAGCGTCGGGGGCTAAGGGAAAGCGCTGGAGGCTAAGGGAAAGCGTCGGGGGCTAAGGGAAAGCGTTGGGGCTAAAGGGAAGCTTCGGGGGCTAAGGGAAAGCGTCGGAGGCTAAGGGAAAGCGTGGGGGCTAAGGGAAAGCGTCGGGGGCTGGGAAGTACTAAAATGTCGCCGGAGGCGTCGAGGGCTAAGGGAAAGCGTCGGAGGCTAAGGGGAAGCGTCGGGGGCTAAGGGAAAGCGTCGGGGGCTAAGGGAAAGCGTCGGGGGCTAAGGGAAAGCGTCGGGGGCTAAGGGAAAGCGTTGGAGACTAAGGGGAAGCTTCTGGGGCTAAGGGGAAGCGTCGAAGGCTGGGAAGTACTAAAATGTCGTCGGAGGCGTCGAGGGCTAAGGGAAAGCGTCGGAGGCTAAGGGGAAGCGTCGAGGGCTAAGGGAAAGCGTCGGAGGCTAAGGGAAAGCGTTGGGGGTTAAGGGAAAGCGTCGGGGGCTAAGGGAAAGCGTCGGGGGCTAAGGGAAAGCATCGGAGGCTAAGGGGAAGCGCCGAAGGCAAAGGGGAATCGTCGGGGGCTAAGGGAAAGCGTCGGAGGCTAAGGGAAAGCGTCGGGGGCTAAGGAAAAGCGTCGGAGGCTAAGGGGAAGCGTCGGGGACAAGGGAAAGCGTCGAGAGCTGAGAGCTTTTAACGCGGAGGGCTTTTAATGTTTATGTTGTGATCACGAAAAGAAATTAAAATATCCCGCCTAAGGCTAACTTGGATGGTCACAGAAAGTGTATAAAAGCGAGTGCATTTTCATCCATTAAGAGAGGATTAGATTGTATTGAGATTCTGAAATTATTCTTTTTGTTGAAGTATAATAAAGAATATCAAATTTGGTCTCTATCTCGTTCTTCTATCTTGACCCTCCAGGGTTAAGATATTATATAAGCCCTATGACTGGTAAACCCTTGGGAGTGGAAGATTGCCGTATCATTGAAGCACGGGAGTCAGGACAAAATTTCAAATAACAGTTAGGTAACGTTTTTCACGATTATATTAAATAGCGTATAGGGGCCATTGCTAACATTAATCTGTATTCGTATTTTTTCATTCAGCGTGTTCAACCTCAATTAAAGAATCGATGTTGTGCAGAGACAAAGAAGACAAGACGACGATGTTACTTTGAACAGAAGATCGTAGCAAAATTAACAACAAGAGCGGATGTGCATCAGAAAAAATGCAACAACGAATTTGCCTGTCGGACTGCGTCAATACGATTTCTAAAAAGTCTTAAAAGATACAGCAGTAAAAGTTGATAAAAAAACGTTATTTAAAAAAGTGAACAATCAAATTTATAAAAATGATGACGTCGCTGATAAAAACTAAGAAATTATATTGCTTAGATGTCAGATTTTTTAAAAAAATTGTGATGCGTTTTTATTTCTTGCCATTATAATGTTTATTTTGCGGTGAAAGAATTTTAAAATTTTCGTACTTTCCGAAAACCATTTCATGTATTTTCTCTCATCTTTTATGGCGTTAAACTTCGGCTTATCAATTACTTAAATTGATATTTTAATGATGCATAATTTTTCTGATCAATTAATTGTGCGTCGGTGGTAATATCAGTAAATTTTCTTATTGAACCAAATTAATTGAGAGTGACAGATACAAACAAATAGTTTTTGTTGAATAGATTTTTACGTTGATAATGAAAAGTTGAGAATGTTTAATCATACTTTAAAAAAAACATCGCTGCAAAAAGCGGTAAACGCGCCAGGATATATTCGCAAAAAGCGAGTATCAACCCCAAAACTCTTTTTTTTTATACAAAGCCCAAAGATGGCAAAGACTAACACAACTACAAAGCCAAACGATGCCACATTTTTTATTTATAAGGCGCAAAAGCTATTCATTGTGTAACAAAATATATTGAATTCAAACATTGTTCAATCTGTCAAAAACAATTTTTTAATTAAATAAAACGCCAACTCTACATCCCTCAAACCTACATTCCTTATATCTTTACTTTCTCTTACTAAATTTTCACCTCTCTTGTTGGTATAAATTTTTGTTTTAGATGTGAATTTTCCGTATGTATGCTCATTTTATTGTTGTTTTCTTTTTATATCGTTATATATTTCCAGAAGCTGACCATTCATGTTGCCTAATCAAAGTTAATCCGTGTTTAGGGGGCCGTTATATATGTAGCAACCATGGTCAAAATCATGACCACTAGGAGATTTTGGCATTCAATATATCAGGTTAATTAGGTTTGAGCACCATGCACCTGCTATGATAGTTCGAAAACAATGTTTATGTTGTGATCATGTCTGACAAAAAGAAATTAAAATATCCCGCCTAAGGCTAACTTGGATGGTCACAGAAAGTGTATAAAAGCGAGTACATTTTTATCCATTAATAAGAGAAGTTTAGATTGCATTGAGATTCCGAAATTATTCGTAATATTCGCCGTATTATCAGCTTTTCTCTCCCGCAGGATAAAAATGATATCCTATATATCGGGGTGACTGGATGTATCCCAAACAGAGTTACCACCAGTTTGCAGTTACGAATGCGCGTTATATTTAAATAATCCATTCATAGCTAACACACTGCAAAGTTTACCGTCACAATTCTCATATCAAAAAATTAATTTCAATTTACGCTAAATAAAAACCGTAATAAAATTGACACTATGTATATGCCACCAGTATAGAATATGAATACAATGGATGAGTGAATTAATCCATAACAGCGAACATGAATATGCCACACATTTACCCCCTTATAGATTTATATTTCTCGAGGTTTATTTGCATTTATTTGCAAGTGTCAAAAAAGGTGTGACGTTTGTTTTATTTTGATTTAAAAATATGAAAAAAATGCATGAACTCGAACTCTTTTTGACTTCTGAGCTTGAACTAGAACTATTTAGAAATTTTCCTACTCAGTTCGCATCCCCGGTGGAAACCGTTGACACTACGCCATTTATAGCGTTTCAATTGGGAAGGACGGGATGTTTTCGCCTGTGCTACAATTGCTTCTTTTTCATTTCATGTGGTTCGTAGCATAATCAGTGGTATTTAGTAGATTCCTTCCAGATGCTGCTTCCAACCTTGCCTGATGCAGTTTTAATATTGGGATAAGCCGGTTGAACCCATCCACTAATGGGTTAATAAGCCTTAGCGAATGCTTTTCAACCTTTCTAGCTGCAAATCGAGTATTTTAAATCTGAATCTGATATCAGGTAATAATTTTTTTCTATTCGATCACCCAAAGATGACATCGAGGAATGCAAAAAAACACGTTTTCCCTTAGCGTTCCCCGCTTTCTCTCATCCCTCTAAGCCTTCTTTTAGCCCCCAACGCTTCCCCTTATCCTCCGACGCTCCCCCTAGCCTCCGACGCTCACCCTTAGCCCCCGACGCTTTCCCTTAGACTGCGACGCTTTCCCTTAGCCCTCGACGCTTCCCCTTACCCTCCGACGCTTCCCCTTAGCCCCCGACGCTTTCCCTTAGCCTCCAACGCTTTCCCTTAGCCCTCGACGCTTCCCCTTAGCCTCCGACGCTTTCCCGTAGCCCCCGACGCTTTCCCTTAGCCCCCGACGCTTTCCCTTAGCCCCCGACGCTTCCCCTTAGCATACGACGCTTTCCCTTAGCCCCCGACGCTTTCCCTTAGCCTTCGACGCTTTCCCGTAGCCCCCGACGCTTCCCCTTAGCCTCCGACGCTTTCCCTTAGCCCCCGACGCTTTCCCTTAGCCTCCGACGCTTTCCCTTAGCCCCCGACGCTTCCCCTTAGCCTTCGACGCTTTCCCGTAGCCCCCGACGCTTCCCCTTAGCCTCCGACGCTTTCCCTTAGCCCTCGACGCTTTCCCTTAGCCTCCGACGCTTTCCCTTAGCCCCCGACGCTTTCCCTTAGCCCTCTACGCCCACCACGCGCCCGACGACAATTTAGTACTACCGCTGATCGACAGGTGGGATCTTTAAATGCGCATTTGGTGTCGAGCTATCCAAACCAATGGAATATTCGGAAATGTTGGGCAACGGCAACACTAAAATGC
Organism: Styela plicata; assembly: GCA_963675895.2. Lineage (NCBI taxonomy): Eukaryota > Metazoa > Chordata > Ascidiacea > Stolidobranchia > Styelidae > Styela > Styela plicata. Next base: position 16,511,347 of record OZ023140.1, read on the forward strand.
GGGGAACCGGAGCAAGGGGAAATATTTTAAAATGTGGGAATAACGGGAACAATAAAAAATGCCAACGGGAACAAGGATAAATGCATTAAAATGGAGGGGGGGGGAATCACGGAAAACATACTAAAATGTGGGAATAACGGGAAACACACTAATGTATGGGAACGACGGGAGATACCGTGAAATGCAAGTATTACGGGAAACACACTAAAATGTGGGAATGACGGAAACACACTAAAATACAGGAATGACGGGAGATACCCTAGAATGCGTGAAATATTCTAAAATGTTTTTTTGTAATTCGCGCATTTTATCCCTGTTCCCGTGCGCATTTTTGTATAATTACCGTCTTCCCCACATTTTAAAATATTTCCCATCTTTTAAAGTATCTCTCGTCATTCCCACGTTTTATTGGATTTCCGTTGTTCCCGCATTTTAGTGTGTTTCCCGTAATTTATTTTAATGCATTTATCGCTGTCCCGTTCGCATTTTTTCCCGCTATCCCCACAGTTTAGAATATTTCCCGCATTGTAGGGTGTTTCCCGTTTTACCCTTTTTGGTGCATTCATTCCTGTTCCCGTTCGCATCTTTGTATAATTCTTGTCATCCCCAAATTTTGAAGTATTTCCCGTAATTCCCGCATTTTAGGGTACCCCCCGTCTTTCCCACATTTCAGTGTGTTTCTCTAATTTACGCAATTTTAGTGCATTTATCCCCGTTTCCGTTTGAATTTTTGTATAATTCCCGACATTACTAAATTTTAAAGTATTTCCCGTAATTCCCGCATTTTAGTGTTTCCCGTCATTCCAGCATTTCAGTGCATTTATCCCGGTTTCCGTTCGCATTTTTGTGTAACTCCCGACATTCCCACATTTTAAAGTATTTCCCGCAATTCCCGCGCTTTAGGGTATCTCATTATAGTGAGTTTCCCGTCATTCGCGCTGTTTAGTGTGTTCCCGTTATCCCCGCATTTCAGTGCATTTATCCCAGTTCCCTTTTACTTTATTGTATATTTACCGTCATCCCCACATTTTAGAATATTTCCTGCATTTTAGTGCATTTATCCTTGTTCCCGATCACATATTTTGTATAATTCCTGTCATTCCCAAATTTTAGAATATTTACCGCATTTTAGGGTAGCTCCCTTCATTTCCATATTTTAGTGTGTTTCCCGTAATTTTCAATTTTATTTGTGTTCCAGCCTTCTGGCCGACCATGTGGGCATATTTACCGCCCATGTGTGGATGTATACAAAAGCTCTAACACTTTCCGCCACTTTCTGGACATTTGGTATTGTCCTTCCCGCCGAGCGGTGCAGGGTGTGCATATTTCCACGCCTATGCAGTACAGAGTATGTGTTGATTTATTAGATTTGATTGGTTAGATTGGAAATTAAGGTATCGATTAGTGTGGGTAGGTTTCCGATAAATTGAAGTTTTAAAAGATCCATCTTCCCTCATAGTAATGTTGATATTTAAAAATGCAATAGAACTATTCTCCTCTTTTTCCATGGTGAATTTAATGCTCTTTTCTATCTTGTTGATGTGCTGGAAAATTTCTTGTAAAATTGCCGAATTCATTATGCGGAAGGTATCATCGACGAAGCGTTTCCAATAGCAAGGTGGATGAAGCTAAAATTCGTTGCGTTTAAACATATCATTAATTATTAGCGATTGGGGTACATATTATTGATGTATACAAAAGCTCTCACACTTCCCGCCCTTTAGTGCTACACTTTCATCCAAGTTGCAAATTTTTTGTTTCCCCGTCTTCCTGAGGATTAGGGATTAGTGTGCATATTTTCCCACCCATGTGTTGCTGTATACAGAAGCTCTCGCATTTTTCGCCACTCTTTTTCCTTCCCGCCCTCTAGTACTGCATTTCCTTCCCAGTTTTGTTTGTTTTCCCACCTCCTTGCCCTACTGCCTTTTAGTTTTGGTAGTTTCCCGCTTTCCTCACCTTCCCGCCCTTTAGTGTTCAATTTCCCGCGTCCCGCCGTTCACTATTGCCCGATACAAAGGAAGATATCACAAGATATATTTCAAAACATGTCACGGAATAAGTTTCAAAGAAACATTCGAAGAAAGTATCACACGTTTGCTTACCTCAAAAAATATATAAATATTACTAAATTTGACCAAACACATCATACGGGACCACAGCTCTGTGATTTGGGGGGGTGGGGGGTTCCGGTTCTAACTTCCAATTACCGGGTACTGAAAACAGCGCAAACAGAGTAAAACACTGCAAACAATGCAAAAATCCCAAGCAGTGCAAACAGAGGGGAAACAGCACAAAATAGAGGAAAATCAATCACTATCAACCAAGATCAAATTACTTAAACATTTTTGTGAATTTTCTTGTAAGTTACATAGTCCCTGTCGTACACAAAGCCTATTCAGCTATATTTAAAAAAATATATTTATTTTTATTATGTGGAAAATCCAAATCTACAAATTTTCACAAAGTAGAGATATGCAAACTTTTGCCAAAGCAAAATCAAGGCGGTATTATTAAAACCTTTTCCACCTTTACACTTTATATCCCAAGAAAAGTTTCAACAAACTTCATGTTCGGCTATAGCCTGAACAACTTTTTTGAGGATTTAGCTCTTAGTGAAAGTTTTATCGAAATTCAACGTTTTTTTATTATTATTATTAGGCTATTTGGCAGCAAGATCTAAAAACTTAGTCAAAAGGTGTGTGTAGATGAAAACTTTGTTCCTTAAATCTTCCTATTTTTTTTTTAAAAAATATAGCTGGATATGAGAATTCTACGAAATTTTGCTTGGGATCCGAAGGTTAATAGTGGTTGATTTTTCTCGTTTTGTGCTGTTTCATTCTGTTTGCGCTGTTTTGCGAAAAAATTTTGCATTTGGATTTTCCAAAAAAAAAAGAATATTTTTTTAAAATACAGCCGAACATATAATATAGTATATAAAAATATAGCCAATTTCAGCCCATTTCCTCACAAAGCCAATTTGAGCACCTGGTATTATATTAATATATCATTGGGTGGATCAAAAAAAAGTAAAAATATATGCTTTGAAATGATTCGACACAGTCCGCAATGATGCATATACGATTTCTTCCGTTTATAACGGCAATATGCATGACCTGATTTGATATCATTATGAATGAGCTTTAATTTTTGCATAACTTGTCGGCTAGAATAATGGCTCAGAAGTCTGTATACTATGAGACAACTTCTAGAACATGTATGAGTACTCATGGATGACCTTTTTTTCATATAGCCACTCCTTCGAGTGGATCACCCTGACCAAGGCAGCCACTTATAGACGGACAGGATTATTATTATTATTCTACTATTTGGCTCTAGCATCAAAGCTAAAAGGTCTTGAGTCTCCTAGTCTCAAATCTTAGTCGAAAGATCTGTGTGGATGGAAACTCTTTGTTCCATATTTTCAATCTAAGCTTTCGAGTCTCTTTGTTCCAGGTTCTTTGATTTTCCATTATTTCTTAATAGTAATCAAACATTGATATAAGATGACTTCTACCTGTAACATTGCGGGTTTATTTCAAAATAAAGATAAGTCGCCGATGGTTTTTTGTCTGAGACCATGTTCAATTAAAGCGGAAGTCAAAAAACATATTGTTCATGGTGGTGGTTTATGCTTTCAGAATGTAGTTAAAGTGCCTGCACAATATCGTGATGATGTCATATTTCTTTTGCCCGATGGAGAGGTTAGTTGGGAGCCAAATACTTTGTCTGCAAGATATATCCTCGATTCAGCATCTAATGAGCGATTGATGCCAAAAGAACGATATTTCTGCAGGCCGATCAACTCCGAGGTCAATGTGAATGGTATAGAAGGCCGAATGCCCTATACAAAAACAGAAGATATTAATATATTACTCTATGTCCGTGATGTAAAAATAAAAGACAAAAGTAGATTATCAGGAAATGCGTTTTGGAAGAAACTTGAGAAAGAAAACATGTTTCAGCTAAAAGGAAGATCTTGGCATTCTTTGAGAGATAGGTATTTAAAACACTTAAAAGGACATGAATCTGAATATCCTTTGGAAGGTAGAGTGTTGGGTCCATTGCCTATGCCTCCACAAACTATTTCTGGCTCTTCACCAGGTACAAGCAATGCGAAATCACCTTCCAAGAGACCTACAAAACTAGATGGTATTCAAACTGCTGAAGACAAGAGACCCGGTTCATTTCTTGCTGAAATCGAAAGCCGGAGAAACTCTTTGTCTCCTGGATTATCACAAAAAGAATATTATGTTCTGATTAATGACTTTATCAATTCGATGCAAAAAGCAACCAAATTGGACAGTAAATGTATTTATAAAGTATTTTTCAAATGCAATGGAAATGAAGATATTGCAAGATATTATTTGCTTCATGGTGAATGCCCAGAAGGTTTTCACATGTTTACGGACATTGAAGACAAAATTCTTTTAAAATGTTTATTGAATCCAACAACATGCGATGAAGAACCTGCCATGAAACTTGCAGCAAGTTTGGGAAAACAAGTTGTAACAGATCGTGCTGCCGCACTCCTAGGTGTATCTCGAAGTGATTTTATTTATATGCAAAATATTCCATTGCAAAGTATGAAACAAGCAAACATATGATATGTCAGATTGATTTATCCTTGATTTGCCATTGAAATTATTTTCTCTAACTTCCAAATATATATTCAATTGTGATGAATATAATATTTTCAATTGTGAAGCTGACCCAGAAGATTACCTTCAGAAATTATTTCACCTGATTCAGATATCATGTAGTAGATTTTAACCTTTTTTTATAGTTTTGTTACTACCAGACACTCAAAGAGAGACATTTATTCTCATAGCAAGATATATGAAATATTGCCCTTCTGCTAAATTTTCATTCTATTTTCTTTCGGTATCTCAGTAGCTGACGTTATGTCTGTTTGCCCGGAGTGCAGTTCCTTTTCCATCATTCAGTTTAGTAGTTCGGGAGTGTCACGGTGGTCCCTATCACTTCATTTTATCCCTATCAGTCATTTTATTTCGGAAAAAAACTTCTGAAAAAGATAAATGTCTTTATTCAATTTTCTAAATATGTTTTGTTACTTGTATACTATTTATAAATAAACTTTTTACTGCCATTATTCATCATAGTTTCTATTGTCCTGTTTTATATTTTCAGGTTTAATTAATATCATATATGTGCTTTTAAATTTTGGGAACTCAACTTGAAATTGAAAAAAAAAAGAAAATAACATCAGTTTCAATCACACTTTTGTCGTGTTGATCTTGAGTTCTAAAAATGGATGAGCATAAAGAAAACTTTGTAGGTGAATCAAATGATGAAATTTCCTCCACTAAAGATTCTTCTATTTTGTCAAGAATGGCATTGAATGACAATAAAGCTGGTATGCAAGGGCTTGATAAAGAAAAAATAAATAGGTAAGTGTTATTTGAAGGCTTTTTAGTTTTGATTCAGATTTGGACTTGTATGGTGCTGTACATTTGCTTTTTTATATTCAAATCTAAATAAAGTTTATTTAAAAAGGTTAAAGGAATTGCTCGTATTGCCACCTTATAGGATGTTGTTCACCCCATTGGTACCCCATCCCCATCAGCAGGGATTGTTTTAGAGTATTATTCGAATATCCGGACACAGTGCTTGAGGCATTTATTTTCACAGTTGACAATTTTTTATAGGAAGCCATATATATATTGAGGGTAGTTTTTAGTTTTTACTACTAGTCTACAAGGAATAAAAACTTGCCATTGTTTTTGTTCTGAAAAAAATTGCAGTACGAAGATTCAAGTTGCTCAAATTCAATATTTCAAAATTATTTGGAAATGGCAAGGTATGGAAAAACGCCAGTGCCCTGGTGGAGAAGACATTTTTATCAGAATTTACCATAACAGTAATAGTAATTTGCATTAAAATATGGATTAGCACACCAATAACATCATTCATCATGTTATGTTATTATTTCTCTCTTTCTCAGGATCATTCATGAAAATTCTGTTGGATCAAAGTTTTATGAAAATGAGAGAAAGAAGGATGCTCAGGTCGATGCGAGAATCCAAAAGCTTTTAGAACAAGTTGAAAATCTAACCCCTGAACAGCTGGAGACTTCTTTCAGTCATGTATAACATTTATATTTATTACAATATTTTTATTTATTGAGATAATTCTGGGTTTAGAGTCTAGGGCTAGGAGGCCTAATCCCATATAAATGACTCAACTAATAATAGCATCCTTAGATTGAATTGCACCAGAGAAGGAAGGGTGGGAAGATATTAAGAATTATTTGCACCTGATCATTCTTGTGCATCAGAGGAATATTGATGGTTTTGTTTTTCATTGAATGTCAAATATTTTGTACCATTTTGTTTAAGATTTACCACTAGTCTTAGAAGTTTTCAGTACTGGCCTTCGATAAAATATATTTGAAAGATCATTTTCAGAAGTCTTTAAAGTATTAAAATATTCATACTTTCCTGCTTATAACTTGTGTAGAAATTATTCAATTATTTGTTTGTTTTTAGGCAAATGCTATATTGAAAAAGCTGGAAGCGTCAAGGATTTTATCGCGGACAATAATACACATAGATATGGATGCATTCTATGCTTCTGTAGAGGAGCGAGATAATCCAGAACTAAAAAACAAGCCTATGGCTGTTGGTGGAATGGATATGCTTGTAGGGATCTTGGCATCTTTGAAATATGTTTGAAATTAAATGTTATTCTGTAACGTTCAGGGATTCGAATTTGCAATTAGAGTAATCATTGAGGTCACAAGCAGAATTTCAGCTACTCTGCTAATCAGACACCCGAAGAAAATAGGTTCACCAGAAAAAAAAATTGGCAAGTTTCCTTACCTATTTCATAATTTATCTTTTGCTAAAAGATTATAATGCTTCCTTCTGAGTGTCTGGTAGCAACCAAACTGTACAAAAAGGTTCAAAATTATCAATAATGCTATGGAATAGCAATGTTGAGGGTTTTGAAGCCTTTTGGTCACCAGAAGAAAATGATCTGAACAATTCAGACACTCGAAGGAAAACAAGTTTCCATCGCGCTGATGGGATACTTCTGGTATAGTTTTAGAAGATTTGAAAGCAGAAGTTTGTTACAACTGTCCCTGCAGTAAAAATGGACATCTGAAAATCTAGTGAGGAAAGTGTAACATGGAAAGCTCAAAATAAAAATGTCACAAGAATTTTGAATGTTAGGCAAGAAAAGAGAATATTGTTATCTTTTAGGTGTTTAAGAGGAAATTGTCTTTGTGTTCAAATCATTATTGGCAGGTTGAATTGACAGCGTTCAACCAATTGAATACGAACGTTTTCTGACATCTTAGTCTATTTTTGCTGCCTTAACAACGCAGTAGATGAGTGTGTATTCATTGACCTTAGAACAAAGCCTGTGTTAATAGACAAGGCATTTTATCGGTTGGCATAAAATACTCTAAAACATGCATTTATTTGGTGGCAGACAGTCACAGTGTATATACGATTCATAATTACTTCACGCAGTCCACTTCAAATTATATCGCCAGAAGATATGGTGTGCGGGCAGCCATGCCAGGATTCATCGCAAAGAAGTTATGTCCTGAACTTGTATTGGTTCCACTGAATTTCGATAAATACAGAAAGGTAATTCAATTTTGCCAACTTCAATTTTCACAATTTGTCATTTGCAATGTGAAATTTTGTTCTATTTCATTTTTGAGTTTTGTGAAATTTTGTCCTATTTCATTGGTTGAGTTTTGTTTTCAATCCTCTTACATAATCAAAGTATACATTAATCATTGACGGTAGTGCAATCGCCCATCGTTTCATACAGAAAGGACTACTGTTGACTGACTTGTTCTTTCTGTTGATTTTTGTGCATTGTAGGAGAGCAATCAAATGCGTAAAATACTTGTGGAATATGATTCAAATTTTGTTCCAATGGGTTTAGATGAGGCATATCTCGATATAACGTCATACTTGGAAACAAGAAAATCAATACCTGAGGTGAGTAGGGGTAAGATGTATTGTAATGCAGGATTTTGTCAAGATTTTTTTATAAAGGATTAGGACTGTGAGTGTTTATTAAAATAAGGTATTTTAACTCAAATCATTTCTTAAATCTGATGAAAATTTTCAAGATAGGATAGGATTATATTTTTATCATGTGGAAGATGAAAGCCGAGATTATAGTTCAATCATATGCCGAACCACAACCTTTTCGGTAGATGTCAGTTCTAAACCAGAGTTTAGTTTTTTTAGCTCAGCATATTTCCTTTTTTACTGTGCATAGACTGGTAGACCTGGGGCCCTATTCAAAAAACTCCGCTAGTAGACGCATTTATGAGCTCTCAAATACGCCTTGAAATATTCATTGTGCGAAAGCATGTATTTCCCATTCACCAAACTATTCGCTCAGAGTTTACGGACGACCGGACAGAATCTTTCGAATTCTTACATATTTTTTTGAGGTCAAAACTTCAGTGTGATTGTTCAAGCTTGACACTTTCTATCGGCTAGCGCTCCGTGTAGTGGTGCTACTAAATAGAGGATATCCCAGCCGAAAAATTTCTATTCCAATGTGATCTGTTATTAAGCCAGGGGCAGTGATGAATCACACTGTCAATGCCTGCTTTCGCATTGAAAGCTCAAGTAGTTAGTCACAAAGAGCTGCATGCAGCTAGATTGCAATTTGGGAACCACAGTATATGTTTATGTATTTACTTTTAGTGATAACACGTAACAATCGTGGATACAAGTAGTGCATAGGAAATCAGATTATCAAACGGAAATATAATGTTATATTCACAATAGCTCACACTGATAGGTTTTACCTGAAACTGCACAGACAAATTCTTGCAATGAAGTTATCCCTAATTTACAGGGGTCACAGCCAGTTTTGTATCGAACTCATGCTTCATATATGGCAATTAAAAAATTCCTTGTGCATTTTAAAGTACACTTTTAGTCAATGCCACTCATACATCTTCCCAGCCCTCGCGTGTTGTGGACTTGGTCATAACTTGCAAACAATATTGTAGCCTACTGATGGAATTTAACATAAAAACGTAAGTCGGGGTCATAAAAACTCAAATACCAAATTATTAAATCTCTATTGTGCTTTCCCAGGATCAACTTTCCTCTGGTGGCGAAAGCATTGGTCCTGCGACTTCTATACATGCTGCAATTGAAGCAGCATCTCTAAAAAAAGTTTTTTTCAGGATATTTAAAATTCCGATTGTAAATATATGAAGCTTCAAGTGTTACTTTGATATCGCTACAGTAAAACACTTGAACATGTCACACCTATTTGATGTTCCAATAAAACGATTCCTGCTAAAATGATTTGCCAAACTCACTAAATTAGCAGCCAGTCAATTTGCGACAGATAGAGTGTACATCCTTAGCGGATGTTCGAGAATAGGATTTTTCCGTGTTTGGAAAGAGAAGAAGGGCAATTTTTACTCGCATTTCTCGCGAAAAACAGATTGCTTTGCGACAAGATTATTGCTTAACGGATTTTCGTGAATAGGGCCCCTGGTCATTAGAGGAAGCTGTAAGCGGCAATAGCGAGGTGTTCAGCAGACCACTAGCATATAAACATCATCCCCAACAAGGCTTGAACCTTTCCCAAATTCAAAAATATTTCATGTTCTTGTGTAAATCCATCTAGATATTGGAATGTTATTGAGTGGGCTCTATGTGAATGTGTGATAATATTTTTTATGCATGGACCCTAGGTAAACCATGCCTACATATTGCGGCAAGTGGCTCTTACTAAATAAGAAATATTCCCAAATACGGTTACACTGATACAAATACCGGTAGATCAGTAAATTGTGCCATGTTATATAACCCCAGTTTTTGGATAATTGACGTATAGTTCTATTCATTTTTTTCGCATCAACATATTTGTTTGGTTGTGACCAAGTAAAATGTTCTTGTTTGGTTGACACTGCCAATATAAAATTTTGCAATCTTCCTAATTTCCTGCCAGGCAGATAGAACATTCGTAAAAATTGGTGAAAATGAGCAAAGCAATTCTCATCAGCAAGATGAAAAGATTGTTTTTGGTGTAACTGCACAGGAAGTTGTGAAAGAGATGAGATACAGGATTCAAAAGGTAACTTCCTTTTCCAAATATCTTAAAATTTAGCTTTTGTTAGAAAGATATTTGAACCAGAGATTAATTACGGTACTGTTATGTATTATTTGTAAATATGTTGACTCAATTGCTTTTCAAAGGTTCTGAGTTTGATATGTTTGTAGCAAATTCAGCGTTTACATCCTTGCTCTTTGGGTGTTTGAATTGTATGTCAAAGAGTGGAAAGTGGAAAAGATAATGGAAGATGTTTTTTTGTTTTATATCTGAATATTAATTAATTGTTTGACTGCACGCAAAAATTTATTGGGTACTCACTCATAAGGACAGATATCTAATGATAGTAATGGATTGTGTCAAAATAAGGATTCTATCTCCATTTGTCATCTTAATAATTGTTCGAAGGGAAATTCTGTTTGTTCCCCCAACCTATCACAACAGCCATCACTCAAATTTTTTAATTGATATGTAATTATGCCACAAAATAGTGCCGGTATTTTATTTACATCATGGAACCATGAAATTAGGGAAGTCCCAAGATTTCAGCAACGTTATTTCAAGATGAAATGAACTACCCCCAATTTGTAGATGTTTGGTATATTCATATGATTTTTTCAGGAAACAAGACTAACTGCAAGTGCAGGAATCGCCCCCAATACACTATTAGCAAAAGTTGCCAGTGACATGAACAAACCCAATGGTCAATATTATTTGGAACCGACAAGAGAAAATGTCATGGAATTCATAAAGAATTTATCGATTAGAAAAGTAAGTAATTCAAGTTTTGTTTTCTGAATATAATGCTGTAATCTCCTAAAGCTTGATGACAACCTCAACCAACTTTGCACAAGACTTGTTTTGAATTTTTTGCATATTTGTTGTATACTTCTGACATATTTGTTTGACGTTTAGGTGTCTGGAATTGGCAAAGTTAGCGAAAAAATGTTGAACGCTTTGAACGTAAAAACTTGTCAAGATATATATGATAACAGAGCTGTATTATATTCTGTGTTTTCCTCAACCATGAGTAACTCACTATTGAGAATATGCATTGGAATTGGATCAACAATATTGGAGAATGATTCTGAGCGTAAAAGCATCAGCACGGAAAGGTATGTTGGTTAGAATTATTTCAGCAGTGCATTAACAAGGGAAAAAAGGGAAAATTTTAGAGCATGATCATGCTTTGAGGTATTTTGGCACTTAATATTTCATGTTCTCAACATTAGGTAAGTTGTAAGACATACTTGACAGTTTTCTATGCTTAATATTTCATGTTCTCAACATTAACCACATACCTCAAATTCCAGAACTTTCAGAGACATATCTAACCCAGAAGAAATGTACCAGAAATGTGAAGAAATCTGTGAAGCTTTAGAAGCAGATATCAAAAAAGCAGATGTCAAAGGAATGACTGTCACATTGAAAATCAAAACCGCTTCTTTTGAGGTATGCGTATAACAGGGATGACCAACTCTAAAAACCTTCCTGCGTTTCGTAAGATTGGACTAAAAGACAACCAAGAAGTGGTAGATGATTTTACCACTGTCCAGGACAGATACCACTTACTGCACTTTGCCATAGCAGTTCAGTCCTTTTCGGGATGTTTTCTGCCTAGATTGCAGTTGCTACTACTGCATCTTGTAGTAGCTCTTTGCTATTAAGGAGTTGTGAGTTGGCTCCTTTTAGGCACAGCACAGCCTTGCTCAGAGTGAGTTTCAATAAAAATAGATAAAAAAAACTGCATATTCTATATGAAAGTAAACTACTATCCTAGGATAAAGTGAGTGAGTGAACATTTTTTACCACTTCAAAAATATTATACCACATCTCTTTGGAACTCTTATGTATCACTTTTTAGCTTTACACACGGTCAAAAACACTGTTTTACCCTGTTCAATGCAAAAGCGAAATTTATCCTATTGTAGCGGATTTATTGAAGCAAGAGTTGGCTGCCAAAAAAGGGAAGTTGAAGTTGCGTTTGATAGGTATGGTTCTGTTATTGTTGAAACCAGGATTTGTGAAATATTACATCATCACCGTGTATTGGCACCAGCTTTATTTTGTGTCTGGTAGACACAGCCATCAGTGACTCATACTTAACAATAAAGGATTCGGTGAAATTTTCAAGATAGGGGAGCGTGTTTCAGTCTATTTACGATGAATGTATTGTACATGTACATGCTTATTGAGTATGAAACCATAACCATTTTGTTGCAATTAATCTGTACCTGTGAAGTGTACAGCAACCTTCTACACATAATAATAACCCCTTGTATAATAAGGTATAATATATAATGTATGTCTCGACTGTCTCTTACAGGAAAACTAACAATTGGCCGTTCTAAACATACGATTTTGCAAGCGTTTGTCAAATTGATTTTTAGATTTACAACTTTTTCAAATTGCTTTTGCTGTTGTAGGTGTTGGACTTTCAAAATTTTCTAATGCTGAAAGTGAGGTGCAACAGAAATCACTTGATTATTTCATAAGAAGAGGAACAGCAAAAAAAGTTTCACTAAACAAAAGCGCTGAACAGGCCACCACTGATAATGATATTCTTGAAAACAAAAATACCGGTATAGTTGTGGAAGAAACGTCTAACATGACTACGGACTATGCAACTGTCTCTGATCAATCTGTGCAATTGAAAGCAAAGGATAAGCATGATGAAGATAAACCGCTTGAGCCTATTCCAATGAATTCATCGTTGGATATAAATTGTGACGAAGAAACTGATATTATAGAAGAATATCGCTGTCCCATATGTGTAACAGAGTTCAAAGATATTGCTGCTCTAAACCAACATTTAGACAAATGTGTCCTGATACAAAAAGATGTAAACAATTCGAAAGAACCTGTTCACTTGGGTTTAACTATTCCAACTAATAATAATGGTTATACAGACTCAGCTAATGATGAAATAACTTGTTTTACTTGTCCCTTATGCAATGCTACGTTTTGCTGTCAAGATATCACATTAGAAAAATTCAATGCTCATGTAGACTCATGTTTAAATCGAAAAACTATTATGGAACTTGTGAGGTCTGAATCTAATCAGGCTACATCAGATTTAAAAAGGACAAAAAATAATTCTCAAACTATGGGAGGCCCTCCTAAGAAACGTCAAAAGAAAGTCTCTAAACCATTTGGTACATTAGACAAATATTTCAAGTAACATTTATAATTTCTCAAGAAGTTATTGATTTACTTTCCTATTTTTTTAATAAATCTGTGGAATGAAGTCCTGATATATAGTGAACTTAATTTTAATTGGTTCATTCGAATTGATATTTAATTTTACCTAAAGCTGTCTGCAAGTGCATAGATTGCAGGAAGTAAGCTACGTTGCGGCTGAGACACTTGAATCGCCAATTCTGCTATCAAATGTATTCTTTATCTCTATCAGAAGAAAATGTCATAAGAATTTTGGACACCCAAAAGGAAACCTGACTCTGTCATTGTAGGCGTGTTGAAATGATGAGTTGAAGATTATTATCCTGTTTTTCCATCCATATATATATATTGTATGAAAAATTTTTAATTTTTAGTTCATGGTGTTTTTTAGTTCATAGTTTTTCGTTTTACTCAGTATTATAGAACTAATGATTACCTCAATCTCAGAATTTGTTTCAATGAGCAGAAGCCATAGCAGGATACATATATCTGTTTACAACAATCTAGAATCGTACTGATGTATTTAATAGTTCATAGTTTTTTCATATAATTTTTTCTTGGTGTAGATTAAACTCTGAAAAGAGACAATAAATTTTATTTTTTGCTCTTTCAGATTTAGTATGGATAAGAATAATAGAGGGGTTAGGCAGTGTGGCATGAGTCCTCCAGGTGCTCTAACCAATATGCCCTTCCCTCCACCATTTCCTCCAAATATGCCACATGCGGCAATGCCAGGTATGTTTGGATTCCAACAATGGCCGCCAACACAACCTCCACCAGAATGGCAGAATGCACGACAACGATTCATACCACCTCCGCCATTAGGAAGCAGTGTGTTGCCACCTGATGTTGTGAGGCGAATACCACAACCACAGCCACCTACTTTCCCTATGCAATTTCATCAAAGAATGAACCCTGATTTATTGCATCCACCTGTGATGAAGATAAATAGTCAGCAGTCCACACCAATGATAGTTTCACAAACTGATTCTGACAAAATTTGGCTGGACAATTTTGTCAGGAGATGTGGTCAACATAAGAAAAAAGTCAACGGCAAGTCACTTCCAGTGAGTTTATTGCCCTTTGTTGATTAAAAGTATATTTAAATTTTTCGACTGAATCATTGTTTTTGAATTTGTAATATATCACTGTATTTTTTGGACCTCATCCTGTCTGAGTATTACCATACTCATTGATATATATATATATAGATTTTGAGTATATAAAATTAGAGGTATTATAATTTTGATTGATAGAGTTACGATATTTCAAGTTAAACAAAACTGAAAATACAAAAAAGATAATTAGGTTAATTTGCTTAAAAAAGACTTTGGAATTCCTATATTGAGTAGTTAAGTTGTGGCTCAGTGATCACTTGATCAATATGTAAGCTTTTGGTATGATCCACATTTATGCATTATTTATTAATGAGATTACAATATTTGAGACTTATAACCTACAGTATTTACTAGAGAATGGAAGGAAAATTATTTTATGGTCTCATATGGTTATTATATGGTAATTGATGATAATAATTCCAGGGTAATGCTTCGATGCCTACAAATTCTAACAAAAGTAACCATTTATCATGGAATATTTTGAAAATTTGTCTCACGGCTCATTGAATGTAGTATGCTGAATACTGGAAACAAAATATTTTCCACTGCTTTTGAACGCACTGATGTAGTTGTAATTTGTGACTTTATGATATTTTAAAAAATTATTTCTTCAGATTTGTGAAGCAAGGGATTTGCATGTTAAAGCTTACAAACTATTACGAACATTGAAAGAAATACCTATTACTGATGCCAGTGTTCAGAGGATATCTGATATCAAGGTAAGAATAACATTTGGAATATCTCTTCAGGGTTTATTAGTCAAGCTCGAAAGGCTACGAGCAAGCTGCACCCATATATTCCTTGCTGTGGTACGTGAGGTAAAGGAATTATTGGGCACTAACTGCCTTGCAGCAATACAATGCTTCACATGACATAGATTGTAAATTGCACCTCTGTTGTCTTCTCCGGGTAACTATTGAGTAGCACTGACCGGGTGGTTAGTTTGGCATAACAGGCCTGGATCACCGGTAGGCGGCATATGGCTTTGTTCGGAGTGGAAGTTCTGTGGATATCAACCAAATCAGATATGGCGGTCGTATGCAAAACATGTCAAGTTACAATCATAGGTATGAAGATATTCCACTTAGCGATATTTGTCTTTAAGTAAACATTTCCGTTTTTGATACAGACGGAGTTGGATGGAATTCTGTATGTACTTTCTAACGAAACAATTGTATCAAATCTCTCAACGAAAATTAGAAAAAGGACAAAGAAAAGGCAAATAATGAAAGAAAGACGAAAAAAAGAATATCTTGCTGAGCAAAATCGAAATAATGAATTGAAGGAAAAAAACAAGGAACTTGATGATTGGATTATTAAGCAAACCGAAATTGAGCAAAATCAAAAGCGAGTAAGTTAATGTTAAGTCACATTATTTTTAGAATGACTGTTACAAATAAGGATGGGTAATACCAAGTTAAAAATCACATTGAATCGCAATATCGGCATGTTTCACCGAAATCACGCTAGGAATAAAAAGTACTAGTGGCTGAAACACCTGGAACTGGTAACTATGAGTTACAACTTTGTTTGGTGTATGGGCTGTATGATTGAGTTGTGTGCTTGTTTCTCCCTCACGCTTGATAAAAGTGATATCTAATTCTAAGAAAGATAGGTGAGTATTTTGGCAGTGTAATAGGTAAAAGACCTGAATTGTTCGTTTTCACTCTAAACTTTCGACTGCTTAAATTTAATTGTTCAAATTTTGTTTGTGTAATTACAGCAGATCTTCAAGAACACAATGTTATTTGTTGAATAAAATATTGACATTATTTTTAGGAGAAGCAAGTGCAGAAAGAGCTTGATAATTATTTGCAAGAAGTTCGACAAAAGAGAAACAAATTACAAAAGTCACTTGAACTGATAAATGCAATATCAAAACTCCGAAAAGCGCGAAAGGAATCTGCTTTACAAAAAGGTCATCATTTACCAGAAACTCATGATAAAACCTTTTCATCTGCTCATTCCGAAGCAAAATCTCATTTATTGTCCAATTTGGATGATTGTATTCATGAGGAAAAATCGTTGAAAAGTTTTCTTGTAGAGCAGCACAAAATCGAAGAAGATAAGATAAAGAAACAAAAGTTGAAAGATTTGGAAGAGAAGCATAACACATGGATCAGAAATCGAGGGGAAATTTTGTTTGGAGCATGCGGTAATAATAAGTTTTTATATGTTACAGTTGAGTACCCTACAGTAAATACTGTATAATATCCGTTTTGAAGTACTATGTCTTTGGATACTTGTTTGGACTAATTATGATATGCAAATTTTTGTTATTCAGAGGAACTTGATGCATTTGATTCCATGTGGCCAATACAAGAACTTCATAAGCAATCGTGTTCAAATTTGATGACTTTAACCAACACCAGGTAAATTATTATTTTATCCCTTGCAAGTGGTAAATAGAAATCTGTCTAGCTATCTGTATTATCCATACTTTCTTTCAATTGTCCTTTGGATGTCTTATCAATGAATTATGTGAGTGTTGACTGTTTTCTGAAGCTTGTTCAACCAAAATAGGCCGATAGACCAATGTTTAGGTTCTTATAAAGCAGCAGAAGATGTTGAAAATCTGCCCGTTTCAATTTTTATAAAAAATATTAAGTTTTCTCTGTCTAATGAACAGACGACTTGTCATGTGACTAGAACTGGAAAATTGTGGGCGTTGTCAGTACTAAATATAAATGTCAACAAAAGTGTGTATTATTTCAGGCAACAATGGGACCAGTTTGTGTCAAACACTGGTGAAAGAATACCAACTCGATGGGTAGAACCGGTGGCCAATCCACAAGATTTATGGAAGCAGTACATTGTTGAGGATACGGAGGGTTGAAAATGGAATAATCATATCCTTTGTGTTTAAATGAGAATGATTATTAAATAACGATTTTTTAATAAAGAGAACTCAGCAGGAACTGAACTAGCTAGTGTTGTCCAATCAATTTGTTTTAAAAATGTTTGGGATTTTGTAAATTAGGATGGTAATAAAATTTGTGTTTATAAACGTGATAATCTGTCATGTTTAGAAGTCCAGGTCTTAAAAACTAACAGTACATTGAGCCAGAAATATAATTATAGTTCTATGTTTAGTGCTTGTTTGAAGCATTGGTTCTGTTCTCAACTGCTTCTGAGTGCTAAATACACACTGTTTGGGTGTGTGTGATGTTTAAATGCCTACATGTAGAATCTTCCATAGTTGATAAGTGGTTCTTCTGGGAGTAATATGGAAGAGAGTAACTTTTACAAACTATTTTTTTATATTAGGTTTGTTTAGGAAATTGGCTTTGACCTCTTGCACCACAGGTGTACTGAAATATCCCCTCGTATTTTAGTCAAACGACATGAAAACCTAACACCGGCTCCCTATGTTTCAGGTGCATACATTCTGTGTCGCAGTTTCATCAAAAGTATCCTTTTTGAAGTAATTCGCTTATTCTGTTTTAATTTTTTTTTTTGCAAAGCTATGGTTGCTAGTTTCGAATACCTTTAATGATAATAAACATGCACAACAATAAATTAATTGTGGCTTGGTTACTGGGCGGACAGGGTGTAGTATTGTTTCCATAGGAATGCCGAGACCTTACATGAAACGTCCATATATAGAGTGTCCCTAAATTGATCCAGCAGACTGGTGAGCTGAACAGATATAGTGTGACTCGAGCATAGCCACCCATAGAAGAAAAGAAGCCCATGCCAGTGTTTTTCATAAACTTTCCCTCTCTCCTTGAAGTAGGTCGCCCAGGAAAATATCGAATTCATTGAAAGGTTTGGCACCCTGGCAACCGAATACTAGGGCCGATGACTACTCTTCAAATATATCTATATATACCCCTAATCATATTAATCGGACACCATATGCCACTTTTCAGCTGTACCGTACATACCCCAAATCACATTTATCTGACGCAATGGCCATAGAACTAGAAACTAGTGTTATCGCATGTTCCTCAAAATATCCTTTCGAAATACATATTTATTATTATTGCACAACAGTATATGATATATAACGACACATATGATTAAGATTTATCATTGCAGGTTTCCAAAAAGCTTTTAATCATTGAATTTCCGTTGATAATGGAAGTTGTTGCTACAACATATTCATCTTTCGGTCCACCGCTTTCCAAAGCAGAGAGAAATCTCAATGCTGATATTTCTGCACAAGTTACACCGCCTATAAAAAATACCATGGTGACCACTGATCCATTTCCCATTGTACTTCCTGTCCCTGAAATATAATTTGAATTATAAAACAGATAACCAGTGCACTACCCTATTTCTTTGCTCAGCAGTGAATAGGTAGAATTTTTTTTCATAAAATTCTATTGCACTGATAGTGGACTCATTAATAGATAATTTGAAGTGGAAATCGACAATTAGCAGGTTATTTTGCCTTATTCAGACAATTTCAGTACCCCAAAGTGATTTTTAAAAAATTATGACCACGTCTGTCACCGATCGCTACATCAATATAGATCTTCAGATGTTTGTATATGATCACATTTTCTTTACCTTTGAAACTACAGATTATCAGGCTTGTAAATTCATCAGGATTACGGTTTCTAGAATCTTGCACAGTCTATCTTGAAACTCTTTAAGTCATGGTGGAATTTTAAAATAATCATTCCAAGGATGAGAGATTAATTCTTAGCTTGCTTATTCTATGTAAATTCTGCTCTGATTTTATCTAATCCGGTAAATTACCCTCATTATTGAAAAATGAAAATATTTTGGAATCTCGATAATTGTAACGAATTTGCAAGCGTGGAATATTTTTTCTTGACCTGAGGTACAGTAGTGTTACAGTATGCCAAGTGCCACTTGTGTCATATTCTTTTCCCCCTCAATGAATGAAGCTTCGTATTTTAGTGATTATAGGGAACTGGTGCATTGAAATCAAACAGAAATTGATAATTCAGCTAGAAAGAATTATCAACCATGCTTTAACGAAACTTTTAAGAATTCTTGAAGATTGGCTATGCCCGAATACTTCAGATTTAGTTAATGACATTTATTTCCATCGATGTTCTGTCAATACTGTGGGCACAACCTTGTGTGTCAGGCTGCATGCGGTTCAAGATCACTAAAAACCATAGATGGTTGTGCTAATGTTTTGGATTATCTTTCACAAAAATTTCTGCTTCTGTTTGTGCAGTTTTCCATAAAGTTTAAATTTTTCAGGTACCAGTATTGAAGATTCCCAAAAATAATATTAGGCCTAATATGCCTAATTTTAAAACAAAACTGAATTTTTCACAATACCCACATTTTCTACGTGGTGCAGACTGCTTCAACGGTTGAATAAGAGATCCCGGTAATAATCGTAGAACTTCATCTATACTTCTCCAACCAGGATGAGAGTGAATCTGAGTTAATCTGGTACTGAGTGGAGCATATCCACTGTGAACATAAGCCATATCTCGTGGTTCCTACAGTAAAAGGCAGAACAGTTATATCTTAACCATTCATTGCAATATGATGGACCATCCTTAAAATGAAAAATATATTCTTAATGATATATACCTAACCATCTTGTGAAACATGCTCAACTGGCAAAATGGTTCAAGAAGTATTTCGATACACGTACACTAATTTATTTCTGTAACATTTTACTCGACCTCCTGTTTAGTTAGTTTACATTCTTTCTATTGCATCCTTGCATAAAACATACGGATCCACTCTAACAAAGGAATACAAGAAGGATAAGTAGTTAGTTCCCTGTTAACCCGACCAAGAGAATGCTGAACTGAGTCAAGCATTTTTTGGTCCACATTGAAGAGAGTCGTGAACCTAGATATGTGTTTACTTAAGCATCTTTCAGTAATTTGCAAACCATAAGCAATATGTTTATTTGCTTCCGAGTGGTTGAAATAAACAGTTTGCTATACATCGTAAACATAATGTAATGTAATAATAATGCTATACTCGTAAACATGAATGTTTGTAACAATTGAACTTTGGACCGGCGGTTCAGAATTATTCTAGAATACTTAAAATTGGATTTGGTAAGTTTACTATTCCATTTGATAGCTAATTCAACATGACCTGGTTCATTTTGTAAGAGCATATCTACCGGTAGATCAAAAGTTTTTGTGATGTTTACAGTTGACAGTCAGGTCCAATTTTGGTTACCTTTTCATTTATATCTTCTACAACAAGGCGTAAAGATTTACGAATTGTATTATAATTCCACAGCTTGCATGGTAGTTGCATCAAACCACTCTTCTCAAGGTTTCTTAATGTTATGACATGCTCAAACCCGTAAGTCTAAAAAATATAACAATGTAGATGAAAGTTTGACCCTGAATGTAGGCAGACTCACAATGCCTATGATTTTAAAGCATTTAAATTTAAAGATAAGTTCCGGACACCTGTATGTTATGACTTGGTTTATCCAGAAAAAAAATATAAAAGGTCATGTAATCAGAGTTTATTTTGAAATAGAGTAATATCAAACAAACATTTATTTATTTGAATCAAATAATAATTGCACAATCACAATGATAGATATTTTTCTCATCCACTTTATTTTATTCCATTTTTTCCAAGTTTCAATAATACTCACATGAAGTATCTCGCGCTTATAGTAATCCAAAACTTTGGGCTTTAGTCCATTATTTGTCAGATTCTGTAGGCATATAAGTCTTAGAACCTTATGTAAAGGTTCTTTCTTGAACAAGCAATCCTCAATATACGGGTTGATTTTATCTGTTCCCATCCCATTCAAAAACTCCTGCTCCACAGATATTGTGTCCAGGAAGCCTTCAGTATCTAGGTAAATAATGATATAAATATCACCAATACAGTCACTATGAAGTGGGCCATTCAAATTTTGGCTATGGGCCAATTGAATTAAAGTTTCATTCCTTCAATCATAACTGTTTTCAAAAGAGCCAGTATTGACATTTTTACACATATGATACCAGGAGTTTGAAATGATTCTTTTATTACCCAGACTTATACAAAGCAGTCACAACTTTTTTGAAAAGAGTCCAAAAGTAGATAAACAAAATAATTCAAGCTGCTGCATTCAAGTCTACCATGTATATTATAAAGTTTGAGATAAATATATACAAAAAAATCTTCTCTTCAAAAACTCCAAATACATTTGCTCCAAAATTCCATGAACAGCATCAAAAAACTTTGCTGTAGGGTACTATTCATGAAAAGGTGAAGTTACCAGAATAATGCTTCTGCCAAATATGTCAGGTTCAATAATGACATAGTGCACTTGTTGTTTATCACCTGTATGTTCTTTAATCAGCTCTGCTATAGATGTATGACTTGCCAAATTTGCTTTAGCTTGTTGCATTTGCGGTAAATGAGACACAAACTTCTTGATTTCGCCAACAGTTTTTGCAGCATGTCTTTCCTGAGAAAAGAAACACAATTACTTGAGATGCTAAAAAACACTCAAAAATTCTTGTTACATGAAAAACACACATCTGATAAATTATTAGGTACCTCAAATTGCTCTGTAATTTGTTTTGCTGTTACTTTCAGTTGTGGACCAACAGCGTTGAAATTTTTGTCACGTAAGATTGCAAATAATTCATCTTTGGATGAGAGTATTATCTTTTTCGGTTCAGTAGTGCCTTCATCATTCCGTGTTCCACTTGAAAACTTTTCTGGAGGGAACTTAGCAGTTGCTAGAAATACAATGGTTTTTGAAAATTTGCAAGACATACCATATTCTGGATAGAATCTTCAAATACTGTACTTCAAAATCCAGATTATAAAGCTCTAAAAAATGTCAAGCCGTGCAGCGCCATTTGTGAAGAAAAGTAGGAATCTACCTCAAAATATGTACCAATCTTCAATAGCACATTAACATCACTAACAGTTTTTTTATAAACACTACATTCACAATACAATGACCTCACCATTTTTAATCCCATAAACTTCATCTATCAGTCCTTCGTACGTAAGTTGAGTAACAAGAGGAGACAATAAATCTACGGATCTATCAATAATTAACAATCTGTCAATCTGAGGAGGAATCTCTCCTTCATCTTCACTGCTCTTTGATTCTAGTCGGATTCTTTTCATTATTTCACAAACCATCTGTTGCAATCAGATTTAAAATAAAATAAATAAATGTAACATCCGTTTAGAAGTATTCATGGAAGTTATATAATATCAAATTCTAGGAATCAACCTCAACGAATGGGCAGGATATAAAAATTTGAAGTCATAATAGATAAGTAAGTGGTCTGCCTAATAACAATAAAAACAAGACAAAATGTTTTGTGATGTCCATTAGAGAAACATCGAACATTTCATCATCAAATCTGAGGTTTTTCAGCACCTCTCTATACGGTAATCAAAGATTGTGTATGGGGTGAAGAAACTTCAGGGAATACATTACCACTTAAACCACCAGTACCTGCGCATATTTGCCTTTTCCATATATATTTGGAATAATCCCAAATAGTTTTTGTAAATTATTCAATGCTCTTGCCACAAGATACAGAGATGAGTAATCTTCATTAATCACACAATCAAAAAGTGAAGTATAATGCTCCATGGACAACACATCATACTCCAGAGGGATGAGATCAAGTCTGTATTCCTCAACATTTTTTAGCATATTGGAAACTCCCAATTCCTGATGAAACATGAAGCAGTTGCTTGAAGCAAATAAATCAAATTTACAAAACAGCTTGATTATTCATTTATATCTCGACTGAGGAATGGAAAAAAATTATTATGAGGTTTTATAAATTATGTATTTTATAAATTTTTATAAAATTAAAGATATCAGAATACAGTAATATAGCAGGTCAATTTACTGATTAACAGCAAAACAGTTTGTATTGAATAGAATTTGCAAAACCTCAAAGAATTACCAAGTTTGGCACACTATAAATGGAAACACAAATTAAATGAACGGCTCCACCAAAAAAATACAGAGTTGTGCTAAAATAGAGTACATATAATCCATGTAGATACACAATTCTGCGAAAATTTCAACCACAAAAGATCCATACCTACCTCTAATTTCTGTGTGCAAAGGTAGCTTTTCCATGGAACAAAAAATACATGGAATTCTTTTCCAAATCCGGTTCCATCTTCTTCTCTTTGTATGTTCTGAGCAATAAAGTCCATTTGATCTAACTTTGGTCTAGTTATAAAAATGATGTGTTGAACAGTAGATTTCGGGAGTTTCCCTCCAGTAAGTGGAAACATTCTTTCAACTTCATGTTCTTTCAGAATTGGAAACTCAGCTATAAGACCGAATCTATCAGTGAGAGCGTGATCCCACACCAATGCCTGAAAAAATTTTACTGGATAAATACAATATCAGACTACGAAGCATATAAAGATGCTTTCAAATTCCACTGCACTGTTACATATGTGATTATACAAATTCAGCCTATTTCTGTTATTGTGAGAAATAAAATGCAATCGATTACTATCATTAACAATGCATTAGATTTATGCTTTGTGGGCAGTCCTGATAAATACTGGAATGTACCTTAAAAAGACATGGAATATGCTAAACAACTTTGAACAGGGATTTCTCATGTTCCAAAACATAAAACTAGACACAGACTTCTAATTTATTGTAGCTTGAATATGCACAGTGAGAATACTGGTTTTTAAAATTGTGAATATACACCACGAAGAATTTCTTGAAAAAAATTGAGAAATACTGAAAAGGATCAAAATGGGATGAAGGAGTCATGATCAGCAACAAATTTTGCATGGACAAAGTCAAATTATAAGTTTGGAAACATTAGGAACCAATTTTTGGAGTCATTCTGCACCTCATATGTTTCCCTGAAGTATTTTCCCACGTTTTTCCGTACTTTCTGCCGTTTATTGGGACTGCATTGTGTGTATTTGCATGTTATCACATGATTATTTTTCTGCTTTTTGCAAACATAAGGTAATTTATTTCCATGCTTTCAACCCCTCTCCCGCTATTGCTGTCGTATAGATTGAAGCCTAATTCAAGCTTATTTTGTCATTTCATGCACAGATGCAGCAGGCCTATTGTATCTGGTACCTGATACGACCTAGATAACACTGAACATATTTTGTTCAAGTGTTGTACAATGTCAAACTGCCAAATCTTTCGATCATAAATAATGATTACAATAACTTACTTTAGTTCCGGTACACTTGTCCAGCAATCGTAACAATTCCCGCCTTGCCTCTTCTCTAACTGATCCCAGATTGACAACACCAGTAGACAGATGTGGAGCAGTGTTGGTCGACATCGCTCTTCGGGTTTACCTTACCCTGCACTCCGAAAAGCATCTAAGGTAGAACTGGTACCGCTGCAGGATTCCTAAATCTTCAGAACTCTGTAGTACAAAACTTGGCAAACTACACCGCACATACACAGTACGGTACAGCATAAGCAGTAAGTTACACTGTACAGCATAAACGGTGAAGCTGACCTTTGACCCAACATCATGATTGACACATCGAAATTCACAATACATTTTCCATCGGTGGGCCATGCTCGAAATAGCATTGGTTCTTTATAGTATTGACATGCTTCACTGCATGCGATGGCGCCAACAGATCTGAATAGTTGTTGTTTTTAATATTCTCTTCTTGCTCCGCTCTGCTCGCAACTTCAAGTGTTCTGATCAGTAATAGTTAACGGCCGGTTATAAGGATCTATTCTGTATTGATGCAGATATGGAAGAACCGAAGTTCTCCACGGAATCTGCCGTTTCTCTTAAAATAGGTGGTATCACCGTAAAATTTCCTGCAAAACCCTATCCTTCACAACTTTCGATGATGAGCATGATAATAAAAGGACTGGAGAAAGGACAGCATTGTCTCCTGGAGAGTCCTACGGGAAGTGGGAAGAGTTTAGCGTTGTTGTGCTCAGCACTTGCTTGGCAACAGGTTGGTCTGTCAAACTATGCAGTATGGCACCAGACAACATTTTTGTAAAGTTATAAGTTTATACAAATCATTTTATTTTAATGTGAGTTTTGACCATTCATGCCTGTTGTATGGAGTTGCCGTTCTATATAATTTGGCTATGTATCTATAGACATAGTTTTTTTTCGACACATCTGTCTATCTGTTGACACAAATGAAGACATCATATTCTATATTACAGAGTTATCAGGAAAGCAAACACAGGAACAAAACCTAAAGTAAAGTTTGTAGGTGCCAGAGAATTATACCATAGTTTTAAACAAAGTTTCCAAAATAGTTATACCCATGTGCTTACCTCAATAGGAAGTAGGTCTGTTTTTTTCCCGGTAAATGGCTTTGTTGTGATCAGGATTGAGGATTATAAGGAAATGCCTCTTGTCCCAATTAAATGGACTATGTCCAGTACCAGTACTACTGACTAGGAGTGCTCTGTCAGCTCAATTAGTAAAGCGTTGGGAATCTTCAAGCTAAGCATCTCTAACACCCTCTGTTCGAATCCCGATGAGTGATATATATGCGAGAGGTCTGCTGGACGTCTAGTAGGAACATAACATTGGCATACATATTGTAGTCCCCAATCCCAGCCCTAACAACCTATTAACTAGAAATATATGGGTGCCGCCAGACAATGAGTCGGGAGATTGCTAGTGCTCAAACCATGATATGTACATGAGCGTCAAATCCATCCACTTCAGCATAAATAAAAAACGGCTTCGGCAGCTATGTAGATGTATGACAAAAGTGAAACTATTATCTGTAAAGTCAAAATATGAGAACATCCGAGTTGACGTGGATAAAGATTTCTTCCTCCTTGGTTTTTTTTCTTGTGATCCTGATTTGCTTCAACCTTTTGACATTTGATCTGTTGCCCGAATGAAAATGTCAGCGTGTGTAAATTCCTTGAGTTGGTTTAACTTTTGATTTTTAATCCTACAGGCGCAATATGAGAAATCCGAAAATGAATTTTTGTCAAAATTGACCTCTGATGTTGAGAAGAAGAATCCCCCGTGTACTTGTATTGAATTGAATGTGAGCTATATTTTTATTCAAACTTAAAATAATCTGCGGCATATTCAGAAAATTATTTTAAAGGGGGAGGAAGCGAAACAAAATTCAAGTAGTGGTGATAACAATCATTTATTTATCAATATTGTGCTTCCCTGTGGTGCATATTGTCCTTCTAAATAAAAGTGACAAGAGATAGATTATAAATACAATTACCAGAATTGTCACTTAGATATTACCATAAGCCTTGTGACCACGACAATAATATTTAATCGTTTTATCAAACACCCGCTCCAGTTTGTCTCTGCCAAATAAATTTTTGTGAAGAACATTTGGCGTATAATATTTGTGAGGTTACCGGTTTTAAATTATTTTAATGTCAATGTCTAATTCATTGGATCTTGAAAAACATTCAGCGAATTATAGTGTGTATAATGTTTTAGTAATTGAATTAAGATTCTTTGGAAAGGCCACATATCAAAGATGACAAAATGATCCCTCTAATCTAACTAACTACACTAAAAAGGGCAAATATTCTATCTGCCATTGTGGAATTTTGAGTTTCTTGACCTCTAGGCATACTATTTTACTATGAAATTTCTGAACGTCGTTGTTTATCCCAACAGACTTTCTGACTATACTTACTTGGTGATAAAAAATATATGACATAGTTATGCAATATAGCACATTCTGTTTATTAAGTACTAGCTGGTATCAACTCAATGATTGTGAGATTAAATTCATTAGCTCTTATCTCTGCAAGGGAGTGGTCTTGAAATATGTTTTGCTAATATTTTCTGACTTATTGGATGTATATATCCTATGGTGTGTGAAAATGGGGTTTGAGTACTTGAAAGGCCTTTAGAGTGCTTATAGAGCGTCATGAGATAATATGTATTCCTGCATTCACATTTATTTTATTTACTTTGAGAAAGCAAGATTTTCCTATTTATAGATAGCATCCAATTCTTTCTGTTCACCTCTCTTACCATATTTTTTTTCAAATCCACAATTTAAGAAAGAAGCTGATTCATCAGCTAGCACATCAAAATATTTTGATACATCAACCTCAGCGTTGGCATGCTCTACTAAAGTAATTGATCTCTGTACACCTGAGGATGATGATGAAGATTTTAAAAAAGAATCTAAACAAAGAGGTGAATAATGTTACTGTTTGACAAGTAATCCTTCATGTGATATATCTTAGAATATCACTTTTTCTTTGACTTTATGCAGAACTATTACATTATGAAATATATGTTAGACGACAATTTGCAATTGTGTATAGTAATTTATCATGGCTTGCATGTATCATAACTTTCAGAGCCTGTGAAAAAACATTGGATTCCACCTGTGACATAAGTACCATCTGAAAATCAAGTATTTATCTGTATAGGATTTTTTGACTTTTTGAGAGTTTCTGTTGATTAACCCACTTGTATTCAACTGTTTCTACTGATGATACTCTTCTGACTTGTATATGACAATAAATCTCTTTTTATAGGAAAACAAGAAAAAATTCTCTGTCCAGGATGCTTAGAAAACAAGGAGAAAGACAAGTGTTGTAGCGAAGAAAAAAATTCTGAAGACACTGAATATAAAAAACCTCGTATACCGAAGATATGGTTTGGTACTAGAACTCACAAACAGATTGCTCAAATAACAAAAGAACTTGGCAGAACATCGTATGAGTAAGATGAACTTCCATCTACATGTTGGATGTAAAATTTCATGTAAATTGGTATATCGACGATTATTAAACTGAATGGTCTTGTTTTTGTTGATTGTCGGTTTTTTTTAATACTCAGAGATTCGTTGAATAATTTATATATTTGAAATGTTATCAAAATTATTATTAAGTATTTTGGACTTGCGAAATCATTATTTATGTAAAATTCTGCATACATACTATTTTGGCACATACACTTATCAAATGATAACGATCGATATATGACTGGCACATAAAACCTTTTTGTTTTAAACAAGAGACCGCACCAAGAGACCATGGATTCTTTCTACACAGCATCAATTGACTCTATTTACTCCAATCAATTTGCTCCTTCCCTACCCAATTTCTATTTGATATTTGTATTTTATGTTTCAGATCTACAAAAATGACAATATTGTCAAGTAGACAGCATTCCTGCATTCATCCAGCAGTTATGAAATCTTCAAACAAAAATGAGGAATGCAGAGACTTGAGGAGAGGAACACATGCATTGGGGGGTATGTATAACTGATCACTTGTGATATGTACTGTACTATTAAAATTCAACAAAAACAAGAGAAGTTGTCTTTTCATGGCCTATCATTTGTGTGGCTCATTTAGAGTAAGTTCTTATACACAGGCAGTCGCTTGGAAAAACTTGAACTTAAGTGAACATAGTATCTCTTGCATTAAAACAGCCAAAAAACTTGCACTGTAGCCATGAAAAGGTTCTTAAAATGATATATATCCTGAACTAAACGTATGAAACAGTAACTGCGCACCTAAGTCTCATGAAACAATTTTAAATATGCCGGTGAAGTGACAAAACAAGATTATGGAGCATCTGAATAAGCGAAGAGAACGCTGATGGGCCTGCTAAAAATTACCTCGGATCTGCGGTTAGGAATCGCTGGTTTGGATATATATCTATATATTTACTGCATGATCGATAAAAATTTATTTTACCTTATCTTAATTGGAGCTGAAACCATATTATTCACAAATATCCAATTTGAAAGAGTTTCTTGCATCATTTGATTTCAAGCTTACATCATCCTTATGATATTATATTTTATATATTTACATATGTCCTTTTACTTTTATATGCAGCCAAATGTGCATTCTATCAAAATGTTCATCGAATGAAGAATCATTATCAGTTGGGTTGTGCTGGAATCAGTTCAGCATGGGATCTCGAAGATTTAGTTGGACTCGGCAAAACTATCAAAGCATGTCCTTACTACAGTGCAAAAGAACTTGTTTCATCATCAAATATTATATTTTGTCCTTATAATTATTTGATTGATCCGATGATTCGTTCTCAGGTTTGCTTATTTTATTATACCCTTATGTAATATTAATAAGAACTAGTTAGGGGAGCCTTGCTGATATGTATATTTAACTCGATACCCAGTCACAAATTTTTTTATGTAAAGCTTAGTAAGTTATTAGGTCATAGATGGCCGGCTTTGCGGCGCGATTACCAGTGACTCTGACTCATACTTATAGCATTAATGAGCAAAAATTTTCTTACTGGTATAACCTTTTCAACCTTTCGTATGTTAAAGATAGATATATCTTTATTTGAATAGGTGTTGACATATGTTTCGTTTTCGGTCATTCTAAAAACATTCCAACATAGTCCTAATATATGCCAGTATTTTGCTGCACGTTTTGACTATCGATAATTGATTAATTTTATGCCCAAAGTGCAATAAGGAAGTGGATTCACTTTCAGAGACAATGATGAATATTGGGACATTGTTTGCTAAATTGTGGAAAACTCATATGGGGCCCTAGCTATTGGGTCAAGGCCCTCCGGGGTTCAGCATAACCATGATACTACTTTTCCAAAATGATTATGTGTTAATTTCACAAGATTTGTATTTGTATATTATATGTTTAAGTCAATATTCTGTGCTGTGCACTAAAAAAGCAAGTCTTTTAAATTTGCTCAGAACAGCATGCCATTCGTGTGTTTTTTTGGCCAGAGCGATGAAAAAAAATATTTTATTTTCATTTGGCATTTAACAGAGCATTAATATCTGACTTTGTTAAATTAAAATTCAACTTGCACTTATCTTTTACTATCTAGCATTAAATCATATCTAAATAGTTATGGATTTTTGAAATACATTCAAATTCTCACTTTCTAGATGCAAATTAATCCTAAGAATCAGATCATTATCTTGGATGAAGCTCATAATATTGAAGATAGTGCTAGAGAGGCAGGAAGTTTTACGATGACTGAAGATTCCTTGGCAAACACAACAACGGATCTAGAATATTTGATCAATGATGGAATAAAAATTGAAGATCATAGACCTCTACATCTCTTATGCATGAGGTTAGAATAATATATGTAAAAATAATTTAATATACCGGTACTTGCTCATATGTGAACATTTTGAATATTTATTTACCTTTATTTGATTATCTCATGCAGTATTTTTGTTTGCAACTTTGGTTTTTGAACTGACTACTTTGTCAGACTGCAATTATAATAATGGGGACAGTGTTGAACCTGAAATTAATCTCTGGATAAATTCAAATCTTTTAAATTAAATATGAAATGTTCAATGTATTCTTATACTCACAAACATAGCTTCTTGTTCTTGTTCTCTGAATAAATTATTACTGTCAAATTATTTTAATATTTTAGAAATCCATATTGGATGGATACTGAATCAAATCGAAATACTTTATTTTGTGCTCATTGCTCAATAAAACCAAAAGAAAATTAATTGCCATAACATTATATGTGTCTTTTTGTTTAGATTAGGTCAGTGGATTACGGAGCATGCTAGGAATCTTAATGCTTCGGATTATGAAACCTCAACGCAAGTTTGGTATGGAAGAGATATCATTGATCATTTGAAGGATTGGGGAATTACTCAAGATACTTTGCCTTTACTTGAAGTAAGGTTGTGATATTTGTTGTTGTTGCAAAGAATACTGAAAAATTCTAACGATTTCAGTCTTAAAATTCATTTTTTTTTGTGTTAAGCCTCAATATTAAATCAGAATATAATATTTATTGTATCTGGCAATGACAGTCATGGTGACTTCTCTGCTATTTGGATACCGGTGACTCCAATCAAAAATAGTCCCCAGAAGTGAGATTTGATGGTCTATCACTTGCAAAATAATTTTTAACAGTCTCTTCTGTAGATTCTTGTTAACAAATTGGAACATGTGAAAACATTTATGGAGCCTCATGCTGGACAATAGTTAATATTCATATCGCAATCAAAAACCAATCCTAATCAAATATTTGCCCAGCATGAGCCATAGAGTGTACCCATAGGGAGTGTACTACAGTACATTCGAACAAATTAGTGCTGGATTACACACGAAATAAGACAAAAGGGATTCAGTCTCTCATCCTTGAAGTGAACATTTAAAAATTTCATCATGGCGCCATCAGAATTGTATGGGAGTGTGTGCAAGAATCTATAAATCCCACAAACCTAGGATAGGACAAAGTTATTTACTTAAATTTGTTGACTTCTTCTGTGTAAACTGCAGTTTTTGCATTGTGTTTCATATCTTAATATTAGACAGTATTGGAAATTTTGGTATTATTCACTTTTCACAGGGTAACTATTCAGCGGCAATTGATCTTGGTGAGGAAGACATAGAAACAGCAAAAATACTTCATTCATCGAGTCAGGCAACACTAGGAGGTCTTTTCAATGTTTTGAGGTTGAATTTGTTGCTATTTTGTTCTCTTTTCGAAATTATCATGTCAAAAATTTTATTCATTCACTCATGAGCCACAGATGTAGCGCGCCTCATTGGCTTGACACATCAGTGACCTATGCTAAAAAACGTGTTTGATCACAATTTTCTGGTTGGGTTGCATTGACTGATTATAATTTGTTAGAAATTCTAATCAATTACATCATTGCTGGTCAATGGTCGTTGATTACAAACAAACAAAGATGTCGTCAATAATACGAGGATACTTTTATCTTGGAATCACTGGAAAAATTGAATTGGATAGTTCATGATTTTGTGAATTGAAATTTTTCGGAATATTTTGGTGAGCCTTAAGAATAATATTGTAAAAAAAAGCATTTCATGTGTCAGTTACATATTATTTATTTCACCTTTTGTGTACAAATATTGTATAAAATATCGATTTACGTTGTTTTTTCAAGGTATTTGATGACGGAAGAATATAAATATTGTGATGATTACAGAGTCACTATAATAAGACAGATGGTGTTTGGCCCAATTCCGCCGAAAAGAACTCGAGATGGCTGGGTAACTTTGAACAAGCGATCTAAGAAACATTCAGTTACAAATCTACATTTCTGGTGTCTAAATCCTGCAGTAGTAAGTCAACATGATCAAAAAATTTAGTTTAAAATTATTTGGAGATCTCATTTTCAGAATTCCTACACCAGTAGTCGAATTAAAATTTGCCCCCTGCTACTATCTAGATACATGCTCTGAGCATAAGACATGCACAGACCTAAATTGATATATTAGAGTGCAATGAGTGGCATCTGCTCTGGGCAAGGTTGATTTATTACTTTTCACTTGTTTGGTTCCATTTTGTAGCTTTTTATAATATATGGAAATGTGAAACTGCAGGGCACAATATTATGTTACAGTGCACTTGGGCACATATAAGTTCACAGCATACATGACTGGTAGAAAGCCAGCTGTTCTGAAACTCGAAGAAGATGGCTAATATTCTGAAGCAAAAAATTGGCAATATTCAATGATATATCTCTCGCTAGAAAATAAAAATGTCTATTTTTGAGTGCCTGGTACCCACAAAATTGTTTAAAATGATTAAAAATCATCAATACTCCTATGAAATAGCAAATAGCGTTTTGAGGCTTTTCATCGATGTGAAGAATGTTACATAAACATTTGGTTTCGATACTGCTGTATCAAGCATTTGTACAGTGAAGAGTTATTTTAATCTCTAATTTAAAATATTTTTTGAAATAATGACTTTTTGGTATGTTTTCTTCTGACAAAATTCAAGAGTGGATGATATCTTACATGCAGCCAAGTGTTTTGAATAACAATATTCAACTCTACTCGGCAGGAAATACGTTTTAAGTTCATGGTTGAAATATTAAATATCTGAATTACATTGAAATTCATTCAGGCGTTCAATGATCTGAGTGGAGCACATTCGATTATTCTAACCTCTGGAACGTTATCACCAATGTCATCATTTTCATCAGAACTGGGTCTTTCATTTCCAATTCAACTTGAAGCAAACCATGTTATCAAAGATTCTCAGGTTTGAGTCGTATGTCTTGTTGGTAGTGGAAGTTTTATTGCGATTTTAATCCCACATGTGCGTCGTGCAGCCAGCCCATGGACAATTACCTAGTACTGTTATATTTAGATATATTGATTCATTTTTTGTGACAAATATGACATGGCATACAAGAGATGGTGGTGATAATTTTCATCGTAATCAAATAACTTTTGTAAACTGACAGATTGTCAGCTACTCTGCTACTCCATCACCTGAAGAAAATGGATGCCTTTGGAAGAGAATTGAGCAAATGGTCAATATTTTTATGAAATTTTTCTTGCTAGAAGATAAAAATGCCTTTTTTAGGTGTCAGGTAGCAACAAAACTGTACAAAAAATTTCAAAATCATCAATACTGCTATGAAATATCAGTATTGATTGTTTTGAAGCTTTTTGGTCACCCGGAGAAAATGATATGAATGTTTCGGACGCCCACGGAATGTGATTATGCCACTCTATAGTCTGCTTATCCAAAGAAAATCATATGGAAATTTTTAACAATTTATTCATCTTATGTTCGTGTTATCAATTAAAAGTTGTGAGTGGAAAATGATGTAGCATATTTTACCTCATGTGTTTTTATTTTCTGAAAACCTTTATAACTTTGATTTCGTTTATTAAGAGACAATATTATATCTCATTTCAAGTATACTTTGCATTAAGTATTTTATTTCAGGTTTGGGTTGGTTCAATTGGCAGAGGGCCTAAAGGAATTCAATTGGAAGCAACTTATAAAAATACTGATAGATTTGAATTTCAAGACGAACTTGGCAGTCTTATACATTCTGTTTGTCGTGTGGTTCCACATGGAGTTCTATGCTTTGTTTCAAGTTATAACATGCTGAAGAAATTGCAAGAACGCTGGCAGGTAAGAGTTATTATTGAATGTTATAAAGAAATATGTTATAGAATTTTAAATACCGGTACATATTTTTCTGCCCTGGGCGTTTTCAAACTTAATTTATGCATGACGTAAGTGGTTGCAGCTGGATGATGTAAATCATAACTAGCAAATACTCGAACCAGTTTTGTTGTTCAGACACCTGAAGAAAATCGGTTCCAGCAGAAGAGAGTTTAGCAAACAGAATCTTTTCACGGTATATCTGTGACTAGAAGATTGAGTTCTCTTTTTGAGTGTTTGGTATCAATTGTGAAAAGGCTCAAAATCATGGATACCGGTACTGCTATGAAATAGCAGTGTCAATGGTTTTGAAGGTTTTTTGTCCATCCGAAAAATATGACCTGAACATTTGGGACACTTGAAGTAAAACAAAATTCTGTCATCACGTGCTCGTACTTTTTTCTGTTGAATTTCACTCTGAGCAAGCCTGAAAAAAACCAACCAATGATCAATCAATAGCAAATAACTACTGAAAGATGTACCAGCAACTGTGCTCTAAACAAAAACATTCAAAACTGAACTGAACTGCCATTGAGTTTATTGAGTAATATCTGCCCTGGGTGGTAGTGAAACCATCTACCACTTTTTTGCTTTCTTTTATTCGCCTTTGCTTCTTTTGTTACGACACACTGAAAATATGTTAGGACTATTCTAAAACTATACCCACCATGCGTTCCAAGATTGGCTTTGGTCACAAAGTATTTAAAAACATGCAACAAATCTCTGTATGTATTACAAAATCAAGATCTGAAGGATTCCCTTGGTAAAATCCCATAGCCGGTGTCTGAGGAAGCATTTGGAGCTGTGAAATTCACAATGAACTTATTTAGATATGTCGTGAATGATACCAACTTTGGGTGATGTTGGCATTGAACAAGAATTTTTATATTTGTGTTTTATGGTCATATACCATGTTGTCATTAGCATGATACTTAAGGTATGGGTTTATTATATTCCTAATATATTCTCTACGTGTTGTAAGAGGTGACATGGTGGTGTAGTTTTGTACTTTATAGGTTGTTTTCTGCTTAGAATGAAGTTGCTGACTCTTATTTTGTAGTAGCTCTTTGACATTTTAGTGGTCAATAGTGAAATAGTTTTAGGCACTGATTTTGGCCTCGCTTAGACCGACCTTCTTTAAAAGAACAACAACACCTCTCATCTGATCACTACCGTTCAAAACATCTTTGTCTCAGACTACTGGACTATGGAATAGCATTGATGAAATGAAAACAATTGTTTGTGAACCAAGGAGTAGTAGCAAGGATGAGTTTGATTCTTTATTACAATCATTTTATGATGCTGTTAAAGAATCTGAGGAGGGAAATATATATGGTGGTTCATTACTCCTTGCTGTTTGCAGAGGGAAAGTCAGTGAAGGTTGGTTAGTTATCACTTTTTTGATGTGAAAATGAAAATATAGATTATTTTGTTCACAAATAGTGAACATAGAGCTGGGTGGCATATCGGTAGACCCTAAATACCGGTAACGAGGTTTCCAAAACACTGTAAGTAACGACAAAATACGGGTCTTTAGACTAACTAAACTTGCCCGCATTTAGAGGTGTGCAACTGATTTAACTAGGTCGTGCATCACATGGCTCTTCAAAGCGACACAATAGTATGTTTTTAATAGTAAAAATGGCTTGGGATTTTGGCAGCGGTATGCCGGTAAAAATATACCTGCCGCCCAGCTCTAAGTGGATATAATATGAAGTTCCGTCACCTAATCTTTTTTTTAATGGACTTCCGCCTGAACAAGGCCAGAAGCAGTGCCTAAAAGGAACCAACTAACGGCCACTTATTAGCGAAGAGCTATTACAAAATGTAGTACCAGCAACTACACTCTAAGCAGAAAACATTCCAAACAGAACTGAACTGCTATGGTGAAGTGAGTGGTATCTGCCCTGGACGATGATAAAACCATCTACTTCTTCTAGTTTCCTTTTAGTTGCCTCTTATGGCAGAGGAAATACGTTAGGACTATTCTCAAGCCCGCACCTACAGGATTTGTATAGTTCAGGTTGACTCATTGTGCACTATCAACCAGGCCCTGTACCACTGCCGCTTATGGTCGGACAGAATTAATGCTGTCAGAAAGATATGAGCATTTCAGTTTGACCAAGCCTACCCAAGTTATTACACCGTGGTTTTGAGTGGTGTGCAATATAATCTTACAATTGATTTTGTAATAAACAACTATCGAACCTGCGATTCCGTATTTTTGATTCAATCTGGGAATTGAATAATTATCTCAGTTGGCTGTACTGAAGTATTGTAAACATAATTGCTTGTACCGTACTGGAGTAAGTTTTAACCCCCCTTAACAAATACAGTAAATTTTCCAAATTCTAGGTTTGGATTTTGCAGACAACAATGCGAGAGCTGTAATTACTGTTGGTATCCCATTTCCAAGTATAAAAGATAAACAAGTGGAATTAAAACGGAAATACAATGACATTCATAGAAATCAACGTGGTTTATTATCTGGTGCTCAGTGGTACGAGATTCAGGCTTTCAGGTAATGCTGCACTTTTACCCGCACATTGAAACCAATAAATATGACATTGCATTGGATTAGTTGACACATTTTTTGCTGATTGCTTCACTTGGCCAGCTGAAGTTGACTACTACAAGATTGCCGACAATTCAGCCTATTAGGTGCCTGAAAAGGGGTTTCCCATTAAAAGAAGATACAGCAAGGAAATCCCTATTGTTCCTTCTGGGCAAGGCTGGCAATACAGTAAAGTACCGATTGGATTTTCTGATATGGTAGCAGGGTACAGTTCAGCCATTCTTGACCCTGCCATTATCTCTTATAAACAAAATTATTTATTTCCTTCAAAATGATCCAGAGCCATGAATCAAGCGTTAGGTCGTTGTATCAGACATAAAACAGACTGGGGAGCCTTGATTATTGTTGATGAAAGATTTTGCAAGAATCCTAAAAAATACAACAAAGGATTGTCAAAATGGGTTCGACAGAAGGTTAGTGATCAACTTTATTTTCTGTTCTTTGGCGGCAGGATCTGTCAATGATTCACACCAGAGGATAACTTTTTGGTGTGTTTAGTGAGGGTTGTTCTTATAGTATATTATAAGAATTGAAATAATATCTAAAATTCATTAAATAGAATAACGTTTTCACGTTTCATATACACGAAATTGCAGAATCGATATCTGAGTATATTTTGCCCATTTTACCATGTAAATCTGACATATATAATGATTTTACTGCAAATTGAATCATTTTAAGGATTATAAAAGATTACGGTAATTGATTCTAATATTCTAGAATACTTGACTAATCGGATAACGACGTTTCTACTTGTGACTTTGGTGTCTGATATCCATTAATCAAGTACCTATTTCTTAGATCAACTACTTAATAATAAAAAATAGGCTATCGACTAAACTATATCTTAGACCTGAGCCAAAAGAGTATATTCAAGTCTTGATTAACTTATGTGAAACTAACATTTAAGGAAGAAAATTTGATTTTTTGCTGAAGCATTATCATAGGATAGAAGTTGTGTTATTAGCCATAAGCGTGAACAAAGTCGTTCTCATCGCCTATAACAAAAGGGAACAATACTCATTACTCTTAGATAGCTCTGCTATTTTCTATGCAGTGAAATCATAACGTTTTTATAAAATTTATTTGCAATATATTGTGAACACCGAACAAGGAACTTGTCACCTTTTATTAGGCATCATAATTTTATATGCAGGGAATATTCATTTGCCATCCTTAATCTTTATTGACCTGACATTGATCTAGCATATGTATTTTTTTTAGATGATACCATATCCATCCTATGACAATGCTATGTCTAATATAACAGCATTCGTACAAAGACAAATGTCAGAAAATGGTTCTAATGTTACAAATGACACAACTATGCATGTTGATAGTACGATTAATTTACTTGATGCTGCCTCCACTTCTATTCTTCCTACTCCTGTGTGAGTACGAGAGATGTTTAAATAATTAGTTTTAGGGAATTTGAGTCTTAAAATAATTGCATATTTAAAATTTCATTCGTATTTCGGAATCTTTATTATTAATTTTTTTTTGTACATTTAGCTCCAATACATCCTTCACATCTTCAATACGAAATGCAGACTCTTCTCTCAAAGAAAACGTTCAACCAAAGTTAGCAAAGATATTTCTCAATAAAAGTGTTATTAAATCAGTGGCAAAAGAAAAAAGGAATCCTGCAAAAACTGAAACAGCTGATAGCAGCGTTCATAAGGATGAAATTCATTTCAGTCCGGATGAAGATTTTCAAAATGAGAGTGTAGTGAAGGTCTGTAAAAGTTCTGGCAAGAAAAAATCAGCTGCTAAATCCAGATTTCGCATGAACACTGCCCACATGAAAAATAATAATGATTTGGATTCTGCCATAGTATGCAATGATACAACATGCAAGCCTATGACAAATATCAGTCATGAGGAACCAATGTCTAGAAAAACATCAACTCAGTTGAACTTTTCCAAAGCCATCAAGGAAGCTGATTCAAAATCTGATTCATCAGGTGTATCTAAAGTCGATCTGTTGTCTTTTGGTGATGGGGATGTTTCGCACAATGTAACAACTATAAACAATATATCAGATATGAAGGTATTTTTTTTAATCAAGTCCTCAGAAATCTACAATAATATTTTATTATAGTAAAAGTAGGGCTTTGCCAATATCACTTTCAGAGTGGTAGAACGCCAGCTACTCAAAAGAAGAAACTTCAGCCAATATAAATTATTTCATGATAAATCTGTTACTAAAAAATTATAATGTCTATTTGTAACAATGTGATAGCAACAAAACTGTAGAAAAAGTTTCAACTCGATCAATATTGCTATGAAATAGCACTGTTGATGATTTTAAAGTTTTTTTTATTCTGTTCATCCCAAGAAAATAACATTTCTGACGCTCGGAGAAAAACTAGTTTCTGTCACCCTGATCACTTCCTCCCACTGATAATGATGTTTTTAATTTTTTTTTTGCTGTGATGAGCTGACAATCCAACTGAGTTGCTGCTTACTTAGTCTAAACGTGATAGTCACTCCTCCAAATATAGCATAGGAAAGTGCAGTATGGTATTATGCAACACAGAACTGAAGCTGATCTAAATGTATTGTATGACTTTCCTTCATTGTGCAACAAAACTATATAACATTTGCCAAATTTTATGACGAAAAGTTATAATTTTGATTGTCTGGAATTTTGACATTATCTTGGACCAATCTAATTGTGATTTACATATTGTTGCACAATAATAAATTCACATAACGTACTAAATACCTTATACAATGACCATAATTTTAATAAATTACGTAGTCTAATGCACATTGATTTCTGAATACAGTTTATTTTTAAACATCCCTGGTGTAGCCATGTGTATTCTTTATAATTATACTAGTCAAAACATTGGTTTGATATGCACTGAAATTTCACATTTTAAGACAGAAGAAAATGACATTATGTATGATGATTTATTTGACTGTACGATCCCAGCGACTCCAGAAAAAATGGACAACATTACGATAATACCTGAATCTCCTGCATCTATGAATGGAGACTCTATGCCTACTGAGAAACACAATGTTCTTGTTCGACAAGCACTGGGTTAGTACTAGATCCATTGGAGTTTATTAATGTACTCTGAATTCTGTTTGTAAGTAATTTCTTTTTTCTATTCTTCTTGAGTTGATTCATTTTGCTCTAAAATCATGATATATGCCGAATTTTAGTTTTAAAATTTGATATAATTCATGACCGCAATGCGTGTTGCAAATTACCGATATATCACACCATTTTCTGCTATCAAAAAGCATCTTATGTGCCGTTTCAAAGAGCTGCCTGTTTTTTGTTTTTACTTGACGCGACAGTGCATCAACCTGTAAATGTTTTAGGCGATATTCTGCAAAATCCTGGTGTCACGGCAAACGGGCATTGTGGAGACTAGTGCGATACAGTATTTTGGAAAACTCAATAATGGTTTTTTACCATCATGCCGCCCAGATCTATCTGAAATTTATATAGCAAGTTTTCAACACTATTTAAACGTAGCTACACAACCATGGGTGGAAACAGAGAATCATCACTTTTTTACAAGCATTTGTTGAAATAACAAGAATTCAATAATGTACTGTCCTACTGTGGGTGATATGGAAATTTCGTTTGAACTCTACTTCTTTCTTTAGAGCATTTTTATCTAATTTTGTAGCAAAATCATTATTTTTGTGAAATTTTCAGTTCTAAATATTGCAATATTATGCCATAGTGTTATATGGTAGAAAGTGAAATTTTATTGTAGTAAACTTGACTTGGTGCAAACAATTTTTTCTCCAGACTTTGGTTCTGAAGCATCAACGATTTTCTCATCAACAAGAAAGAGAAAACCTGAACAATCTCACAATGATGTTTCAACACCCTACTCAAAACGAACAGGTATGCAGCAGACTCCGCTACTCAAGACACACCGGAGAGAGGCGGTTTCATCAGAGAAAATAAGTACCAAATTGGAAATATTTTATGATATATCACTTGCCAGAAGATCAAAATGCCTTTTTTGTGTGCCTGGCAGCAAACAAGCTGTATAAAAAATTTCAGAAACTGAAAGAAAATCCCACACACATTTCGAACACTCAAGAAAAACAAGATTTTATAACCCTGGTATGCAATGTATATTTCCTGATCATACTGGCAAAAGTAAAAAAAAATTCTTTGGTCTCTAGGAACATCGAAGTCCCTGAAATTTTCATGCAGTACATATTGTTGATTGAGCCATTTTGTGGTCAACTTTGCAGGGGTAAATCTGTTGAGCAATCTGTTGTGACTGATAAAGTATGTTGTTGAGCTATGGAAATTCGATTCATTAGTGACCAATACCAAGACTAAATTAAATATTTTTAATTGATTCTAAATCGAATAATTGAGATTGTTCATAAATCTGTCAGAAAATTTATTATCACTATTATTACATGGTCGGTGGTCACCAGTGCCAGACTCCTCGTACTTGACAGGAATATTCAGACACAATTTTTTTGATTTGAAATCTACAAAGTACAACTTTTGAATCAAATTATTCGTATAAATTGAAGCCTTAGGATAAACACATTAGGACTTTTTTAAACTTTTCGAGCCCTTGAAGAATTTTTCAAAAAAGTAATCATTTCATTCTTGAATCGACTGATTAGCACTTATATTCCAACGTTGTTAAATGAAATTCTTGGCTTTCCTTCATTCGATAGATAATGCTGTTTCTTGTGATCAAAATTCTGGAGAATTTTTACCAAGATCTAAAAGAAGACAGCTAGGAACAAAGGAAAATAAGGTATCAGAATTTAATCAGTTAACTGTAAGCCACTCTGGATGTCTGAAGAAAATTTCTGCTGACAGAAGAAAAATCATAACAATGCAATACTTCGAAATTTAGTTTATTTGCTAGGGAATTATACAGACATGTATCTAACAGCAATAAATGTAAACAATAGGCTTTACAATCATAAATGAAAGTGTTGATGGAAGTCTCTTGATTTATTCAGATAGTACATGCAATTTGCTTGTTCAGATACATGTTTCGTTTTAATCATTGCAGACTTATATTCGGCCGTAGACACAATACCAACAACCATCTTGTTTCAAGTTGGTGATAGGATATCACTTTTATCATGTGGAATAGGAAAGCCAAAAGTATAGATCAGCCATACGGTGAACCAAGACCTTTCCTGCTGTTCAAATTTGAGAGATCATTTTTTAATCAATTTTGGTGGAAGAAGTCATTTTAGCTTGTGGAACCACTAAGTGCCTTGAAGGTGCCCACCAACCCTCTTGCCTATAGTGAATCTAATTGCTCAACTGGTGATGTGCAAACGGTATTTTATATTTTGCCAACGTTTCGAATGTCTATACAGACGTTCTTCATCAGGGCAATGGAATGGTAAGTCATCAACAATACTATATACTAAAAAGGGGGACGTTCTAAAATAAGCTAGTAAATAAAAGATAAAATACTCTAAATTCTGAGTAAAAAAGAGACATAAAAGGCTAAAGATAAAGGTCTGAGTTTATCTACGTTGAAAGATGGTCTGATAAGCTGCCGGAAACATGCAAGTCTTCTTATCATTCATAGTCTGTGATATGCGATTGATGTGATATGATTCTAAAAATAGTCTTTTCTTGTAATGATCTTCTCTCTCTAATATAGTAGCTTCTTCCCAATCTATTCTGTGGTCATTGCAGTATGCATGCTTGGATAACGCAGACTTTTCATAATCACATTTTCCTACATCTCGCTGGTGTTCTTGACACCTTGTGGCAAAACTTCTCTTTGTTTCTCCTATGTATACCTCTTTGCAGTCTTTACATGGGATACAATAAACAACTCCCTTCCTTTTCTTTAGGTCAACTTTGTCCTTCACTTTAGATAGTGTATCACCTAACTTATTAGTAGGCTTGTATGAGACTCTGATGTCTGCTTCCTCAAGTATCCTTCTTACTTTTTCACTGAATCCTTTGACATAGGGAATGGTAGCAAAAACGTTACTAGTCGGTTTTTCCTCTTTCATCTGTTCTGTCTTGACGTAATCGCGTAGAAAATGCTTAGGATAACCGTTGGCTCTCAAGGTCTTTTTAACTAAATTTATCTCTTTTCTTTGATCCCTTTCATCTGAAACTAACATTTTGGCGCGATTGATGAGGCTGTTGACAACTAATCTCTTGTGGCTGTTGGGGTGGTTAGATTGGAAATTCAAGTACCGATTAGTGTGAGTAGGTTTCCAGTAAATTGAAGTTTTAAATGATCCGTCTTCCCTCCTAGTAACGTTGATATCTAAGAATGCAATAGAACTATTCTCCTCTTTTTCCATGGTGAATTTAATGCTCTTCTATTTTGTTGATGTGCTGGAAAAGTTCTTGTAAAATGGCCGAATTCATTATGCAGAAGGTATCGTCGACGAAGCGTTTCCAGTAGCGAGGTGGGTTGGCAAATGTAGTTAGGGCTCTTCCACATCTTCCATGACTAAATTTGCTACTACTACTGACACCGGTGATCCCATGGCTGTTCCGTAAATCTGATAATGTTCCCCCCTGAAGATAAAATTTGTTGCGGTCAAACATATCGTTAATCCTTCACATATTTGGTCAACAGTGAGGGAGGTTCGTTTCTTCAAGGTCTTGTCAAGTTCTAACCTTTTCCTGGCAACAGCAATGGCTAGATTTACCGGGACTTTCGTAAATAATGAAACTACATCAAATGAAACGAGCATTTCATCGTCTTTAATGGACATTTCCTGGATATCCTGTGCAAATTCTTTTGAATTGCGAACATGCCCCTCCGTGTTACCGACTAATGGAGATAAAATGCGCGAAATAAATTTAGCTAATTCGTATGTAGGTGATCCGCAAAACGAGAGTGGGGTTCCCTCTTTATGGATTTTAGGCAAACCATAAAGAGCAGGAGGCGTTGCATCCGTGTTTCTAAGGTAATGGGCGGTCGAATTTCCAATTTTATTTTCCTGTCTAAGTTTCCAAACGAATTGAGCTGCTTTTCTTTCTGTTGCTGCTGTGGGATTCCGTTCTAATTTTCTGTATGTAGTTTTGTCACTGAGAATGTCTTTCATCTTACCATCATATTCCTGTGTGTCTAAAACTACTGTGCAGTTTCCTTTGTCAGCCTTCAAAATGGTAATCTCTTTGTTATCCTTCAGTTTCTTTAGAGCAAGTCTTTGATCTTTATTTAAATTTGGTGTAGGTCGAGGTTGATTCCAAAATGTCAAAGCCAGTTTGTTATGTGCCAAATTTGCGTTTTCCCTTGGTAGTCTTGCTAAAGCTGCCTCAGCTTCCGATAGAATTTTCTTGAAAGGTGGTTGTCGTTGTACTACCGCGAAATTCAAGCCGAGTTCTAATACTTCCTGAGAGAGAAGATCATTACAAGAAAAGACTATTTTTAGAATCATATAACATCAACAGCATATCACAGACTATGAATGATAAGAAGACTTGCATGTTTCCGGCAGCTTATCAGACCATCTTTCAACGTAGATAAAGTTAGACATTTATCTTTAGCCTTTTATGTCTCTTTTTTTACTCAGAATTTAGAGTATTTTATCTTTTATGTACTAGCTTATTTTAGAACGTCCCCCTTTTTAGTATATAGTATTGTTGATGACTTACCATTCCATTGCCCTGATGAAGAACGTCTGTATAGACATTCGAAACGTTGGCAAAATATAAAATACCGTTTGCACATCACCAGTTGAGCAATTAGATTCACTATGAATTTC
Organism: Styela plicata; assembly: GCA_963675895.2. Lineage (NCBI taxonomy): Eukaryota > Metazoa > Chordata > Ascidiacea > Stolidobranchia > Styelidae > Styela > Styela plicata. Next base: position 16,555,818 of record OZ023140.1, read on the forward strand.
CCTGGTGGCAATCACTCAACCTCTTGCCTATAGGTATCCTATCAGATTTGAATCAGGTCAGAGACTCTCATAGCTCCTAACATATTCCCAATGCTTTGTTGAATGAGCTGAGCTAATAATAAAAAACTCACATGTTTACATTTATTCAATACTGTTGAAATTTTTCTGTCTTCAGAAAACAAGTTCAGAAGCCAAATCTGTTCTCAGTTGCAAGAATTGTACTGTGAATCTTTATAAAACTGGTGAAGTTGTCATTCGGGAGCATATAGAATCACCATATATTATTGAGAAATTTCTTAAAATGAATTCCAAATATCCCATTACTGAAGTATTTTCAATCGAAGAGAAGAATCATATAACTGATAATGTCAACTTGATCACTGTAAAGTATAGAAATGGTAAGCTCTTGGTTCTCCCTCTTAACATTATATTTTCATAAAAATGTTCAATAACACTGAGAAAACTTCACATGATTGTCAACTATTTCCAAATAATACCGCCTGTTACAGAATTTGAAATCTGGATTCTAATTGAGTGTTGCATGAGGATGTTGAAATATGGTGAAATGCAATTCAGTGGTCTGCTAACCAGTTGGGCAGTTTTCAAGTGTTAAAAAGTCATAGACGGACCATTAGTTGTGAGGTCATTTTGCATACTGGTATGTAAAATTTTTTTTCAGATTCGTCCGTTGAACTGAATTCAGTCTGGTGTGAAGTTGAACAGAGATGTTTTCAAATGTTTGAATGTTCATGTTGTGGAAAAATAGTGGCATTTAAAATACCTTCAGACCCACAGTTAAATGAAAAATATTTTTATATGGCAGAAAGAGTATTGGAAACTAAAGTCAGCAATCTTTAATTGTTAGAATGGAGTCGTTACCTTGTCAGAATTCGTGCTCCATAGAATAATGGGCTGCTAATCAAATTGCATCGTTCTCAGCAGGGGTTCCATTCATCAAAGCTACCTGTACTGGTGATATTTTTCTCCCATTCACCATAAATAGGAGCATACAGAGCAAGTAAGCTACTCGGGTGCCCAAAATCTGTACTCTAAAATAAAATTTTAGGTATAGCAACGCTAAAATTATGCAACAAATGGATTCAAAATCATTGAGAGTCACCAATGCTATAAAATGGCATTTCGATTTATCTGAAAAATATAGCATAAGCTTCAGTCAAAAAATAGTATTTGGTCATACTGAAGAGTGAATGTCCAATTTACTGCCTTAACTAGAATGTATTAATAATAGCATTTGGGATTTCAACCATAGCTTTCGATGAGTACGCAGCTAAATATGTTCTTGTCTTAGATTTTTGTACTTCAACTTCATATATATAAATGTTTCTTTTTTCTATTCCACTGTTCAAAGCTGCTATTTTTAAAATAAACTCGGCACTTCTTTGCATAAATTGTTTGTGTGTTTTCTTTTATTTTGGGTGGGTTGGAAATTGATCTTAAAATTTTTTCTATTAACTGTTCTGAGTGTAATTTGTTATGATTATGTGTCACAGTTTGATATAGATAATGAGAATAATAGTTGGAAAATTAGATTTTGCTGAAAGCTTGTATACATGTTGATCTGCTCAGAAGTAGTGCTCCAGCCAGCGAGGGCAATTTGGCATCACGGTTGAACTATTCTCTAGAAACAAAGAGTTCAGCGTTCTAACGTTACCCCAGACCAGTGTTAATCACAAGTTTTAAAAGACTACATTTTTATCAGATGGCTAGTGATATCCATCAAGTTATTTCTGTTCCACAAGCATTTTGAGCAAAAATTGAATCGGATAAAACCAATTTGTTGAAATCGTATTCGATTGGAAAATAAGTGTATACGAAAGTGGCAACCCAGCACATAATACCCTATTTATTCTTTCTCTGGTTTTAAACCACGCCCCACTGAATCTAGTAATAACTGGCGAATTTCACACAAAATTAAACAGCAGTCACATATGCAATTGTTTATTATAAAACAATAACCAAATTTCAAAATTAGTTTACTGCATAGAGATGAGACGGACATTTTCCAGCTTAATGTACACTGCCCATTCGTCAAAGCGAAGTACCAGACAACACCATACACTCATTCTGGCAGACTAGCAAATTGCAGGTCTTCTTGTACAATCCAATCCCCAAAAAGCAATCGCTCCATATGACCAGATTTTTTATTTGGTTTGCAGAACCCTTCAACTCTCAGCTCGACCAGTTTGTGAAAGCTGGAAAATAATGAAATTTTAATAAGCACTAATCACTTGTGCAAATTTTATTTTATGAGGCAACATACTCCAAGGAACGATCAAATTTGGATATAGACATAACTAAATTATATTGATTTAGTGCAAATTAGTACAACTTACATGTTTTACGATATCCACCCAATCCCACCCTCTTGGTCGTTCACCACTCGTATCTGTAGAAAAGTTAACAAACGTATTAATCTTGAAGAAACCACGAATTTGTGACTTAATTTAAATGGTTATACTTTCATATATGAAATGTTCTTACTTTACTAAGTGTCATCCTTCACCTTAACACACATTGCCAGAGTAGAATGAAAAACATTTCAATGCAACAAAAAATCTCATTTATTTATCTTACTTATTCTATCTGCTAGTTTTCTTTTTTGAGCTTTAGTCAAATGTTCCTTCTTCTCTTCTTTTTTCGAGGTAACAATATCTTTATTTGAAGCGTCTTCAGTCTGTGAACAAATCAATTTAAAAGTATACAGTACAGTTTGATTCACCTATGTTTAAATGCACAACTATAATGATGGAAATACTGAATGATCAGAATATTGTTTTCTGGTCTAAAATGTTTTTGTTAGGTATGGGTCACTCAGTGATGGATAGCCCTCAGGCACTATCTACCAGTAACTAATGGTCAACGAGGGCCTGCAGACAGTCTGGCTGTGACAAAGTCTCTTGTGAAGAACATCATTGTGACATTTTCAGTGGAATTTTTCAAGGTGACATGTGAGAAAACAGAGGTTACTTAATCTGTGTTCAACATAACAAAAGGAAACATATAACACTCACATTTCTCTCTATGAAATCAGGCTGATCAATCAGCAGTGATTCAGCATTCTCTTTCGCCCAGTCAATGATAGTATAAGTTGCTGCTTCGCCGACCAATGCTTCAGCTTGTTCAATAGCTAACTCTGTGATATTTTGCTTAACACTGTCAGTTCTGTTAGGAAAATGAGTACCCAAAAAACAACCGATATAAAGAAATTGATTAGTATAAAGCGCAACAGGAGATGATAAGGACTTCGTATAAAGAAGGGTGAGACTTTCAAGCCAATAGGAATAAAATAGAGCTCATATCAGTATGATTGTATCTACATCTATCACATCTTAAGTATGAAGGCAACTTTCGTTTTCCATCTACCTTCATGTTAATAAACAACTTCAGTTTTTATTTACGGTATTATTTTTTTATTGAAATTCACTCTGAGCAAGGCCGGAAGCAGTGTCTCAAAGAAACCAACTAACAACCATTTAACAGCCAGTACCTACTACAAGATGCAGTACCAGCAACTTAAGGCATTTGCATCGATGCTCTGACTAACCAATTATATCAGTGAACTGCAAGAGACTAACCTCCAATTGAATATTCAAGGAACATTACAATAACCAGGGAGATTTTGAAGGCAACTGTGTTGAAAGGGTTACGGGGATCTGGATCCATGCCATGTAAAACAAAAAATACAAAAAAAGAGAACATACATGTGTTTGTTGTAAAAGGAATCCAAGTCTGTGTCCAGTTTGACCTCAGGATATTGTTCAGGCCATCTTATAAGTAAGTAGAAATGACTTAGCTGCACCATCTTCACCAACCTAAAAATTAAACAATTGTGAAATGTTGAAGATATTTATGTACGGTACATAGTTTCTCAATAGACCGCCATCAAAAATATCCTTTTATTAAACATAAGCCAACCTGGATGATTTATGGCAACATTGGCCTGATATCGAGTTAAGGTGGCCAATATATTGATATCAGCCTCAAATTCCAATATTGCGCTTTATATTCATGTTGAAAAATGCATCTTTGACATAATACTTATTGATAGGAAGGAGTTGCAAAAGACAAAATAGTGAAGGATTCGATAACACTTGTGCTACCACCCAGTCACTGTTCAAATCTAGAAGCTACTAACAGCAGAAGAAAGAGCTGTGTTTTCTAAATACAGCAAAACTGACTAAAAAATCGATGAACAAACAAAAAATGATCTAAGAATAACAACAAAAAAGCAATAAATCCATGATACCGTATATTAATTGTGAAAAGGATTCCTTTTGAGTGCCCCAGGATAATATTAATATATAAAGGGCTTCAAAGAGACAAAGCCAACCTTGTCTCAGCAGACATATCCATTAGGATCAAGTATTTAACTAACACACAGAGGTTTTGCTACTAAAAGAATAAATAACTGCTTCCAATTGAAGGGCCATACATTAATAAGTCATAATGATACAGTTATGGTACCTTGTATTGAAATTCTGTATCACTGATTTGTTTAAATGCTTCGTCTCCTTCAAAAATTGAGTTCAAAACTTCTGCTTCTTCCTATCACAAAATATAAAAGTTCATCACAATTAAAATTTGCATGACTGCCACCTTGAATCAGCCTATTTCTAGTTTATATGAAAATGTCATTGGATATTTGTCTTCATCGTAAGTGTATGTCATAATTCGATAAACATTTGCCATTAATATTTTGAGGTTTTGAAAAATACAACATGGGGCCTAAATCCCTGATTGCATGCATAAAAATTTTGGTTCACATAACTGCAGCTCAGAGCTCACAGTACTGCTTCCTCAGTTCCTCCACCAATCATTATGAATACACAGGAAAATTATGGTTAATATGTATTCTCGACTTGCCTCCTCCACAGGATAAAATGAAATCTTCGTGGTAGTAGCAGTTTATTTTTCGCTCTTTAACACAAATAAACCAAAACATACAAAATGAGAAAAATAGCAAAACCTTAAAAAAGTTTCATACACTTTCATATGCCAACTTTCCCCAAACACGCATTCACACAATCCAACTAAACATTTTACCACAGCATATTGCAGGCCATGGAGATCCCAGAGTTAAAAATAGCAAACGTTATCAACAAACAAATCTGTGAACTGCAGTTTTAAAAAATGTGGTGAGCTGCTGAGTGAAAACAAAATAACACCAAGTCAGCTGGTTAGTGCCAGCTGTAAGGTTATAGAGTATACACTTTATGACACAGTCACAAGGCGAGGGCATAAAACACAATCAAAATAAAAATTCTAAAACTTGGTACCTGTAACAAAATTACCGTATCGTACCCCACCATTTCGATCTATAGGCTTGTTAGTTTTTCACCAACCCTGTACTGTGTATATATAACTCAGGTGTTTGGACAATACCCGTACAGCGTATTCGGTAACTACATTTTCAGTTTACATTGACCAGTCAGCTTACCTGCTGTTCTAGTAAACATGCCATTACATTGAATAAAAAACTACCGGTGCCAAATTAATCTGAAAGCCAGCCTCTTAGGCCGTGCGTCACTGGTGTAGGATGTGAGTGCAGAAACCTTCAATTTTCAGAACATTTTCTTCATGACGCTCCTTCATGACGTCATCGCAATACATGGCTTTTGAGCCGGAGTCAGATAGTCCATATATCTATTTGTACAGGCTATGTACAGGATCTGTTGAGCCCTTGCATCGAATGAAGGTATTTGAAGTAATATATTTATAAAAATTCACTCGGAGCCAGGGTGCAAGAAACATATCGTACTTGACTGAAAATTCTCCTGAAGCCACCAAATGTGAAGAGCTCCATGAATTGCAGGAATGGGAACTACAAAGAGATCCACTCAAAGAAGTGGGTATAAAAAAAATCCCCATTATTGACATCAGATGTCTATTGACCCGAGTTTTTTAAGCCATGAAGTATGCCAAAATGGCATATAATATCAGGTAATAGCGGGGAATTAAATAGGATTTTATTGAGATAAAATACAAAGGGCTCGTGCGCATGGCGCCATAATGCCAAATTTTCCCAAAGTCAGGGGGGCAGAAAGCAATTGCTGCGCCGACCTGTTGTTACTTCGAGGGCGCCATGTGCTCAATTGCCAAGATAGTTTGCGATATGAATCAACACAGAGATTTGCTAATATACTCGGTACTTATCCAATGTTCTATTATGAGTACGCAAGGCATATTTGTATACGATGAAATATTTTGGCACATGACGTGAGAGATTCGCAATCCAAAACTACATCTAACATGATGAATTGACAGAAGTTAAAACAAGTACACCTGGGCCATATTTTTTTGGTGTATTTTTCCCCTTTAATTTTCATATCTTTTGTAGAAATATATAGCCTTTCATAGTACAAAGGAGCTTTCCCGGAAAGCTTACAACCTTTGTTTACATCAGGGTTAATAGCCTGTAATCGAATCGATTGTGGTGACGTAACAATGCTAATTTAGAATCTCGCCCCGACAGATTTTCACTCAAACATGTTTCCAGGCTATTTTGTAAACAAGTCGTCATTCCTAGTATTTTGGTTTTATTTCTGTCGGGGTTGGTTTTGAAATATTTCAGAAATATATGAATTGAGTTCATATGCAGCGATTAATCCAATAAATTGTCCAACTTTTTAAAAAATACTGATCACACCACATTGTAGGCAGAGACAATCGTTATACTTTCAATTTCTTTGTTTTTTGGTAAATCTAAGATGCTTTTTCAAAACTAAATTTTCGGGAACGTCGAAAAGCAATTTTGTCACACTCCCTCCCGGAACCTTTTTTGCGAAGACCATAATAAGATTAATGGCCAAAGATACTTTGTCGCGTATGAGTTACTGGTGGTAAAAAATTTCTGTTTGGGAACTGTATTTATAACTATGATGCCACGCCCTCCCCCCCCCCCCCTTTTCGCCGGCCGACAAAATATTATAGAATGCGCTTTTAAGATCCTGAAAACGTAGGAAAACTCGCGCGTGAAAATATTTACTCTTAATTAGACCATTTTAGATCACGAAATCCATTTTAGACGACCATCACGACCATTTTAGATCACGTCATAATTCCAGTGACTGATCTAATGACGTATTTTATTTAATCCGTCGCATTGATGATTTTGTATATATTAAAGATTAAAGTTTCCATTTTTGATATCAAGATTTGTATGCATATTTGATTGGTATATTCATTTTTGTGATTCGGCAATCGTTTTTACGCAAACCTTCATCGAATATGCCAAAATTTTACAAATATTTTAATCATAACAAATAATCCAATTTATTTTAGTCATAACAAATAATCCAATTTTCTCACAATAGTGTTTAACCTCCATATTTTAAATTCAGAAATGTACAAAACGATGGGAATCATTTATATCTATGAACTTATTCCGCAGATCAACTGAACGCATCGAGTGACATGTAATAACCAGTTTAAAAAATTTATTGTTAAACACCACTCGGTCCAATCATGGCCATACATGATTTAATCAACAAATTGCGACAGAGAAATGAATAAATTATGAAGGCCTTTCCGGTTGGATTCCAAATTAGCTGGGTAGAGGAAAATATAGAAAAAAACTGGCCATTAAATGTGAGATAAGTTGCAGATTTAGCGCCGAAAAACTTCAAAACTTCTTTCTGTCGACTGATTAGGATTTCCTGAAGACTGTAATCTAGTTATTTTAAATAGGAATTTGACTTTTCGTTCTGCATTTTCATTCAAGAAGAAAGGGTGCGAGACGGGTCGGAAAATAATGAAAATATGCAGATTAAACATGATTCAAACTTGTTTTGTCTACAATCAAGTATTAGACATTTATTGTATACACTATTTTCACGCGGTGTATCAACGGCCCATGTTTGCCATGAATGAAATTTTTACCGAGAAAAATACTTTCGAAGAATTCATCAAAACGTAGGTATGAAAAGGGAAGTTAATTTACAGCATGTCACGCAACGATGATAAACGATATGGTTATTTTGGCTTTTGAAATCCAATGCCACTTTTATGAATTATAATTTCGCCTTTTTTGCCGCCTATCTTTTTTCAGTATGTACCGCGTAATGCCATTTGTCTAGACCTTTAGTTGAGAAAGGATTATGTATGTACTCGTTAGCGTCCCATTTTATTAAATAATTTGGGTGAACCTTTTGACATTAGTATTAGTATAACGTAAGTATTGCTGAATAAAATGTTCTTAGCATGAAATCGTATTCAAAGGCGTGTGGTATGTATAAAAACTTTCCTTGTTAGTTTAATTATATTAGTCCCATTTTATTAAATAATATGGATTATGATGTCCTCAATCACAAAATTTTTAATGACGATTGGCTACCAATTAGTCACAGTTTTTTCGATGCAAGAATTTACTCCAACTTTGGAATTCCTTGTTGAAATCAACACACAAGGAAAATAAATAATAGACAAATCAGGGATGGGGGAACCACTATATATGGAGCTCTTTGCACTTTAGTATAGCGGAGAATTTTCAAGTTTATCTTTTTACTTGCTCTTGCTATTTCAAAAAAAAAAAAAAAAAAAAAAAAATTTACTCCAAGGTTGAAATCAACACACGAAAATAAATAATAGAAAATAAGCGAACCATATTTGGAGTGCGTAGCGATGTATCTTTTACTCTGCTATTAAACAATCGCGCTCTATCTACAGGAAGAGCGGCGTATCTATAATAGACAATCACGCTCTATCTGCGGCTTATAATAGACAAAATAAAATTTTTACTTAATGATTTCAAGCACAGTCAAAAAAATTGGATCTAAACGACACTGAGGCGTGATCCATCTGTGCCTTAGGCTTAACACGATAAAATTTCTGATGGGGAGTAAAATCACCACATGACTCTTTATTTTGAGCAAGCAAACTAGAATCCAAAAGTTCAAAAATAATGAAAGTGCTTATTATCACCCAAGAATTACTTGTTACTAATGCTTTTTTAACGCGTGAAGATTAATAATTTAAGGAAAACAATTTTTTGCTAGAGTGATGAAAGATGAAAATGTGAAACATTGCAAACTGTAAATGTTTTTGCATGTCTTCGCACAGTTTGGTCTTTTGCAATTAGTTGAGTTGCATTATAATTTATGCCAAATTTATTTGCCATTACGGACATGATAGTAATCTACATTACACATAAACCACTTATCTATAAATATTGGATTGCATAAATGTGAAAATCCAACGGTTATGTTCGCTCAGCACTGGAGCTAAGATCCAAAAACATGTTGGTTATTGAGGCTTGCAAAGAAGGAAATTAGCATACTGGATCGTACGAAAATTTAGTCACGTTTTTGGAAACTTTTTAAAATCATATCTTGTCGAATGAGATATTGTCTAAATGCAATATTTTGAAAGTTTAAAAAATGGGTTTTGAAAGAAGTTTTACTATCGTCGACGGCAGATACCGTTGACTTTACGCCATTACAACGATTCAGTTTTATGTGGAATATTATCAGCTTAGGCGACAGTTACCGGATCATGAATTTTGTGTAGCTTTTTGCCAGAGTGGTCGTAACTTTAGTTGGCTATTTTTGAGTGGCTGCTTCCAATTTTGCTTAAATTTTATTTCCCATAAAAAGTGCATCAAGCACTGAGTACAATTGGGAAAGACGGAATGTTTTGTAATATTGTCCATCTGGGTATCAAATCTAAAAAGTATCATCGATTTGATTATTGAATTTCACGGTTGAGATATTAATTACCCGGAGTAATTTAGTTATTTCTTAATGCAATTTCAAACAAGTTATATTTTCAATCAAGCATGTGCATTGAGTTATTCGCGTCATTTGGCGCGATTTATCCAATGCCCATGCTCAACTGAGAACTATTTTATTTTGCTGTCAGAGATGTGACGTTATCTCACAAAGATCCACTCAAATGTCATCGATAGCCCATTTAATCTGACCATACTTCTGAGAGTTGGAAAACGACTTGCTGGATTGCTAGAAGATCGATCGACGTGAATTATAATTCAGTTTAGGCTTTAAGTGACTTCAAAGACGCCGTGGCAACGAACCGTAGCACGACAACGAGAGATAGGGACAGTCGAAAATAGTGTGGTCCCCTACGCTGTACGGATTAAAGTTTTTGCTGTATATGCACGAGTTTGAATAACCCATTTGAAGATGGAATTCACAGGTATGTAAAATTGTATATTATGGGAAGCTATATGTTGGCATTTAATGCAATGCTGAGTAATTGGTTTTCTTTAAATATCCTGGGCAGGATGGTAAAATTGCATTTGGGAGGAGCCGACTAACTGTCATTTATATGGAGACGACAAACTACAAACGCAGTATCAGAACTTCACTAAGTGGAGAATCGTTATAAAATATTATCATTATTTAAAATATGTTTTGATATATAAATAAAAAGGATTATTGGTTTGAGAGAGAAACAACTTAAACAACGCGAGCCAAGGCGTGATATTTCTGTGGCGTATGCTTGACAAAACAATTCGTCGGAATCATACATTTTATCACCGATTATGCACATTTATAACAAAAAACATCTTGAGCTTCATTGTTAGTGTTGATGTAAAATTCAAGTTTTGTTTCCTTCAACTTGAATACTTTTACTTGCGCAAATGCAAGTTTTAAAAAAATCGCTTATTTTAGTTTTGATAGTATTATATTAATATATATTACTTACATGATATTTTTGCATATTATTTTATTGTTTGAATCATAATGAAAAAGTATCGCAGAAGCGGAAAATACTCAATAACACAAATGGAAAGCTTACCTTTTCATTCATTCGCCTTTTTTAGTTTATTTTAAACTCAAACTCTATAGATTATACAGATTTGCCAAACTGAATGATATTAAATATTTTTCCAGGCATTATTTTCAATATTTTGGTCTTCATCGAGATGTCAAGTGGCGATAAAGATTGGGACTTTATATCTGTTGGATCAGTATCAAATCACATCGCATTTCACGCATCAAAAGACTCCTACTATGACAACGGTGCCAGGAATAAACGTCAAATCGACATATCAGACATATCGTTGCAACCAAAGAAGGAATGTGATTTTAACAGTATTGCATCGGCAACTCAAGTCTGCGAAACACTTTTTTTCGACGAATTAAAAACGGATGCAGACGTTTTGTGTTCGTAAGTATCCTAGTATAGAAATCCCATTGGAAATTTTATCATGAATCACGATAGATCGTGCTTGGTTGGCGCGATTCAGGAATTTTCACTATTTTCAAACTTCCAGATCAATAATCTCTAAAAATCGCTTTTAATGATTCAATTTTCTCTTTTTTGATATTTGTTGTGAACGCCAAATGCAAAACTTCCCAAATCATATCCCTTACTTATCGTAATTTGTAAATTACAATATCTTGCGTTTGATACATATTTTTCGAAGTCACTCGTCGCTGAGAGAAGTCACTGTACCGCTCTCTGCTTCCTTCAGAGAGTATATATTATATCCCAATCAGAACGTTTTTGCCGTTTAGTTATGTTATTATGCTAAGTCTGTCATGGTAACCCAGTCAGAAAAAAAATGTCAATACATGTTTTGTTAAGTACGAGTTACTGATGGATCGCGCCGCTTTTATAGCCATTTCTTGGAGTGGATCACCCTGATTGGTAAGGTATTGATGCTCACGGCCCAAACGTGCTTCGATTAGCGAGATTTTTCGATTAATTAGGAGAGTTTCTTGCAATTTTTGTTTCGTTCACATATAGAAAGAATATCGTGGTTAAATATAGCAGGGTTCGACAAATATAAGTCTTATTAGACTATAGATTCGTGTCTGTTGTCGCCATAATACGTCATGCAAGTGCTTGAATACACATCGATAAAATCATAATGTATGCATTTTGCAATGTCTTCATCGAATCCACTAATTTGTCACGGTTGAATCAGTCTGAATTTTTCATTGGATAAAAACAAGATTTGACTAATATGCAAATATGCAAAAATCCTGTGAATTAAATATTGAAATTTGTAGCCAGCATGTTTTGTGGAATCGCAATGTCCGGCGTTTGCTCATTGCTAATTCAGTTTTTCATATTATGAGAAAATTTATTTCCTTGTCAGAAAATCGAATTTAATTGAATTAAAACGGACATTTTAACATTTGTTGCGTGGTTTGAACGAGGGCGACATTGGGTATTTGATTGGTGAAATGAAAATAGTTTTATACATGTATAAGTTGTTATTGATATACACTAGGAAAAAAATCCAAATTGCAAGTATGTTTCACAATTGGATCGTGTCATGGTTAAGCTCTTTCTGTTATGATTTACCGTTGTATTTTCTCAGTTTGCTCAACCACCACATTTTAATCTGATAAATGTAATTTCCTTTGGGAAGAGATAGGTATAACTTTCATAATGCCGAAGCTAACAGAAACTTGGATTCGAAAACGCCTCAAATTGAATTATTTAGTCGCTTAGGAAGAAGTTTCATAAAAAAGAAAAGGGATTTAGACAGAGCGATCTGCCACATTGGGCTGTTTTCGTATTGTAAGAGGATTGATACTTTTTACAAGACATTTTAATCTTAATGGGCATTTGCAGATCGTTAAGATGATAATGTGAAAACGGTATCACGTAAAAGTGCATGTTTAAATTAAGTATATTTGTCCTTTATTTTTTTCAAATTTAGCAGAGCATGCACATGGCCGAATGAAATAAATAAGAATCAAGTCTTGTTTGAAACAAATAATGTTGAGTATCTTATGTGCCCACAATATTCCATAAATACACACTAGCATATTTCTAGAACGTCCTCAAAGCCTTATTTTTGAAAAAAAATGAAATGACTCTAAAATACGAAGTTTTTCTACACTAAGTGATACGTGCGGCGGCAATCGGATTCCGTCTAGTCCTCTGCGTGACCACGGGTATTGATTTTAAAAGCTGATTTCATGCATTCTAGTTGGATCCTTACTGATGAAATTATTTTGTTTTCAGAAAAGTTTACAAAAAACTGAGGCGATGTATACTTGCAAAATCGGAAGAATGTGGCCCAGGAAATCTAGCAAAGTCCAGAATTAATAGATCGGTACAAAAATCACTGGCATATTACATGGAGGCAAAATATTGCAATGACGGATCCCTCTCACCAGCAAGGTAATAACGAACAAAGTTTCAGTTCACTTGAGGCTATCCATGAAACTATTGCCGTGTTATGTATGACCTTCCGACATATCACATTCAGATAATTTTTGTCAAAACGTGTGTTTCGCCCGTGGTTCCTTTACTGCGAGATATAATTTATGATTGGGTTGGTAACAGTAAATATCTTGGTAGTTATATTAAAGTAACAATTTTCGAACAAAACATTTATGCCATCGATGGATCGACCAATGCGTTGTATCTGTGTCTCATGATCTGCAAAATATTTTTTTTATGGAGTACGACGGGTATGAAACAAGCTAAAACACTAAAAATCCTTCCCAAATTTATTCACTTCGATGATTCATTGCAGGAATCATGGACCTGGAGTCGTTTTTAAAGTTTGAATTCGACAGACTCTGTATTGAAAAAGCATGGAATTTATATAAATTTGGACATAAAAATAGCAAAATAAGTATGTACATCTTTTAACGTTAAGCTCAATGTACAAAACGCTTGTTAAATTATTACTGTAGAATATAGAACAAGGTTAAAAAAGTCTAAATAACACAGGCGAACTGTCTTGAATCGTAAAGGACATACACTGCGAAGGCCCAGCATCGTCTGCTCTTATTTCATGCATCCTTAGAAACAATAACTGCGAAATCAAAATAGCTATAGAGTTTTTATTCATGAACTATAGTCGTAAAATTTTGCGTAACATAATTTAATTTTTATTCTCTGGCTTTGCCAAGTTATTTTATGGTTGAATGAGTTTGCGTGTTATTTGCGTAAGTAACCGATCGATTTATGTACTCCCAAATGGCATTACGTTTATATTTTTGTATACCAAAAACGACGTCAAGTTCAATAAAATTTGACAATATTATACGCTGGCGAATTGACCTAACATTACATGCGCGTGTGGGGGCAGACAAGGTAATCTAACGCAACTAACCATGAGTATATTGTGTAACGCGTGAGCCACAGATGGACTGCGCCTCGTCGTCGCGAACCATAAGTAACTTCAAAAAAATGATTGAACAAAAACTTTCAGACTCAGACATGATGTACCAATCATCGGTAAACTATGTCCATGTCACTTGTGTGATTGGAACAACCTCATGGATCGATATAACTATATTTAAACGGGAACATATTGCTACGTCGAGTGTAACATAGTTTCGTTTTTAAAGCATATTACGTACCAAGATAATAAAAGCAGATATGCTTATTCCAAGCTAGAAAGTTTTTGCACAACATTTTTCAAATAAAATAAATTTTCTTAGATAAAAGTTTTGGAGCCCTATATCATGTATTGTAGATGGTGATTTCAAAATCACCCTAACCTATTTCCTGCGTCTCGTAAGAGTCGACCAGAAAAAGACAAAGAAATGGTAGATAATTTTAGCATCGCCCTAGGCCTAAACCAAACCTCTTATTGTTCGGCTCTACTTCGGATGTTTTCTGCTTAAAGTGAAATTGCTGCTATAGTGGTAATACATTTTGCTGGAGCTCTTTGTCATCGGACGTCGGTCGGTCAGTTCTCTTTGACAATTGCTTCCGGTTTTATATCTTCATGCTAAAAAATATATTTTCATCTTCTTCTTCGTAAATGTCTTAATGCCTTGGCGAATCCCATAAGCTAGCAACCATAACCCATAAACCATTAGAAGAATTCTCGTATTTTCAACTTTAATCCAATTTATTTCGATTCATAATATTAGATTTAACATTATAATTATGTTTGTATACCGATGGATGAATTCTTCAATTGTCACGGGTAGTTTTCACATCTAATATTGATGATTGAAAACCCATTCAAATGTAGAAGTGTTTTATCTCAGTGAAATATTTTTGTCAGAAGTTTTATTGAGCCCACCTCGACCGTGTCATTTATATGAGTGACGTATTCTTAACATTTTTTGAAAAAGGTATAAAATCAAATTATGACGTTTTGTATATCAGAATCGATTGATCGTTTAGACCCATACAAATGAGTTTATCTTTAACACGGCAATAAAGGTACACGGGCTTCTTGTTCCTAGTAACTATATGGTCCTATTTGATGGAAACAGATATATCATACAAACAGATAGATGTCTCCCTCACATACATCCTTCTGTGTCACGCATTTCTGTAAACATGTTTTGCCAAGTATGTGTTACCGATGGATTGCATGGTGCCTTTCCATACGTTTTAGAGCGCTTATGGGCAAGCCTTAAGGACCATATGCGGCACTTTGGACGGCGAAGAGGGCAACCACAGGTTTCCTATTTTGCATCAATGACTTTTTTTTTGTCGCGCTGAAATATGTCCTTAAATCTTCCCACAAACATTGATCAAAATATCTTAATTAAATTAAAATGCAATTGGGAAATCAGTCAAAATTTTACATGTGAATTGTGGTTTATTCCACCAAAATAAATAGATTTGAATTGATCGTGCAAACGTGAAATATATTTCGAATATTGTACTTTTATATAAATATAAACTGAATAAAAGATTTAATTCGTATTCAGAATCATTCTTTTGATTTTCCTGTTTTCCTAATATGCTTACGAACTTTTTGTTTGTGGTGGTGGCTCATATTCTATCCAGGATAAAAATGAAATCCTATCCTATTTATTAATGAATTACGATTAAGAAATATTCTTACTATCTTATCTTTCTGATATTTGGAATCGAAAGTCAATTCAATTTCAAAAATGGTAGATGGTTTCACAATCACTGCACTTTACCACGGCGGTCTGTTCCATTAGGTACGTTTTCCGTTTAGAGTATAGTACTACATATTTAATCGTTCTTTGCTATTAAGTGGTCGTTAGTAGTTTCCTTTCCGGCCTCGCTCAGAGTGAATTTCAATAAAAAAAAATGACGATACTGATATAACCAAATGGACGATACTATGATAGCATTAACTTGAATGACGATTTCTTGACTCATCATATTCACCTCTACTGATTTACTACCAATTCTTAAATAATGTCATCAGTTGACTTTTGAGTTTTAGGGTATGCACTTGGCGATTGCGGAAGACGTTATAACAGAATGTTGGAATTTTGATACTTCTTTTTATGATTTGTGCTACATGAAAATATAACTCAATCATAGTAGGCTTACCTAAATATTTCGACAATGGGGTCATTGATGGACCGCGTTGGCTAGACGCGATCCATCTGTGGCTCATGATCGACAATATGAACGTCACAATTTTGGAAATTCTTGGGAGAAGAGTATAATATGTGAACAGTCGTTAAATAAATAATATTGTCATTCGAAAATCGATTAATTATCCTGCGTATCAAATCAATTTGTAAACGAAAATTCAATGGTTTCCACATGAGAGAAAATTGATTAATCAACCGATTCCAAGTGAAAAAAAGGAAAATTCACAACATTAAGTCAAAAGTCTGGAAAGTTGTCCTAGTATATCTAACGTACGGCTAGATGTAAGATTCAGAGTTGGGATTTCTGGAATTGATATCTAATTCTTCTACTCGACTTGCAATGATATGTCCAAAGAATCTCCCCTATACCCAGTTCCAAAACCTTTGACTATAACGTTTTGGGAAATATTTGTCACAGCGTCTTGTTGACGCGATCCAGCTGTGCCTTTTTATAGCAGCTTCTTGGAGTGGATCACCCTGACTAAGGCCCTCTAGTAGCGACCACTAGACGGACAGGGTAAAAGTTCTTGGAAGGATATATAACCGAGATATTTAACCTGCGATGCCAGCATGTTAACCACTAGGTCGTCGCGCCTACTTTCTTAATCTTTCATCCTCAAAATCCTTCGAAATTCCATATATTTAACCTGCGATGCCAGCATGTTAACCACTAGGTCGTCGCGCCTACTTTCTTAATCTTTCATCCTCAAAATCCTTCGAAATTCCATATATTTCAGGCGACCAATCAACTACTGCCGTTTGGAATATAACGGAATTGTGAAGGATTGTTACAAAGAATATCACAGAGCATTCCGAAGGAATCCCAGCGACTCAACTTTATGTAGTTTATATGCAGAATCTAAAGCTTGCGCGATAAAAGCGGAAAATGCAATGTGTGCGTTCAAACCATTACTAAAGCAAGCGAAAGACATTTCAGAAAGCATCAATAGGTACTAAGTTTACTTTTATTTCTTTATTTTGGTTTTTTTCGGATGAGAAACAATGTTTTCCATATTCCATGACATAATATAGAGAAAACACGTAGCATAATTATGTTTTTATGAATCTGTATAATGGATATTTATCAAAATGCTGATTTGCAACAGTAATACGAGATTAATGAAATATACCATTAAACAAATCCCAATCAACAATTTCCGTTTCGCAAGGCACGAAACATCGTTGATCCGCACTTAGCTTTGCAATCAATCAGTGACCCATACTTGACATGATCTGACAAAAATTATGGCCCTCTTTTTTTTCTTAATTATACGTTCTTGATAACATATACATTTATTTTTATGACTTGCAAATTATTGACATAAAAGAAAAACAACAGAACAAATATTATGTCATTTATTTTACTTAGCCTAGTTTTAATTTTTGCAAACCTAAGTCGCTTGTTAGAATAATTTGATTTTTTATTATTTCTTTTTCTTATAATTCAAAAACTGTATCGAAGTAAAACAGTGGCTTTTTTATTTGGAAAATGTCGTCAAATTGGTTTGGTAACTTTAATTTGGTCCATCTTGAAAATATTTCAAGTATAGGGATAGAATTTTGAGAAAATGTCACCAACAATTTCATTAGGTTAATGTGTCGGTAGTATCGACCAATTTTGAGATCATTTGGAACTTTTATTTTGCCAAGCACGAGTCACAGATGGACCGCGCTGCCAGTGCGGTTGGTGATGCTTGCTCAAATTTCTATCGTTACACTTTTCTCAAATTGGTAAATAGCGAGCGCGGAATATACAAAACACGTTTAACCTTTTACTTTAGTATTTTATCGATCTCATTAACATAGTTTTATATTTCAGGTGTTGGAACCCTTTCTGTACATTGAATACAAATATACATGATGTAACACCATCGGAAAAGGGTCTGAGCTTTTCATTTTTACGCAGACGCATTCGTGGTAAAATGCGAGTAATCGAAAGACGTGGAATCGACTCAATAGATGAATATAAAAATGCAAGAACAATGAAAAATGGAGTTCCGTCAGATTGTAAATACAACCAGGCTGTTGTCATTTCTATTGCTCTAGATCAAATAACGAAAGAATTTAATGCAGTTGCAGCCGACGATTCCAGTAGGTATTACCCCACTGGAGAAGGAAATCTGACAACTACTCTAATTACTCCGTCGCCTCATGCTGTCGCAAAAATCTTGGGGACACCGAATAAACAATCGAGCGATGGCAACGGTAGTGCAAATTGTTATACATCGCGTGGTTTTCTCATTTTACAAGCTTTCATTTCTTACATAGTTTCATCAAATTGGTGATTATAGATAATGGATATATTTACTAATAAAATTATCATTTTAATACAAACCAATCGTTGCAAGTATTTTTTTGCAAGTTTGCTGAACCCCATGAGAATCTGTGCATCAAGACCACTGAAGTACTCTGAACTTAATAAAATGTGGAATCAAATTCAGGAAAGATATTCGTTGACAAGGATCTGTTCAAATTCGTCTGTAGTCTGACAAATAGTATAGCGGCCGAGAGTCACGTCATACCATCGTCAGGATTTCGTTCCCAACCGGGAGTTAAAAAAAAAACTAAACAGCGAGTAGCCACAATGAAGAATTTCGAAAATATGCGGGAAACCAGGTTAAAGGTATTTAGAAAACAAAGTCCTTTATTTATGTGCTTTTAATTAGTCGCTTTTAATCCCATGCGGACGAGAGTGAGATCCATAGCTACCAGAAATACTGTACTGGAATGTTTTACTGCAGAATAGATTTTACGTTTGTTGGTGAGTATTTTTTATATTAACCACTTTAGTGTAGACTACTCTAATACTAAATATTGGTGTGAGAGAGTATTTGTAGGCATCTATTATTTGAGTCGAATGGTTATAACGACGTGTCATAAGGTTTTGAAGAAGTTTCAGATGAAAAAAAACTTTTCATTTATATTTTTGAAGTCGTAATTAAGTTACAAATGCCAAAATGTTAGCCCCATATAGCGTTGTTGTTCAGAGAGATTTTGTTTATTGTGCAGCCCAACCATTACCTGAGACATAGTTTACTAAGTAAAACCTGGTTTATAGCGTGATTCTGCTGCAATGTCTTATTTCAGCATAGCCGTATACCGTTTGTGGTACACTGGTATCTAATTTATATTGCATCTATTTATCGAATATATTTTAGAGCACAAATACAAAAGTTAGCACGCAAGTGTATTCATGAGATTTTTATTAGCTCTAATACCAGGGTAGGTAGTAAACTTGAAACCTTTCATAGAAGGATGATGGTGAACTATTCCTAATATCAGTAGGAACAGTAGTCTCCCATATTTAAACGCTTTCAAATTTCAAGATACATTTTCCTTTTTCAGAATGCATTTGGGCGTAAAATATATTTTCTTATTTTTTGTGCGGGTATTGATGAACATTTTCAATTTTGGTTAAAAATTCAGTAAAAAGTATTGGCTGAATGTTATTATCATATCGATACATGATCATTACTAATTCGGCTTTTATTAGTGGGTTTTTTGAATTAATATAATTATTTTATATTCAGTGATATATAGTTTGAAAAGGCTTTTCAAAGAATCTACTTTCGACGTAGTCGGCACAAATTTACTTTTCAGTATAAAAATTTCAGCAAATATTACCAAAATTTCACGGTGCATGAACTTTCCAGCCTATATGTCATTCGAAGGGAGTATTGCACATTGACAATATAGCCCTACTGGTCCTATAATGCGTAAAGCAATGAGGCGGGCAAGACTTAAGCTTTTCGGGCAATAATATTTCAAAATTTTTGTGACCCTGCACTGCGGCCGACAAATATTTTTCCAGCTGTGCATTTTATGAAATTTATTTGATTTATTGCAAAAACACATCAAAAAAAAAAAAAAATTCATGCGATTTCGGCATGCAATAATCGTCTGATTAAGATTTGATACCTTTTGCCGCCACTTAGTAATTTGTCTCCGAAATCCGCGTTAATGCTTAAGGTCGCACTACACGTTTGCGTAGGTTGCGTTTTTCCTTTGTTTGTTTTATTTTACCCTTGCGTTTTACGCAGGCGGCATGCATTTCTTACGTTTTCCAATTAAACAGAACGGTTTTTTTTCTATAAAAGCGCTTGTTTCTTTTTTTTGCGTCTGTCCTTTGTACGCATGTGAACACGATTAACGCAAAGCAATACAGGTGTGTATTGCCTTTTTTATTTTATTACCCGAAACGTAATGTAACGCATCGGTAATGTTTCACAAATAAACTGCGCCGTGACGACGTAATTCATGTATGCACAGATAAAAGGAAATGTAAACGTCCAAGCAACTATTTGGAAAATGTTTCCTAATGTTATTTTGGGCCGCGTTTTAACAGGCAGTCTGTAATCTGGACAGCAGTGTCCAGAAACATTTATATTCGAATCGAATAGACTCACAGTATTTTGCATCAAATTGTGAAAATTTTTGATCAGTCGAAAAATGGCATCTTTTCAAATACATTGGTGATTATTTTCGAAAATTATATAAATATACGTAAAATCGCAGCCTAGGGAATGGAATTTTTGTTCAAACCAATCGAGGTAATGTTTTGTATAATACGAGCGTGTTTTCAGGTTTGAATCGATAGATCGCGCCGTCGATGCCTCAAATGCCTATTGTTGAAAAGATTAACCGTTATTTATTTTTTATAACGAACTTACCGGAAAAATGCAAAAATTGTCAGGACTCCCTATTCAAAACTTGTAAAGAAGTGAGGTAGTGTTCCACCAACTTTTATTATAATGCAAGGTAATCAGAATGCATGTGCAGGAACCGATACTAAGTAATCTCAATGTCCCTTGTTTGACAAATTGTATTTTTATTAGCATGTTCTGAATCTAATATAAAGTTTTTATAGTTTTGGTCATTGCAATCAATAGATCATGTTGCATCAGGAGATTGTGAATCGCGATCTTGCTGCACAATAACCCAACTCTGAAACCACCATTGTCGATTATCTTTCCTCTAAAACTCTATTTCGTCAAAAAATTCTCATAAAGACTCTGTGAAAATCTACCACAAAAATCAGCCTATGTTTCTTAATTAAATAATAATTATCAGCCAAAACTGACTTTCTCCCATTATCACCCAAGAATCAGATTCTGTTCTTCGTCTTGCTCTATAAGAAGATTCCTGGACATATATACCTCTGGTTTCTTGTAATAATTTTTCTTTTACACTTGCTAATTTCTAACTGATCGTTTATTATAAGAAGTATGCATTCTAAATACTGGAATAATTCTGGATAAATATTTAACTTTTTTGCAAATAATATATTTTGAAAAAGCTTTCTTCCCTGTAGAAACAACTATGAAATTAATGTTCGTTTGAACTGTTTTTTTTTTTTAAAACCTATCACTTGCTTGATTGTTCATCTGGCTACGATTTCATTGCTATGGCTGCGACCACCGAAGAGACCACATTTGTAACTTCGTGATCAAAAAATCTAATCTAGTTATAATCACTAGACTCATCTATTTTTCGTGAATATTTTAGATGTGAATGCACGTATTGTACATAGCTGATTTAAATAACCTTCTGTGGATTTAATGCGTAAATTAACCAAGACAACATTTTCATACCTAACATTTTTTCAAATGCATGCGAATTTTAGCGTAGCCTACACATTTTGTGGTAAGTGGTAACTGACTCGTTATCACTCAGTCCGTACCTAGAACACCTTTTCTGATTGACGACTCTCTCTCGCCATCATTTAGCAGACATTCCAAATTTGTGAGCCACTGTTTAGATTTATATTGGTATTTAATATATTATAATTGGAACATGCTAATGTATCTTTCATCGGTTTATTATTGTTGATAATATTTATCGTATCGTATTATTATTTTCATATGGACCTCCGAGTCTGGAAAATAAATATTCATTCATAAATAAATTGTCCAGTGACGCCTCAGTGATAATGTATACCGACTTTCGACCCAACGCCGACGTCCGCTCCAGTGGCGCAATCGGTTAGCGCGCCGTACTTATATGACAGATACGGAGTTATGCGGAGGTTGTGAGTTCGAGCCTCACCTGGAGCAAAATTTTTACTTTAACTTTGCGCTAACTGCTAAGCTTATTTTCAAGCCTACCCCGCTATGTGACGAAACAAACAGGCAAATAAGTTAACTTTGTGGGGAGAGAGAGCAATGTGACAGTTGAGTTAGATACAAACGCGGTTTCGGTAGACTGGATGCTAACGTTAGATGGTTGCGATACGACCTTCCTGTCATCTGAGTAAGTTACCACCCAATGCAGAATGGTAAAGGTTAAATAGTAAAGAATTATAATATATTTACAAAACTTGTTTCCAAGGACAATTTATGGAAAGGTCTCTCAATGTAAAAAACAGAAAACGGCTATATTGTATATAGCAGATAGAAGAGAGTTTTATTGTCAACCAGAAAGCAATGCAATAATAAATGAGGATAAGTTACAAATACTGTTTTCAGTAGCCTACAGACTGGACGGTAGTTAACAATACGACCTTGTACTGAGCCAGTTATCACCCGATAGGCAAGCTTCAATGGTGAAGAATTATATTGTGCAGTGTAGGTACAAAACTGTTTCCAAGGATAATTTAGGGAAAAGTCTCTCAATGGGGAAAACGTGGTTATAAACTATGTACAGTGGAAAGAAGACTTCGGTGCTCTTTGTGACCACACACTCCACAAGGCATATCACATTCTGCATTGATGCGTCAAATTATTACAAAGATTTTCAGTGATGTTGTTGAGAAACAGTGAAATATAAGGTGATAGAGGGCATTTAAATCTGAGACGCAGTGGAGCATCATGGGCATTGATATACTGTATATATGATGAATAAAAAACGATAAGTCTCACATGAACAATGAGCTAAATCATTTAAAGAATGTATGAAACACACTCAAATTTAAAACAAATACCTGTATCAATAGATTAAGAAATTATGTGTGTTTTCTTATACCATCCAATGGTGGTGATATTTGTTTATATGACCCAAACTATGCACAGTAGAAAGGAAGACTTGTTAGTGATTTTATGTTTAGTACCAGTGCAGTATAAAACTATTTTCCTTACAACTCTAACTTTCAGATCAATTTGTTTTTGTAAAATTGATGGGTCTGTTTGTTATTCAGTAATATTTTTTTTAATTTACGTAATCATATCCTATAAAACATTTATTTATCAAATATTAAAACAATATATCCAACTACAAATTAGCCATCCCCAACTTTTCACAGTAAGTCCATTGCAAACTGCATCATGATACAAATTAACCCACCAAACATAGATTTGATAGAATTTCATTTATTCCTGTGGGAGTGGGAAACCGAGAATACAGCTTAATCCTATGGCGAACCACGACCTCTCGTGCAGATGCCAGTTCTGCATGGGCGTGAAGGTTTTTGGGTTATCATATTACTCATTTTTTCTTTGCATGGACCTGGTTGGAGGAAGCCGTGGGCAGTGCTTGCATGAGCACGGGGGCGAGGCATCCAGCATACATCCCTCATGGGATTCGAACCTACGACTATCAGAGACAAGTAGCTCGAAGTGTTTTACAAACAAAAAATGCTTCACTGATTGAGCTAACCGGGCACCCATCTTTGGTTATAATACTCTATCTGCTATTTTCATCCAGCAATAGGTTGTTCTTCTATGAACCTAAGCTACATAGGTTAGTTGCGAAATTCAAATTTTGTGACAGCTTTGAATGGTATCTCGACTTGACACAAAGGGATTATATTGTAGACGGAACTAGACCTTGATATGAAAGTTAACATTAGAAGAAGTTGACTGTTAATAAAGAAGTCAAAGAGGTTAACATCTTGTCGAATAAATTATTGCAGAATTGTACAAGCTACCACAAACATGCATGGATCTACTTGGCTGAACATTACAGAGATGAAAATAAATGAACGAGGTGCAGTAAAAAGAAGAAGCAGCAGTCCAAGGCGAGTCTTTGTGAAAGTTCATCCTCATCTTCAGTCTTAGTTTTTGTGCATATTTTGGTTGACTTATTGAAGCTGATGTTATGCCATGAATTTAATTTCAAACTTAATTAAAGACTTGATATGACATAAGGCTAAATTTTTATCATTCAAACAGTCTGATAATGAATGAAAATGTATGCATTTTTCAAATCAAGAAGAATTGCAAAATGTCAGGACAAATATAGTCTCGGGGCCTTGTGCAACGGGTGGCAGTCAATTTGTAGTAGTATAATAAGCGATTAGTCAATTAGTACCATGAAAAATTCTTACTGAATGTTCGCGAGAACTTACTTGTTTACGAATTTTGGTGTGGTAGTAGTAGTAGCTACTCAAAATTCCCTAAATTTTGTGATCTGCGACTTAAAAGAATTTCGTGTGCATTCCATCGTTAATACACACTTGAAATTCGGTTCTCAATATTGAGCCGCAAAGAAGTTGCCTATTGTCAAGAAGAGATGGAAATAAGTTTTTAAATTATGTTTTGTTGCGCTACGAATTCACAAAATAAAGGCGACCCCTTTTGGTTTGGAACCAATGCTTTCTAACATGAGTATTATTTTTCTGACAGCAGGAATATGGTCCTTGACTCTACTCGACAGAGGTAACTCATGAAACAAATGCCACACCAAACTTGTCCAAAAACTATTATTGCTTTGCAGACATCCAATATGTTTTTAATGACTTTTCCAGGTGTTTTCCAAGAAAACTGCATATATCTGAAGAGAAAGTAGCTGAAGAGCTGGGCAATTTAAGTATTGGCTTAAGTTCAACTGGAACAAAAAATTCACCTGGCAAAGTAGATTTTCTTTTTAATGGAACAAAGAGAAATAGGACATTTCAAGAATTAGAAGAAAGGTTTTTGTTTTTTATACTCTTTCAATCAGTCCATAGGCAAAAATGGAATCCAATACCTTCATTTATTTGCATTCAAGTTAAGAAGCCAAGTCGCAAACTTAAGTGAGTCAAAACATTTATTGAACAAAAATTCCCTTCGCTTATTAAATATTTTTTCTGGGTTGCTGAATGGTATCCACCATCATCAGTAAAGGTCTATTTTGCAAGATGCTATATGGTACTGATGTATAAAAGAAATGATTCAGAATATAAGCATATAGCTAAATTACGGTAGGCCAAAATTGGCATTTTCCATTGAAAAAAAGTTAAAAAAAATTGAGCTGCAAATGTGCAGGGAAATACTGCATTTCAAGAAAAAACACACAAAAAATATATATAAAAAAGCCTTTGCCATGCAGAAATGTGGCCGATCCTAATGCTATTTCACATCAAAACTTTAGGGAACTGCCCTGCCTTCTCAAAACTTAAAAAAAAAAACGTTTTCGCTGCGGTTACTTGATCTGAATATTTATGGACTTATTTCAATCCTGAATGTGTTGTGACCAAGATTTCATTGAAGCTTACTAACGGATTTTTAATTTTAGCTGTAATTATACCTTTGGTTTCAGTTTAGATGTTGAAAATGTTGACAATGTTAATAACGATCAACAGGGCAAGATTGAATTAGCACCGGAACTGGTTGCTGAAATAAGAAAAATGAGTCGCAAAATATTGACAGTTGGAAGTTATAAGCCGTCTATTAAGAGGTAATGTTTGTAAACATACGCCAAACAGTACTATGATCATATTTGATAATAATTCAAAATATCGGGGACTTCACCCGAAATCGCATAATTTGTGGTGTGCCAGTCCAATACGTTGGACACCCTTACTAATATAGATGAAATGACTAGGGCCATGGAATCTGTTTTTTTTTGTCCTGGAATAATCGTGTGAAATGTACTTGACCCTGAACTATTATTTTCTGTGTCCAACAGTTATGGGTGTCCAAAATACTTATTTACGAATTCACAAATGATACTATTGGTTCCTTGAATGAATTGAACTCAACAAAATAAAAAATGTATGAATATTCAGGATTATACGAAAATTCTGATTCTTTTTACAATTTCCTGGAAATGTTTTTGGTTGATGATCATAAGACTATGATTTGAACATTTGATTTACAAGGAATATTAGATTATGTTTCAAATTTAAAAAAAGATTAAACTTTGACCTCTACTACCAACAGAACAAACCTTGCAAGATATCGGCTATACCCTTGATGCCTCGCCACTCAACTTCATTCTTACAATGCATCTCATTTTTTAAAATAATAAATAAATAAGGCTCAAAGATGAACTTCGAAGGCTGGGAAAGAACTCTTTATATTCAAATATAGATAAATTGAGAATGAATATGTTATTCTACAGTCTACAGCCATGTCACATTGTAACTTAAACAGGTCTCCTAGTCAATGCCAAGAGCTAGTTCTTTGGAAACCTCCCTCTGGAGCTGTCGCAAGTATTATGAACATGATCAAGGCAAATGAGGAATCTACACTGGAAGGTACTTGTCAGAGGTTACATAAAAAACATGAAAATTCTCTTCAATCAACAGATTGCGTGATGTCTGATATTGAAAACTGTGACAGTGACCTAAACCAATCTATTTATCATATGAAAGACATTGCCACATTTAATTCACATAGAGCGCAATCTCAGAAAACAAATGGTCACAAAAGTAGACGACAATCGCTTGATTGTGATTTCACAATAGACTACATGGAATTATGACATGCGTCCTTTGATTATTGTTTGACTGTGAACATATTTATATGTCAAAATCAGGTTTGGTTTCAGAGCTATTTTCCATATGAATGTTTGTTAGATAAGATGCAAATGTTAGTACATGACGCAAATTTTAAAAATTTTGGTTTGGTTTTAAATTCTTGTTTAATTACAATAAAGAAACCTACTATTTACAGTTTTCTACTAAAAATATGCTTATTAAATGCAAGTATTTAATACGTATTCCATCAAACATAGTAGATTAATCTATACAATAAACACATCATTGCACCAACAGCTGATAAAAGGATTAAAATTAACTTCACCAGCCTTTCATAAGACTTTAAGTTGGGTTGCACATGAGCTATGATATCGTTGTTCATCTCAAATATTCTTATTTTTTCTTGCACTATTTTCTCTTTTAAATCATCGCACAGATTCATGCTGTTTATTGCATTTTTTATATGTTTCTTCAGTTCTATTCTAGATCCCTCTGTGAAGGTAAAAACCATGAGACCATTCTCAGTAGTCAAGCCCAATGTTTTTCGGATTACTTTTTTCAGTATATGGCCGCCAGCAAGAAGAGCTGTAAAGTTGGAAATTGTTTAATAATGATCTTTAAATAATAAGCCGGACTGAACTAAAATTTAACCGAACTGATATGAACATTTTCCTCAGTTTATAGTATTAAGAAAATAACTCTCTTGAGCCTCGGCCTAGGGGAATGGCAGTCAGTCCACCAGTGGCTCCTACTCTTAAAACCGTGTCGAACATGGGATGTTTTCATAGTGAATACTTCATTTGCAATGCGGGGTGCATAGCTGTTAGACAGAGCCACAATTAGCAGCCAGCGTGAAGTGAAATGTCTTCCTACCCTCGGCATAGAATTGGCAGATGGTCCTACAATCGCCAAAGGCATACCGGTATATCGCTTGCTGCACTTTAGTGGTTCATCTTGTCGAGAATGTAGCAAACAGAGTACAGTTACTACATTTTGTACTAGCTCAGAGTACAGTTACTACATTTTGTACTAGCTCTTTGCCACTTAAATGTAATAAGTTAGTCCATTTTAGGCACTGCTTTCCTCTTCGTTTGGGGCAAATTTTAAAATTAAAAAAGGTACACATTTCCAAGCATATTTCCGGTTCTTCTTTATCTAATTGAATACCAGACTTAGTCAAGCTTATGGCAAGCAACACCGTTGTCAACAAATATATATCACTTACCTAAATACATGGTGTGGACATATGCAATTAAGATATCTGGGTTTTCACCACATGTTTTTCTTAAATGAGAAACATATTGTTGAGCTGGGATGGATGGCTTTGTTACATCTTTCCATTGCGTGCCCATGTAGTACAATAAATCTTGCTCAATGTTGCTACTTCTACCTAATTGGTAAGACCATACTGCCGATACTGTATTGACATGGTCGTTTTCTGATATCAGTTCTTCTATTGCTTTAAAAACATGGTAGAAATCCGCTAGAACTCTGCCATAAATTTCAACATCAGTAAGGGCCACTGCTAGCTTAATTCGGACAGCTTTGTCTGATTTATCATGAATCGCCTTTGATCTTCTGTTTAACTCTGAGCAAAAGTCTGGTGCATCGTCGGCCATTTTATTCCATAATCATTTTTGTTAATATTATCTTAGAAAGATGCTTTAAAATATATTATCCAAAGTTTTATTGATGGATTTCAATGGGTGTCTGATTCAATTTAAAGGTGCACGCTACCAGTGAATGTAATCAAACCACTGGGCAACAAAGGGTGAAATTATTTTGCAGAAGAGAGTCACATGATATTCGCATATCGAACTTACGTGAATACAATGCAACTGCAAGAAGAGATGTCCGAATTATCAGATTTTCCCAGCGATTCGAAAGCTAGAAAATAAAAAATATCTACATTTTCAGCAAATATTGGTAAAATTTGATGTACTCAGCAATCCACAAAAAATACGCTTTTGTACGCAAGAATGTGAAGTCAATATCCTATTTGCAAAAATTAATCTATTTGAAATTGTGGGATATTACATTTTGGTACTCCTCTCATGCAAGTATTCACGAAAAGTTGGTGCTAGTTGAGGAGCTAATGTATTTCCTTTTAAGCTTCTTGTTAGAGGAAATGGTGTGATATAGTATAAATCAGGCTCAATGTTAAGAACCATTTAGTGTGGGTATGGTGGTAAGTTCACATCGACAGTTGACACAACCTGGGCAACAGTGCAAATTATCGTGGATAAACAAATTGCAATCGATACAAAAACTCTCATTACATCTGCTGCATGAATGAATCGTGGCATTGAGATTTTTAGCAAAAGGAATCAGACAAGAAAAGCAACTATTTGCACATTTAGCAATATCAATATATTTTGTGTAAGTCTTTTCCTTAAAATCGGGCAGAGGAAAAAGATGGTGGTAAGACCGAGCGAGGTGAGGTGCAGAAACAAGTGTTAGGTTACAGATTACACACTGAACAGGAAGTTCAGAATACTTCGCCTGACATTGAGGACAATAGTAACCACCGATTGTCAACTTTTTAGTTGACATGCACATAGAGATTTTTCCAGTTTGTGCGAAGGAAATATGCTGCGGGAATCCCATCTTCATTAAGGATGATTCAATTCTAGAACTTGATGAAGGGGGAGGAATATGATCTCTCAATAAGTCAAGAAAATGATTCTCATCAAGAACAACACCGTAAACCCCTCCTGTGTCACTTGTTAATTTTGTGCATATATGAATCTCTGCTGAAAGTCCGACCACACTGCAACGTATGCTTTGCTTTTTCATTACATCAATTGTATCATACATAGAGCCAGGATCACACGTAGTTAGGCTTCCCATAACAATCAGTATTTCTCGACTGGCATGACTTGGCATTTGTCGCAATGTCCTTTCACATAATTCTAGTGAATTTTGCAGAGATGGCTCTCCTACAAGACTTTTACCATTGTCTTTCATGATTTTGTCTTTTAGTTGTCTTATTGCCTCCAAATGTTTGTGTGAAGTGCCAGACATACTACTGACAGATCGCGCACGCTTGTCACTAGAGATAACAAATCCTAATTGGCCGATGGGATTTTGGTCAAAAAATTCTTCAACGAATACTTCAAGCATTTTCAAGGACGCGACTGCCCGATTAGGTTTCAGGTCCTGGTCATTCATGGCCGCAGACATATCCAAAATAATGTATAAATGTCTCATCATTCCAAGACGAACATTAATTTTTCTAGTCGCTAACCGCTTCCGTTTAGCTTTGTTAATTTCATCTTCAATACTGCCTTGAAGAGAACCACTTTCATCTTCCTTGAGCGCTTCCCATGTCTTTTCATAATCTCCTTCCCATCGGTATGTAGATTCCAATTCATTTTCCATAATTCAGCAGTTAGTATGGCAAAATTGGAATATTTTCTGAAATGTATGGAGAGAAAATTGACCTGATTGAATTGAATGATTTTCAGTAACGGTACCATATTCTGTATTGTATTTACAAGGAAAAAGGAGAATTGCAACATGCAAGTTTTTAATATTGATAATAGCACATCCGTGGTTAAAGACTAGCAGAAGCAAACAGTGTGGAGAACCAGATGCTCCACCAGTTCACTTACAACAGGTCAGTATTTCATTTTTATCTTACGGGAGAGGAAAGCCGAGAATACAGCTTAATCATATGGCGAACCGGTACCGTACCTCTCGTGCAGACACCAGTTCGAATCTGGATGAAGGTTTTTTGGCTTATCATATTTTTCCTGTGCATGGACCTGGTTGGTGGAGGAAGTCATAAGCAGTGTTTACGTTGACCCCCGTTCACTGGCGAAGCGTGCAGTAGACATACAGCATATACATCTCGCATATAACGTTAATCATTATCCTTCATGGGATTCGGACCTGCGTCATGGCGATCAGAGATGCGTAGCTCGAAGCGTATTCCCAACCCTTTACCGATTTTCAAAGCGAATGGGTACGCAGCACTCTTACCAGGCAATCCCAAATCAAGTGGTGTCAAAGAACACACGAGTTAAGTTGCGAGTCTTGTCCAACAGTCCCAGTTTTACAAAAATTCATACCGTACTATGCGGCTAGAGTTGGTATACTGTGAGGTTGAGTCATGCTGCATTTACGAGTCACAATTCTCCACTTTTCACACCACTGCGAATCTTGCAGAAAGTTAGCAAAATATGACAAAAAAATTGTGACTTTTCATACACGCGCAAAAGTGTTCCCTATGTTAACTCTGAATACACAAGACACACAGTGGGGTTGATCAAATCGTTATATTAGGACCTACTGAAATTGTATCATTGCAAAATATTATCTTCAATAGGATGTGAATAAGAAAATATTCAACTTCGAATACGAGTAGAATATCGAAATTAGGCGTTTTAGCCCACAACCTATTAATCTAAATTTGCATATTAGAATACATCTTGTTAAAACATTAATAGGAACCAGTAGAAGGGAATAAAGGTTTACTAATTTCGGTAGGGAAAAGATATCTCAAATTCGAAGTTTACGAATATTCGCTTTTGCCGACAACTTTAATTAATAGATTCGTATGAAACTTATTAATATATATCACATCTGTAAATATTATCACCAACAGAATCAAAATAAAAGAATTATTCAACATCGAATATGGGTGGCATTGGCGAGTTCGCTAATTTTGGTGAGGAGAGGTGATTTCAAAGTCAAATTTTTCGAATATTCTTGCCGACAACTACTTTGAAATTAGATTCGTAAAAAACTTATTACTATATATCACAAGTATAAATATTAGCACCAGCAGAATGAAAATAAATGAAATATTTGATTTCGAAAGAGGATCAAATTGACCGCTAATTTAAAACGATAGAGGAGATTTCAAAGTCAAATTTTACGACTATTAATTTTTGCCGACAACTTTTGAAAGTAGGTTTGTATAGAACTTATTATTATATATTACATCTGTGAATGTTAGTACCAGCAGAATAGAAAGGAAATATTCGACTTCGCATATGGGTCTAATTGTCAATTTTGCTCAATTCGGAAGGCAGAGAAGATTTCAAAGTTGAATTTTCCGAATATTGACTTTTGCCGACAACTTTTGAAAGTAGTTCACATCTGTAAATATTAAAACCAGCAGAATGAAAATAAAGGAATTAATCAACTTTGAATATGGGTGAAAATGGCGAGTTCACTAATTTCGGTGGGTAGAGGTGATTTCAGAGACGAATTTTACAGTATTCATTTTTGTCAACAACTTTTGAAAGAAGGTTCATATAAAACTTGTCATTATATATCATATCTGTAAATATTAGCATCAGCAGAATGAAAATGAGGGAAATATTCGTCGTCGAATAGGGGTAAAATTGTCGATTTCACTAATTTAGAGGATAGAGGAGTTTTCAAAGTCAATTTTTCCTAATATTCACTATGGCTGTCAACTTTTGAAAGTAGGTTCGTATAAAACTTATTATTATATATCACATCTGTAGATATCAGCACCAGCAGAATGAAAATAAAGGAATTATCCAACATCGAATATGGGTGAAATTGGAGAGTTCGCAAATTTTGGTGAGGAAAGCTATCAAAGTCGAATATTCGTTCTTCGTTGTCGGAATCTCCTTTACCCTTCACCTGAATTAGCCTAGCTAAATTGCCATTTTGACCCCCTTTCGAAATAGAATATTTCATTTATTTTCAATCCGCTGGTGTTAATATTTCTATTTGTGATATATAATAATAAGTTTTATGCGAAGCTAATTTCAAAAGTTGTATGCTAGAATGAATATTCGTAAAATTCAAATTTAAAATCAAGTCTCCTCACCGAAATTAGCGAACTCGCTAACTTCGCCCATATTCCATATTGAATAATTACTTTATTTTCATTCATTCTGCTGGTGTTAATATTCACAGATGTGATATATAATAATAGGTTTTATACGAACCTATTTATAAAAGTTCAAATCTCTGTTCAATTGCAGAACATGAAAAGATTCAGAACTCTACGCAGAGGGCCATGGTTACAATCCAACTGACCGACTAACTCCATATACTGTATAGGTTGCGGCAGCATTTTACAAACATGATTCAAAGGCAGATGGCAATAAATGATATACGGTACAAATGATTGATTAACAAAAAATAAATCTGCATCGAAAAATAAAGCTGGGCCGAAAAACAGCGCATATTATATTATTGTATGGACATTGTTAAATTTAAATCACGACCCTGGCAGCAAATGGAGAAAACATGGTTAATTAAATTTCAATTTTATGGATTAAAGAGACATTTTAATTTAACGAATTTTGAATTCTGATCCTGCAGTGGACACGAACAATTTTTTGTCATTGAAGATTTCAATTCGAGCACAGAGGCAAGGCTGGAAGTGTGCTAAAAGAAACCAACTCACGACCACTTAATAGCAAAAAGCTTCTAAAATATGTAGTACAAGCAGCCACACTCTGGTCGGAAACTGAATCCAAACCCGATGTGAAAATAAATATCACTCTCCTGAACCTCACAAAAACCGGAGCAGAAAGCCTCCCTCTCTATTCTGTATTTACAAATGCGTCAATGTGTTACTAATTTTTAGAGTCAAGAAACTGAATCCGGACCGAGTCCGGATTTGTGTGCAATGCTGCTAATATGCTAAATATTGCTTCATGCCAGATTTTTTCGCGAAGACAGTGCTCATCCACACCACTGTTTATCACCATAGCCATGTCCCTAAAAATCGCAACTTGTGAAACGCTGGGCATGGTAATAAAAGAAAAAGGTCAACCGTTTTAACTTTTTAAAAAGAAAAACTTTAGTATTACCGTTCTACAAGAAACCCACGGCATGGATGATTCTGAAAGACTATGGGAACTCGAGTAGGGTAGTGAAATTTCATATCCCCACGGTGCATCCTAGAGCCGCGGAACTCTCTTCAACAAAACTTAGGTTTTTCCATCCACCAGGCGATTGTAAGTAAACATTCACGAACCTAATAAAATCGACAGAGATCTTTTTCTTAATTTTTTTGCTATAATAGAAACCACAGTACCCGACAATATAATAGTCGGTGGAGTTTTTCCTTTATTCTTGATCCTATTGTAGATAAAGTTGGAGGCTCCGAGAGACACAACACCCACACTAATACTGATGTACTAAAACAACTAATGGATGAGTGCTCATTATGTGACGCGTTTCGAGAATTCTATCCAGAGAATAAAGCGTACACGCATACTCAAAAACAACCGTCCAAAATCAGAACCTTTTCCTGAATCATCGAAATTTATTGATTAACATAAAAAATTGTACCATTGAACCTGGTGTTAAATCTGACCACTCAATTGGGCTAATTACTTTAGATCTCCGGCCTTTTCCCAGAGGATTTTGGCACTGAATTGTTCTCTTTTGCAAGATAGCGAATATATCGACGTGATTGAAAGACTCATATGCAAAAAATAGAAATCAGATAATCCGGAAATTTTGCCCCCGATTTTATAGCAAACATTAAAATATATCATAAGAGGAAATCCATTAAATATTCCAGCGAAGCAAAATAATTTGGAAAACGAAACTGAAATACTTGAATCATTAAATTCAAACGGAAGGCTAAATCGTTTGTGAGCAAATGCCTCTATCATGTGTATCTGCACAAACCATCATATGTGATCAATTTTCTAATTTGTATAAATTTTTTAACACCTTTGCACCTTGTAATGCAGCGTCATATACGTCACTTTTTCACTTATTCGGTAACTCAGCCTTCCCCTCCTAGCGCTGTATATTGTGACGTTTCATTCAACACTCTAAGTCGTTTTTTGGCTTCCCTTCAACCTGTTATTCGTGGAGAAGTTTTAAATCGGCTAACATTAACTCCAAACAGCCTAAAAATATCATTATATCCTGATATTTCTGCTCTGATAATATATTTCTACGTGTCAGAGTGCAAACAAAACGTAATAGTGGTGATTATTGGTTAACTTAGTTGCATAGTTGGTTAGGGGAAAAGAGAGGTTTTTATTTCATTTTCATAAAATTTTCGCGCTGATTTATTTTGTGTATTTCCTAACTTTTAGCATTTGAAGAGAGAGTTTTTATTCAATTTTGCAAAAATTTCAGCGAGCTTCCGGCCTGCACCGCGACTCCGGCACGGTAATCTTTTTTTTTAGTTCGATGTTTGCATTTTGGAAAAAATGTGCCCCCCGATTTTTTTTTTCTGGATCCGTCATTGTAGTTGGTGTATTCGGGCAATGCTTCCTATGACATTGTGAATTTTAAATAAACCATGTCAAAGCACATCGGTAATGCTACCGATATATTCAAAAACTACATCGTGGTTTTTATTAATATGATTGTTGCTTATCTTGTCGATTTTTATTTAGCTATTCACAACTTTGGTAATTACGGAAAAATGCATTCGGATAAAATGCATTCCATGCAATCACGAAGCTTTACGCCACTGCTGTAAAACCAATATACGACATAGCTCATCTATTCAGCTCGAGTGAATCAGTTGCATTTTTATTGTCATACCCGCGCCGCTTTAAATCAGTTTAAAATCGTCACTTAGTTTAAATTTTTTTTTGATAAACACAATTTATAGTGAATCTTATTGCTCAACCGGTGATGTGCAAACGATATTTTATATTGTGCCAACGTTTCGAATGTCTATACAGACGTTCTTCATCAGGGCAATGGAATGGTTAAGTCATCAACAATACTATATACTGAATGAATGAATGAATGAATGAATGAATGATAAAAAGACTTGCATGTTTCCGGCAGACTATCTTTCAACGCAGATAGGGTTGGACATTTATCTTTAGCCTTTTATGTCTCTTTTTACTCAGAATTTAGAGTATTTTATCTCTTCTTTTATTTGCTAGCTTATTTTAGAACGTCCCCCTTTACAGTATATAGTATTGTCGACGACTTAACCATTCCATTGCCCCGATGAAGAACGTCTGTATAGACATTCGAAACGTTGGCAAAATATAAAATATCGTTTGCACATCACCGGTTGAGCAATTAGATTCACTATGAATTTCCCCGGTGGCAATCACTCAATCTTTAAACACAATTTATATTATCAGCGCCCCGTTATGAAACGGCATAGATGTTAAATGAAATTATTTTTTTGAATTCATTTGAGAAGCATAAAGTGTAATGCGAAGGTACGAAAAAGAGTACGGTACGAAATAATTATCGAACTTCGTACCGTACCGTACTACCAGCCTTGTATTGGACTCGGTCCGGATTCAGTTTCTTGACTCTAAAAATTAGTAACACATTGACGAATTTGTTAATACAGAATAGAGAGGGAAGCTTCCTGCTGTGGTTTTTGTGAGGATCAGGAGAGTGATATTAATTTTACATCGGATTATATCGGGTTTGGATTTAGTTTCCGTCCAGAGTGTCGCTGCTAGTACTACACGTTTTAGAAGCTCTTTGCTATTAAGTGGTCGTTAGTTGGTTTCTTTTAGCACACTTCCAGCCTTGCTTTGTGCTCAAATTGAAATGTTCAATGACAAAAAATTGTTCGTGTCCACTGCAGGATCAGAATTCAAAATTCGTTAAATTGAAATGTCTCTTTAATCCATAAAATTGAAATTTAATTAACCATGTTTTCTTCACTGCCGGGTCATGATTCAGATTTAACAATGTCCATACAATAATATAATATGCACTGTTTTTGTGCCCAATTTTATTTTTCGATGCAGTTTTATTTTATGTTAATCAATCATTTGTATATCATTTATTGCCATCTGCCTTTGAATCAGGTTTGTAAAATGCTTCCGCAACCTATATGGAGTTAGTCGGTCACTTGGATTGTAACCATGGCCCTCTGCGTAGAGTTCTGAATCTTTTCATGTGCTTCAAATGAACAGAGATTTGAACCAATCGACATGCTGTTGAAAATTTCCCTTTTGAAGAAAGGAAAAAATTTTTTTCAGTCTGGTCTGTTGTGAAATATGCTTTTCCGGTGAATTTTTTAAGATGAGACATAAGTTAGCTTTTTTCGGGTGTCTTAGTATTGGAGTGTCTTGGCCCTTTCGGAATCTATAACGAAAATATCCATTAACAATGTATTGAACTAAAGTACTCCCTTTTGCCAAGTTTTCAAATTCCATTTGAATATGCATAGTGCATTCTGTAATAAAATTTTGTTCAATAAATTATAAATTCCATAGCAAATCCATCTTCAAGTTCCAACGAGCCTTGCATTTTTTGATTTATTTTCTTCCTTTTCAAATTGATAGCATGAATTGACATAATTGATCGTATATCCTACAAAATGTTATGAACTTCCAAATTTGGTGGTGACAGACCCGATGACCAGTTCTGAGTTTGTCGTATCTTCACCATCCAGTCTGTACCGAAAACTCTTGTTGATATTGTTGCCTATGTATGTTTTATGGTTGACGATATAATATACTCTCTGTCTCTTCCAGTACGCAATTTTGAATTCAGGATCGGATCTGGATTAGAAAACTCTTGACTGCGCAGACTGAATGGTTGGAGATGCCTTAAAACATGCTTTTAGCATGAGATATAATCGGACAACAAAGAGCCATTTAGGTACATTTTCCGCTTCCGTAGGGGTCGTTTCAGTAATTATAGTGACTCGCTTCGTTAAAAGTTTTAAGAGTCTGTTCGAGATTCTAGAAGCCCAAAATGCCGCGAATTTCCAAGCCTGTATTAACAATGACCGTTGGTTAATTCCTTCCAGACGCTGCTTTTCAGCTTTGGCCTTGCTGAGAGTGCCCGATTAGTTCAATCGGTAAAGCGTTGGGCATATGCATTTCTGAAGGATGATGATTAAATGCGAGAGGTCTGCTGGATGAGAATACTTCTCAGTCTTATGGCGAACCACGACCTCTCGTGCAGATACCAGTTTCGCATTTGGGTGAAGGTTTTTGGATTATCATATTTTTCATTTTAACTGTGCATGGACCTGGTTTGTGGAGGAAGCCCTGAGCAGCACTTACGTGAACCACCATGCACCGACGAGGCGTCCAGCAGACCTCTCGCATATGATCATCATCCCTCACATGATTTGATCCTGCGTCATGACGATCAGAGTTGCGTAGCAACAGATTGAGCGAATTGGGCAGGTGAAAGACTGATTTGTATTTGGATGTATTGTTTAAGACCATCTAATTAAAAATTTCACGTATAAATAAAAAATAGTGCTGAACTAATCATTACTGAACTTTAAAGGAAATTATTTTCAAATTGAGATTGTGGTTCGCCTTATGGTTATAACATATTCTCCCATAAGAAAAAATTCTATCCTGACTATAAGAAGGCATTTTGTTCAAAACGGACCATGACCAGAGTATTAACGGTAGAATGACTATCACAACTGTGACTCGCGAATTCTACTTTGAGCCACAGATGACAAAAGCAGGTAAGTTTTCCGTGATTTTGAGCAAGGTGATTATTTCCACAAATTTTTGTTTAATCCCCTTCTGCTACTTTAAAATTCCCAAGCATCTATGCGAATTTTTGGCAAGGTTATGTATTCTTATTTGATCAATACAAATAAAAACTTGATAATTATAAATATTTAAATCTTTACATTTAAAGTGACCTTATGTGTTGTATATTGTATTAAAATGGATAACACAAAAGGATCACTATCGCTCGATGAAATAATGTGTCCAGTTTGTTTGGATATATTTGTTGAGCCAGTTACGATGTCATGTTCACATGAGTTATGCAAAGAATGCTATCAGGAACATTTTGAAAATTGCAATTTTGAGTGCCCTATGTGCAAAAAAAGACTAAGCACTTGGGCTCGCAAAGCAAGTGCACAAGGAAAATTAATAAATGCAAAGAAATGGGCAAAAATTCAAGAGCAATATCCAGATTTAGTTGCGAGGCGACTTGATGGAAAGAGCAATCAAATTTTTATGCAAAGACATCCTGTAGATATGACAATAGCTGAACCTGGAGAACTACAGGAAGAATATCTTGCCATGCGGCAAGCGTGGCTCATGGAGCATTCCACCCAGCACAGGAAACAAGAAGAAGCATCCTTATTGCTGATAAAGCAGATTCAAGAAGAGGAAAAAATTGAAATTGAAAGGAAGCGGAAAATGCAGCAGGATGCTGATGAACAACTTGCCAGAAGGCTGAGTAAGGAATTGGAAATTGATGTCAGCCCCAGTCGTGTAAACAAAGTGATACTGAGACCACGTAAAGTACTTTCCCCTATCTGTGAGAATTCACAAAGTTCAAGCACAAAGCGGAGGTCTTCTCGCTCTAGCAATATTGTCAACAACATCAACTCAAGAAAACGTAAAAGAACTTCTATCAGTTGATTTTTTTTCAAATTTGGTCGCTCACAATTCCATTATTTATAGTTATTACTTTGTAGTTTGTTGTATGAGTTTGACCTTAACCCAGTGTATTTCAGATAATTGCTGCCA
This sequence comes from Styela plicata, assembly GCA_963675895.2. Classification (NCBI taxonomy): domain Eukaryota; kingdom Metazoa; phylum Chordata; class Ascidiacea; order Stolidobranchia; family Styelidae; genus Styela; species Styela plicata. The sequence goes on from OZ023140.1 coordinate 16,595,123, forward strand.
CACGTCAAGGTGAATGTTGTAGTTGACTTTTTCTTTTTATTTCAGAGTTTATTATGAAACTATTTCTTTCAACACTTTTATTTGGTAGTTGGCAAACGTTTTTACACGTTGGGGTAATTCAATTTAGTGATTTGAAAGATAGTTTGATAATCTTGCATCGGTCAGTTACAGAAACTTTTTAAAATAGGGTGGAACTTTCAGGTTTTGCTGGAGAGATCCAAGTTACAGATTTCATTACTTTGATAATTACAGAATAAGCAATCGATCCCATTAAAAAAAAATTATCCAAATCCGATTAAATTATTCGCTTCTTTCTGGGCTGCAAATACTATTGGTAAAATTTTCTCACAATTCCCAATTTATTCCGTTTTCCCTCTAAAGAAATGGTTGATAACATCAGACTAGTATTTGCTATATATCTGCAAATCTCTCGTCTAGACTGCCATTTGTGGCCTCCTAGAATATTTGGCTTTTATAAAATTGAGCATATGTCAACCATGACCCTTTAGAGTCACTGGGGCTAGTTGACCTATACGATTGAAGAGTCTATGAAAGCTGAAATATGGTTATAGAACGTGGTTTGATTAAGCAAAGTGTGGGGACTGGTTAAACCTTCAAAATGGCCCAAAACAAAATTTTGTTATGAGTTAGTTATTGTTTTGGAGAGCGGTTAGGCACATTTCTGTGTATCGAACTTTTTTTATTATTTTGCCTACATTTATGTGACATGCTTGCTGCATTTTCTGTTCATTATAAACCTAGATATGTTAGAATAGAAAATATACTGTATTCCTCCCGGATGCCAACTGTAGAAATCAGTTATTGTTGAATTGCACATTGTCCCATTTCGGAAATTAAAGTTTATCCGCCCATCACCTGACCGCCTTTGAATCGATTACTGGATTGTTTCAAACTTCATGCCTTGACTACTTCCACATTCAAATCTATCCGGTTACAATTTGGGTGATCCGAAATATACTCTGCCAAATTTTGTCAATAACAGACAGACACTTTCACCAATTATGCAAATAAGTCGAAAGTAATATCAGTGAATGTAGAATTGCAGATCGGGGAGATTAGAGTCGGGTTTGACTAATAGCAATGCCAATAGACTGGACAAGTACTTAGCCTTAAATCGGTGTTTGTCCACCCAATAATGAGGACTTTGATGAGGGAGAAGTGGCTGTTGAATAAATTTAGATATTGGCATCCGGACCCTGAATTTGAATTCCTGTACGAATTAGACTCTACTATAGTGACTTAAAATGAACCAACCCGTTTCTAACACCGGTACAACATGCCAAAAAAAACCAAACTGATGAAGTGCAGGTATTTATTTATGTGCACGAAACGGAAACTTAAGCACTATCGGCAATAGTGACCTCGACTTCAACACCAGGCTCTATACTGATGGAAGTAATTTGCTTCACAATCTCCGATGGACTGTGGAGATCTATCAATCGCTTGTGGATTCTCATTTGATAGTGATCCCACGTTTTAGAACCTTCTCCGCAAGGTGTCTTGCGGCATGTGATTCGAAGAACTTTTGTAGGCATTCTCACTGGTCCTTTTACCCGCAATTGCTTCTCTTTGGCACCTTTGATAAGGTCAGCACATACTTTTTCCAAGCTTGGCACATTTTTTGATGTTAATGTTATTCGAATTTTGTGAATTGGAGGTTCATCACCTAAAAATGGAAAATGCATACGTATTTGTCAGAACTATTTTGATCATTTATTAGGATTCAAAAATTAGAGCCATGTAAAAGATTGATCTTTTATCCTATCACACACCTCTAATCATTTTTAACAGGGTAAGTCATCCTTAACCATGCTTTGAAAATATAAGAAAATGTTTTACTGCCTATGCAGGTTGAATGTATTTTCTGCAGGAAGCAACTCGATTTTCTATTATTTACCACATAGGCTAATCTAGTACAAACACATATTCGAATGGGCAACGGCACAAGACAGGGCGAATTCTTAATCGTTTACCTAGATTTTTATTTCCATATTCTCATTTTTGTTGCCCGTTTGGTGTAGATTATTATTCGCGTTGAGAAGTCAAAGTTTTGGTTGTATTGTATTTCCATTCCACAGACTGAAAGAACAAAAACGATTTTACCTACCCGGTGGGGCTTTACCAGTTTCCTTGTACACGCTCATGATGGTGTTAGTTTTTAATGGCCGACGTAATCTCGAATATTATTCCAAACACGAGAACAGCGGTGAGCCAGTTCAGAAGACGTCCGCACTCTGTATAAGATAAGGCGGAAAAGGCCCACGCTTACGGTTTTTGTTACACATGAGTTGTCACGTTGACGTAGTTAGGTGTCGGCGCGGTTGCAGTCAAATTTTCATCTATTATTATTTTTTTTAATATATTTAAATACGGTATGTTTTGTTTCAGTAATTAATCGAAAATGATTCCTGAAAAGAAAAGTGTATTTCTAGAAATTTCGTCACACCCGAATACACGGTTGATTGGCAGGTACAATTCTGGAGAGAGATCCTAAATTCCTGTACTGTGTAATACCTAAGTTAACAGCTGTACCACCTAACCAGTACTGAGTCTCTGCCTGAGCGGTGAGTATTGTGCCCTGTCCATAATTATCTTAACCGTTAAGTTGTCTCTGTTCTGTCAATCTAGAATAGGGAAAGGTCCGCGATTGAATAGTCCTTAAGTTCTCACTCCTATACTGTATAACCCAGAACCGGTACCGTATGCTCTCAATTAACGTTAATTTTTATACTGATCACTCATCTTCTGGACAGCTCTGCACTTATACCGGTACCTGCTTAAGTGGTTAAGAAAAAAAATTACAGTACTGGGAATGGTAACTAGTATTTGCACTGGTCTTTGGAAGTTTCCTCTTTTTCTGTTTCAGTGAAAACGGCAAACAGCGCAACGGCTGCAATCCACAGTCACGTTGACGGCGGATGGGTAGGATTTTCTAGCGACAGCTTTTGCCTCCAGGTGGCCTGTCTGAAAGATTTGTGCACAATTTGTAATAAAGTTTTTGTAGCGTGTTTAAATTGGTAAAGCTCTGGCTTTAAATCGACGACTCACTATCAGTTCAGAATTATAAATGAAAGTATAGCATTTTATCCGAATGAAACCTACAATGAACCATGGATAACAGTAAACAATTGTAAAATGATAGGTCGATTAAATAAAAATGACTAATGAAAATGAATCTGACAGATAGAAGAATTGCTAAAATCACATAAAAATCAGAATAATTATCTTAGAATTGGTTGCAAACATTTGATATTGCACACACAGGAACGAAAACTGTAAATATTTGATAATTTATTATCGATATATCCGAATGGGTCGAAGATAGAGATATTGACACTATTGGAAAATTGTGAAACAAATCTAAGTTTTTGTAACGCCACATTCTGTACCTACAAAAATCTTCTTGAGAAAACTAATGGAAAAACGCACAAATCTGTCAGACAGGCCATAACTACCACCAGATGGCGAGAGATGTCGCCAGAAAATTTCTACCCTTCCGCCATCAACGTGACTGTGATTTCCCCCATCGCGCTGCGGCGAACCTTTCGGCAATTCTGGTAGTCACTCTCTTTAGTGAACAGTCCTGGATTTGACATAGGTTAGTGAGTTAATTTGCACATATTGTTTCAACAAAACGTAATTCGCCCTTCATGTAAATAAATGGACATCTTATCAAGCATGTGTCACTGATAGTCTGCACTAGCCGATGAACCATACTGCATAGTCAATATATCTTGACTAAACAAAGTATCTGATCCAGGAATAACAGGTAATACAAAATATTAGATAGTGATGTGTTAGTACAAAGTATGCAGAACCCTGTGTACTGATTGAAACTTCTACTAGGCATATTCAAAATAAAACTACATACTAAGCCAAGTCAACATAGGTATCAATGTCTGTAAATGCCATGAGTCTGATTTTGCCATCCTAATTAAAAATTTGAGGTCATTGGTGCCAGGGATGGCCAATACTGAATAGTAACTATTCAAGGCACATTCTAGAAAATATTACTCTAAATATAAAATATCAAGTACATTCTAAATTCAGCCATGTTTCGGGGAAAATAGCATTACAACTATTTGAGAGAAATTTAAAAAAAAATCTAGAAAACTATTATTATAGTTTATATTTTCATTGATTCAATAAAACAATATTAATTTAGAGAGCAAAAATGAATTTTTCTATCAAATTTGAACCAATTTATGCAATGAAAACGACAAAGTATTGTTTGCCTTTATTCCGAAATATATCTAAATGCAAGTATTTCCATGTATTAAAATGTTTACTCGTTTTGTTCCTTCCTGATTGGTACATTTTCATTCCATTTCTGGTGGTTAAACTCTGAACTGATAAACATACTGGTAGTTTAAAATATAAATTAATTCACAAGGCAAATTATTATGATTGTATAAGCCAAATATTGACAGATTGACTTAAAAATGCTGTGTTGTCTGAAAAGTCTTTCCGAAATGATATTTGAAAAGCACTGAATTGTATTTCTGCAAATTTGCCTGTACAGCAAACAAGAGTGTCATTTTTTTTCACTGCTTATTAATGTACCATTGCATTTCCATCTACCATTGCATATTCGTCATCCCAAACGGGATTCGAACCTGCGTCATGACACTTTGAGCTATGCAGCATCATGATGATTATATGCGAGAGGTCTGCTGGATAATTCGCCGGTGCATGGTGGTTCACGTGAGCCCCGCTTACGGCTTCCTCCACCAACCAGGTCCATGCACAGGAAAAATGAGAAATATGATAATCAAAAATCTTCACCCAGATTCGGAAGTGGTATCTGCCCGAGAGGTCGTGTTTCGTCATATGGTTAAGCTGTGATCTCGGCTTTTCTCTCCTGCAGGATAAAAATGATATCCTATCCTATCTAGTGTTTGATTCATAAGTCATTGTTTTTTTGGATATATTTTTCGTTTTGAACTCTACAATATATATCTTTTTGTTACATATGCTAAAGGAATTTATGATGAAATGTTTCGAAAAAAATTATGCTTTGTTAAGTGACGAAGGCAGGTTTTTGGGAATTTGAATAATTTTATTTATCTTTTTGGTAATGTTCACTGATATGTCAAAAATTTAATCTTACTTCTTCAAGTCTAGATTAGGGAGAGCTCTGCTGCCTACATCACCAATCCTATTTGTTTGAAAATAACAAGACATATTGAATATGAGTTTATCTCAAGTCTGTGGCGGTCTCACTAGAGTTGTCTGTTTAAGGTAAGTTAATGTATCTGGTATCTTCCAGCATTTTAACAATCTAAATTTCTGTCAACTTCTTTAGTGAAACAACTTAAGTGGGAAGGGAATTCCAGTATTGTTGTTCTAATAATATTGAAGCGTTGTACACTATGATCATGATGAAAATCTTATATAAATATATTGCAGGTTATTGCGATATACCATAATCTTTTAGAAACATTGGTTATGAAATTTTTGAAATTCAATTGAAATACTCTTTTGAGCATTTTTGATGGACATGCATACTATATTCATCATGATGAAAATTAAATACAATACTCAAATATCGGATATTTTAAAGCAGCAGCTCATATCAAGACCCCCTTTATCAAATGATGCAGAAAAAGGGCGAGTGGACCAAATATCTCGTGTTAGTCGGTCCTTGCAAGCATTGCTGATCACTACAAAATACGTGGCTCAGTTATGGCACGCAACCTTTCCTTTGATATCTTTGAAGCAAAAGTTGATAAAACGAACTGTTTTTGATAGCTAACGATAAACAAATCTTAATTGAAGGCAAATTTCAACTAGTGCAGCACGAAGTGGTATTGCTTTTACTCCACATAGCATAGATAAAAATTATCGTGACAAAGAGGAGAAAATGCGAAGAGCACAGAAAGATGATGTGCAGGCAGGCTACAAAAAATCTTCAGAGACGTCAGTTCAAATTCTAGAGGATCCATCCGATGAGGTATGAAAAACATTCATTTATTTTTTCCTCAAATACGCCCATTGCAATGTTTAAAAAGTAGGTGCTATGACCACTGTAACACTATTATTTTCTAAAGTGGTCTGAATGTCTGACATCTTAAGATATTGATGGACACTGGGCTCAAAGTATATTAAATATGCGTGGTCGGAGTTTCTCGCTTGGAATCTCTATTGATGCTGTGGAGCTTTCATGGTACAAGGGTGCAAGATTCCTAATATAATTCTACGCAATATGTGACGGGTGACTCCCCTACATTCATCACAAGTATCCTTATTTTCTAGTGTCGCATCTTGTTCACCACAATGATGCTGACAATATGATACATATTTTTTTACGAGGATGTAGTAATAAAGCATAATTCTGACGCATGGCGTGGTAATGACATAGCGATGTTATCTTATGAATTTTTGGATCATCTGAAATTGTGCAAACAAGCTGTTTACGGAAAATACGTTTAATATTCTTCGTCCATCGGTTTCCAACTATCCATTTTACAGGGTGTTTTTGTTTTGACTGGTGTGCCTGAGGAACACATTGTGACAAGAAAAGTTAGAATATTCAGACCAGCGAAAAATGCAATGCAGTCCGGAGCACAAAATATAAAATTGTGGAAAATAGAGTTCGACAATAGAGAAAGATGGGAAAATCCAACAATGGGCTGGTGTTCAAAGTATGTTTTTTAAAGCTATGAATAAATTTCGCTGGAATTAAATCTTTTGAAGGTTGAAAGCATCACTTGAAAGAAATCAAGTGATTAAAAAATTGATTAGTCACACAAGTTGAAGAGACCTAGTAGTACGAGGATTGTTAAAATAAAGCATTCATAAGACACCAGTCTTGAGGAATTATCCCCAACTCACACAATATGCAGATTATTTTGTTTGTATGTGCTGTAAATATCTAATCTGAAAACAACACAACTATGGCAATTCCCTCTCAGTATGGAGCAAATAGAACCCAGTTAATATTTTGAATTTCATTCTTCAGTTCCGATCCACTCTCCAACATAACAATGGCGATGAGCTTCAAAACCAAGGAGAATGCAATGGAATTTGTGGAAAGGCAAGGTAGGAACAGATCTTTATCGGTTACTTACAAGAAAAAAATAGGGTTAATCCTGGTTGTGCGCAAGAAATACTGTTATAGGTTTGGCTGTGTTGGATCAAGTCTTCATTTATTTTTCACCTTTTTGATAATATTCACAATCCATTTTCCAGGTTGGTCATATTTTGTGGAAGAACCTGTGGAAAAACAGATGCAACCAAAATCCTATGCCGCTAACTTCTCATGGGATAAGCGATCAAGAAGAGCTATGAAATGATCTACTAAGTCTTTTATTTATATAAAATTGTTCATACATTTGTTTGCTAGTGAAAAAATATAGTAATAAAAAAAAAACATGCACAGTGCAGCAAGCTTAACAAATACGCAGTTGGTGTACTAATAGCAGCAACAGTTATGGTGCTTAATAGAGGTTATTCCCAATCAGTTTGGCCTTTGGTTTATGTACTTGTATGCAACAGTAAAGGTCAGGTTATTTTCCCATCTGGCCTAACTCTCTGTTTTTGGTTTTTGGTCTTTTGTGACAGAATACGAGCAACATTGAGTATTTATTTATGAACGACGTGAAGTCACTTTTTCATTCTGCTTATTCTTGATAGATTCAGTTGAACTTCCAAGTGTAGGTCATGGTGTGTATATTAAAGCTATCCGATTAAGTGCTGTTTGTTCGTGCTGGCAAACTTGGTCCTCAAACAGAATTGAAAGTTTGGTCCCGTAGTGCTGGATTATGGATATCATTGATTCGGTTTCCAAATCTTTCAAAAATTGCCCTCAACCCGTCTGCATTCGTTTTTGAGCATGACTTAACGATAATATTGTGTCTTTCTTTCATAATTCCAGTAAGGTTCATTTCTTCAATAGCCTGGGCATATAATGCAACCGCATTGTAGTTAGTGATAAAATTCTTTTTAAACAGTTGGCAACTAAATTATGGCTGGCACAAGTGTTCTAACAAAACAACTTAGAAACTAGTTTTTTCGAAAACGATTCTATTAGCATAATGTGATTCCCTGTAGTTTCTAGCTACTACAGTAGTACAAAACACAGAAGAATGTACATTTGTTGCAATTCCAGAACCACATCACAAAAACGAAGATAGCTACAACCAAGAGCATATAAAGAACGATTGCATATTCTTGACACATTTAGAATTGTCAGTAATTATAAAACTTATGCCCTAAGTAACCTCCCTAACAACGACCGTTCACGATTTTAAGTTACACTCACCCTTTCTTCCGTACATGCCCCTTCCAGATCTTGTTTATTGCAGAGTATTAACCAAGGTTTTGTTGAAAGTTCTGGGTTTTGTATTGCTTTATATAATGCATCTGTTGTTTCCTGCAGTTCGTCCTGGGTGCAAGAACCATCAACAACGAATATAACACCCTGGACATCATTATAATATCTATGCCAATACTGTCTTATTGATATTGCACCTGTATTAAAGTATACTTTCGATTACTATAACTATCAATACGATAAGTTGAGATGATCACGATTAGTGCTGCTTATAGTATTGTAGTAAGTGTACAGACTGTTTGTGCTAGAGCAAAGTAGCATAACAATAATATTAATGATGAAAAATGTACAAATTCAATAAGACTTTCGCTTCAAAGTGAGAGCCATAATAAAAAAGAAAGCGTAGAATTTCAATGCTTTTTAAACATTCCAAAATGATTCATTCTGCACCAAAAACTGGACACAACAGTGTGTCAAGTCTCATGTTGTGCAATTGTGTCACAATTTCACTATACGAGGAAAAAAATATCCTTAATACAGTAAATTCAACCACATGAAATTTTAGAATACAATCAACTTTTGAGTTCTTATGAATATCCTGATAGGCCGTTTGAATCAAATCATTTGTGCTATTCCATGGAATTTGAGTTTTCTTAGCTCTTCATATTTATACAGGTGGTATTAAGAATTTGAGTTCAAAAAGTTCCATTGTGGGGATTTGTTATGTTTAAATGGAGAAATTCAATCACATTATTTGAATATAAACATTAACCAATAAGTTATTAAATACTTTAAAATGGAACAAACCTCCAAGCTCTTTGACTTTTAATACTGCATTCGGCAATCTGATGTCTTTGATGATAAAACCTAAGTTGAATGTGTTAAATGGTTATGTGCTCAAGTTCATGATAAAAACAAATTAGCGCTTAATAGCCCTTGAATCATCTCAATTCAAAATTTCTGCGCGATAGAGTACTCCATATTATTTATGTTTGGTATAATAAAAAAGAACAAAATATGAATGAAACAATCATACTTGCCTACTGTTGGTACAATTGCATCAATATTTTCTGATGTAAGAACACTCAATAAAGTACTTTTTCCAGCATACGATATTCCGAGACACAGTACATCATACATTGGTATGGCAGGAGGTTCTTCAATGCAGCAACACTTTTGGTATACCTGTGTGTCATATACCAGGGTTTAATTAAAAATATAGAAGATTCACTTTGCAAGAAATTGTCATTTGGGGTAAAAAGGGAGCAAAAAATGTATACAAAAAGCAATTGTAGGTTGAACATGTGCGAATTTTGCCTGTTATACTAACGTTTTCAAATCTTATTCAAAATCTTGGAGGAATACTTTCCCCGCCTTCTCAACGCATATCCGTGGGCTGCAAATTTTGATCGAAGATGAAATGGGTCTAGTGAAGTTTAGTACCATATTCCCGAATGTCATTAAAATAAAAACTGGCAGAATATTCTCATCCTAACTAGGGGGCACCAATGCTGCAAGCATCTGGCATTGTCTCCCGGGTTAGGATGAGTCGCTTGCCACATGGAAATTTTTATGATAATCGGATATATGGTACTAAACTTCATGAGACCCGATAAAATGGTACTGTATTGCAAAACTGGCCGAATTTGTAGGTATTTGCTCATTGGCGACCAACAACTGCTTCCACAGCTGCCCTGTTTTTTAGCTCCAATTAGACAAAAAATTCAATGGGAAAATCCATTAGAAGGGAAAATATAAAATGGGGTCAAGGTACATATGGCAGCTGGTATGTTTTGTAATTTTGGGTTATATTGCCTAACATTATGATAGGCCAACCGTAATTTGTCAGGAATGCGGTGAATTGAAAAAATGGTGAGATAAGTGAGCAGATTGAAAATATATTCAATCCAGGAAAGCCAAAGCACTAATATTGGGCTTGGATATTTTTTTTATAAAAGCAGACCGTCGTCGGGTTTGCCGGTAGCTAAACATAAAGTTAAGTTTATTTATTTAACCAGCATGTGAAAAATAAACGGCAGAAAAAAATATAGTTAACAAGCAATAATTTACTAAACATCACATGTGGAGGGCATCACAGAGAACCCTTTGTGGGTTTTCGAGCTGTGAAACCAGGGTGCTCAAGGTAGATTGATTAAATATAAATAGGGAGGAACGGGATTTAGAAATAAATGGGGTTGGAGAAAAAAAGTCGGTGCAATGGACGGAAGTAACTTATTCTGTAAATATATAACAGTAATTCACAACAAAAAAGGATAATGATTCAAGTACAAAGCCGAACTGAAATAAGTATGACAATCATGCTTTTTTTTTTATTTTTTAGGAATCGAGTATCAAACTGTACGAATTGCTGATGGACAGAAGAAGATTGCTTTTTTAAAGTGATTCTTTCGATAAGAAGAATATTGACACTAAAACAAATTTAATCGGATTCAGCATTGCATATAAATTTTTCATACAATAATTATTGCAAAAATGCAAGAATACAATGCTGCTACTGTGGAAATATTGATACTGTAATATTGAAATACTGTGGAGATATTTGAAAAAGATATTAAATTCAATTTAGTTTACCGTTTATTTTATTGCATTTTTGGTCAGTTTATTACTGTATCAAATAAGTAGTACTGGTGGTTCAGCCAAAAGTCAAAGAGGAAAAGCTTTTCATAGTCGTATATTTAGAGTACTAATAATTTGGATGACATTCCTAGCTGCAACTAAGCAGCTAGGATTTAGCTATACCAAACAGAGACTATCAGCTCAAAATGATAACATAGGCAACTTAGCTATACATGCCTACACACAATAACATACATAGTTAAAATAGGCATGTAATTGCAGTTGAAACCATAAGTTTGTGCATTAATAAGCCAATATAAAAAATATGAAATCAAGTCAGGATTCACGACTAAAACGGTTTGATTCCAAACTAAACATACAATACCCACAGAAAAAGCGTTGCTTATCTGGTTACTCTGTACTTACTGTAAAGCAACATATACGACACAAGCCACAGCAAATTCCTGCCCAGTCGCTCATGTTCTGATGATAAGCACTACAGTGCAAGGTACAGTACAGAGTAACTTGTTCCAATGTCAAACTTCTTCTGATTCAGGCGAGTGAAGTGGACAAAATGGTCATTGCTTTATGGGACATTACCAGATTGATGTGCAAGTATTAAATTGCCAATTAGACGCCAGTACCGCATACGATCTTATACCACTGTTGTGTCTGTTTGACGTCGGTGAGTTTCTTTTTATCCCGGCTTTTGTCAGTTGCCCTGTTCGTCTTACACTGAACAAACACGCAGCACGGTTGACAGTCAATTCGTACCTTGGCTAATTCGTACCAGTATGTTTTGATGTGTCAATTCGTACCAGAAAAAAGCACATAGGTCAATTCGTACCCTGATGATATTTGCAATGAACTTACTGTGAAAGGTTGGTGATGGGTAATTTGTAGTTGGATGTATTGTTCCGTGTTCTAGTAGTTAATCATGGCATTACAAGCGTTCATTTATAAATTGAACATAATACTAAATTTAACTAGTCAAGTTTAAAAAAAAAATCAATTTAAAAGTCGTTGAGATGTAACTATTTCTGTGAATTTTTATCTGCTACCCCTTTGGCTACTTTACAGTAATCGTGAACAGATGGGTTTTCTCGGGGGGGGGGGGGGGGGGGGGGGGGGGGGGTGTACGAATTGATGCCACTGAGGAAGATAGAGAAACCACGAAATTTATTCAAGCGCGAATTCGATGGTCACATCCACTGGTCACATTTTTCATGTATTTTATTTCATATCTGTATATAATTGTTCCGACAATCCAATACTGCAATCTGTCTCTCCAACTCTACCATGAGTGCATCCCTATTGATGGTAGCAACTCCATAGAGGTAAGCAAACACGTGCCACTCTTTACGAATGTTTCTTTGAAACTTATTCCCTGGCACGTTTTTAAACTTTATTTTGAGTTTTGTTTTCTATCCTGATAACTCTGTAATGTGAATGTGATATCTTTGTTTGGATCGCCTTTTGTGTTGACAGAGGTGTCGAAACGAACTAGGTACGTATATGTCTAATATCATGGTCCTGATCGTGTGACTTTCATAATTTTACACGCTTCACGGATTTTCAAAATAAACACCATCTAAAAGGGAAATATTTTAAGCTTCTGTACGGCGTCTGATGAATTTGACATAGACATAAACAATATAGATATAGTTGGGCTACGTCGAAGAATTTGATGATTCCGAACGACTTTTAATCAGATTTTGTGGCAAATATGGATCACGGCACCAGTAGATCATCCGCGCAAGGATTGCGATTAAAAACGAAAGCCCACTCTTCACCAAACTTAGAGGGATTCGTTTTCACGGAACGATTGGGAAGTGGAACTTATGCAACTGTTTATAAAGCATATAAAAAAGTAAGTGACGAATTTTACATTCTCTGTTGGTGTAGGCTAATATGTTATAAAAAAATACGTTTAAGTTATAAAAAATCCTTCAGGTTCTAGAATAATGTTATTTCGAGTACCAATCAGCCAATAGTTCACTACTGTAGGCAGGCCTATGCAGTATGCACCTGTACACAGTGATTTTAGTCGTTTGCTAATAAACGCGCCCATATAGAGAACTTACATAACGCTTGCTTGTACGTGTAATTTGTAATGCTTTCCTTTCGCAATAACGTGCCAACGTAGCATTTAAATACAGAATATGGCGTTAAAATGTCCGACACATTCAGCAGATCACAATAAAGTCGCTTTATTTAGAATCTTTAATAATTTTGCACTTGACGTTTCTAAAAATTGTTATTCGTAGGTATACCGGTACCTATTGACTAAACTACTAACTCGCTCCTTTGTCAAAAATGAATATTTTTCGTTTCGTGGTATGTTTTCAGGCAACTAAAATTGAAAAATTATTTTCACATGCAATTTGCAAAATCACATCAAAGTCGCTAGACTTTTGAGGAGGACTGAAGGAGAATGGTCCCTCAGAGATTTTCAAATTTTATTCGAAAATATATTGGATATATGCTAAATTTTTGCTTCACACTCAAGTATTACCAATTATTAACTACAAATCTTTACATCTCAAGAGGTAAAAAGCCAAGAAACTTTCATGAGCCATATCTGTGCAAATCGAAATTTCCACATTCATTTTTTTACAATTTGAAACCTTCACCGCAACTGACTGGCGGCCTATATTTTTTCACTTGTAAAAATATGGGTATATGCAAAATATATTGTTAACAAGACAAGACATGTCCCCTCAAGATTTTAAAAGGGGGATAATCTCCCTTGCACGATTTTGAAATTTTGGCAAAAATATCTCTAGAATAAGCAAAATTTTGTGTGTTTTTGGTGTGTAATCACATGTTATAGTTCATTACCCCATTGCAGGAAGAACGGTTTTGGCTAAATTGTCCCGTTAAATGTACTTTTTAGAAACCATTGACTATGGGCAGATACCAAAATTTTGCAGATACCGATACAAGTACCGATACCACCTTCGTAATTTATATTCCGATACCAAGTACTTTGTTAAATAGGATAAAGGCCTTTTTGTTTCCACATACGTATGCTCCTATGTACGTTTGCACCCTTGAACTCTTGTATTCATTTGAGTGCAAACTTTTATGGATAAAAGTATACTGAATTGTTGCTGCGTTCAAGCATACATGGGTTGAGTGGTTAACTAACTAATGTGACACCTAAAAGCCAAAATACACACGAAGTTGTCTTACCGATGCATTGCATTACGTTTCGAGTAATAAAATAGAAACAGCAATACATGCCTGCATTGCTTTGCGTTAATCGTGTTCACATGCCTACAAAGCACAAAAACAAGCACTCTGCGGTAGCTCTAATAGTAAGCTGTTCTGTTTCATTATAAAACGTAAGTAAATGCATTCAGAGCATTGCGATTGCATAAAACGCAAGGCTTAAAATAAAACAAACCAAGAAAAAAAACGCAACTTACGCAAATGCAGGTCTTTTCATTTATTATCAGTAAATAAAGCGCCTTTGTACATTCCGTTGTAAAGACGTATCCGGTATCGGTATCGGTGATGATAATTGACCTATACTTCAAAAATCAGCAATACTTGCTGCTACCGATACATCGGTCCATCTCTACGATTGACCATATTTGACTGCCTTTTCATCTTGGATAAAAGTTTGTCCACTGTTCTATAAAAATCCATTTTTGTTCTGTGGATTAACTGCCCTATTATTAATGGATTTGATTCCAAATTGGATGTAGTAGGTATGGAATATGTGTCATTCTGTGTTAAGTTATTGTCAATGAAAATGAGAAAGTTAGAATAAATCATGTAATCAAGACTGACCTTAGATATAATTAATATATTGATCAAGTTTCGAAATTAACAGCTAAATGCTAGATGACAAGGTATGGATATTTCAATATTAATCTTGGTGGAAACAGTGGGAAATTAATAAAATAAAATTTTTATATATACTGTAATAAATTTTCTTAGAGCAGTGTACATCGAGAAGTTCATGCAATAAAGTGCATTCAAAAATCAAGTTTAAACAGAACATCTATGGAAAATTTACTCATTGAAATTGAAATATTGAAGCAAATTGATCACCCTCACATTGTCAAAATGATTGATTTTCAGGTAAGAATCTTTATGCAAGGCAGTGCATCTAAAATAGTTTTGGGAGCTACAGAAACTGTGGACAGTCATAATATGGGCTTATGCTGACGAGGTCTACATAGACCGGATTGCTAAAGTCAAATCTGGTGTGAAACAAATTTTTTTTATGCTGATATAAGTAGACATTTAAAATAAATATTTGTTGGATTTGGAACTAATCTATTCTAAATTATAGTGTTTTTATTGTTTTTTTTTCATATTAAGCGATCAAGTGCTATGAGTAAAAAAATTCAAAATTACATACTGCAAAAAGCTTTTTTTTTAAGCTTCTTCAATACCTTTAATAATTTGTGATCTGCATAAAAATGGAATCGAGGTAGATGGCCATGCCCAAATATAAGTGACCATATTTTAAGTCTGTCAATGATACTATCTCTTACCTTTATCTAGTGGGATTCATATTACATCTACATAATCATGGAGTATTGTGCAGGAGGGGATTTATCAAGATTTATATTAACTCGTAGAATGTTGCCTGAATTTGTTGTCAAGAGATTTTTGCAGCAAATTGGTAAATGTACCATTATTCCTATTTTTCGAGGCACAGTTGATGATCAAAATAAATTAAGTACTTTGCTCAAGCACTTTAGAAATTAAATTTTGATCAATTTTTAGTCAGATATAAGAATTAACTTCCAAGAATATGTGGAATATGTGATAGAATTATGTTTCAAATTACAAATGATTATTTATAACCAATTGAATGAACCAATGAAATTATAACCATCAATCATCTGTCATACACATTGTAAAATATTGACCTTATCTAGCACATTTATATCTTTATTTATTTTTTTTAACTCATCTTTATCAATTTATAATATTAATGTTTTCATATTTTTTAGCATCTGCACTTCAACTTCTTCATAATCATAACATATCTCACATGGATTTAAAACCACAAAATATCCTGTTGACTTCTGAAGAGCAACCAGTTTTAAAATTAGCGGGTAAAATTGAATGGGAAACTGTGTTGCAGTTGTGCTGATTATTAAAATGAACAAAATCATGCTGATTTCGAGAACTGAAATGTGCCTTACCAGATTACGGCGATTCTAGTCAGAAATCATTTGGTCAAACATGTGTTAAGTGGCCAAGTGTTAGGTTAAATGGTGGATGGTTTTACCATCACCCAGGGCAGATACCACTCACTACACTCTACCATGACAGTTCAGTTCCATTTAGAATGTTTTCCGTTTAAAGTACAGTTGCTGGTACTGCATCTTTTAGAAGCTCCTTGCTATTGAGTGGCTGTTGGTTGCTTCCGGCTTTGTTTAGTTGGAGTGAATTTCAATAAAAAAAAATGAAAAAAAGTAGAGTCACTGAAGTAGCGCGCTGCCAATTCAGCCAGTTACTCTGCTAATGAGACACCTGGAAAAAATGCGTTTCATCAGTAGAAAATTTACCAATAGGCAGTATTTTATGATATATCTAATAGATATGATAGTAGATTTGAATATATATTTTTTTAAATTCTGGTAGTAACCTAATTGCATAAAAGGGTCTAAAATCATCAATACTGCTATAAAATAGCAGTGGTAGTGGTTTCTGAGCTTTTTTTCTATCCAAAGAAAATGACAAACATTTCAGACACCCAAAGAAAGCCAAACAAAATTTTCGATTGGATTGAATATTTGATTTGAACATTCCAATCTAAGTGTTGAGCCCAACTTGTATAATTGTGTGAAAGTCTAAAAAACTCTTTCATTGATGGAATTCTTTTGGATCAATAGAATCTTAAGATATAATATATTAAAACTATCATATCCGGCAGAAATTTACCTGAGTATTTAAAAACCATAGATATATACAAGGATTTTAATTATTTTTCGCAGGATTCAAGACCATGAACCTTTAGAAGCTTCAGGAACGAGATCGTTAAGATTTTATTTTAGAATTTTTAGTAAATTATTTACATATCACTGTCATATTTTATTTTCTTTCAATGTTTTCATTATTATGTTGCAGATTTTGGCTTTGCTCAGTATCTTGAATCTTCTGCGAATGACACATTGAAAGGTTCTCCATTATACATGGCACCAGAAATTATTACTCAAAGACAATACAATGCAAAGGTAATGATATCTAAACCGATGAAGATTTTTCCAAGTCAGATTGGAAAAATTGGTGTGTTTACTGCAGGGTGGAGTAGTTTGGTTTTCCTTTTGAGGGACTAATTATCAGAAGGCAAAATTATTTGACTTACTGATGAATTTACAATTTTTTTTTTTTTTTTTTTATAGCCACTTCTTAGAGTGGATCACCCTGTCCAAGGCCCTGTAACAGCGGCCACTTGTAGACGGACAAGGTTACAATTACTGGAAAGATATCATCTTTTCCTGTTCGGCTTAGCCTACCCAAGTTATTACACCCTGGGTTGAGTGGTGGGCATGGATAAGCGAGCCGGACTCGCCGGGGCTCGCTCGGGTCTCTGATCTACTGCATCATTGAGATAGAAACGAACAATCGCGTTAAAAATAAGGCAAGAATTCCTATTTGATTTTGCATCGACGAATTTCTCAATCTTACTTAGCATAGTGATGAAACATTGTGTTGCATGGTAAAAAGTTGTTCCACATGTCGTAGACAATGTAAGATATTTTGCATCACAATCATCATAACAATAATTGATTACCGGTAATAATGGAGAGTGGAATGTATTGAGTTGCCTTAAATACATCATATTAAATATATATATTCAATAAATAAATATATTATATTTGGACTTGGACCGTTCTACAGTTTGCTAACCTTTTTAAATCAATGATCAATATTCTGTTATGATAAATCTTCTTTTATTCAACAAATCAACAATCATGCCATGCTGACATTTAACGGCCACAAAAGAGAAGCTTAGTATATAGACCTAAATCTAAAACTGTAATGACAAGAAATGTGAAAGCACGATCCTGATATTTCCGTTTTTTTCAGGTTGATCTATGGTCGATAGGTGTAATTTTATACGAGTGTTTATTTGGAAGAGCACCATTTGCATCAAATTCATTTGTCGAACTTGAAAACAAAATAAAAAGTGAAAAACCAATAGAGGTAAATATATAGGTAATATGAGACTTGATCAACCATAAACCAGCAGTATTGATGATTGTCAAGATTCTGAAAGAATTATTTTATCTAGACTTTAAAAGGCATTCTTATTATTGTGCTTTTAGATAGCATTCAATATTCCCCAGTGATAATCCTCTATGGGATTCAAACATGTAGACATGCATAGTTCTTGGTGACTTTGTAGTCATTTCACAGTTAGTTTTCAATCAATCTAGTTTATATCGGTATTCATTTGTATTGTGTAAGTTCATTATATCTGTATGACGTAAGAAAGATATCCAGTTCTCAAATTTGTTGAAAAAATGTTTAAAATGCATTTGTGAATATTTTCAGTTGCCAAGTTATCCTAGAACATCTGATGAATGCAGTGCGTTATTGTATGGTTTACTTCAACGTGATCCTGATGATAGAATTACTTTCGAGCAATTTTTTCTTCATCCTTTTGTTGATCTTGAACACAAGCCATCACCTGAATGCTTAAACAAAGCGGTATGTTGGTGTGTTATATCAAAAATATATTTGACAACATTATTAATCAGAGATGTAGAATGAATTTCTTTGTTTGAACCATGAAAAGATCGTGACTGAGTCTACGTAGAAAATGTTGTAAAACTGCTTAGACAGACAGGATATTCACTGATCTCTCTTTGGAATGAAGCAATTTTTACAGGTTTTATATTCAACGCATTCTATTTTTTTTGTTAGATCATTATCTGATAAAAGTCATTTGAATTCTTTGTCCTAATGTCTGAGAGCAGATGGAACGGCTTATCATATTTTGTCTGATTTATTATCTTCAGACAACGATTGTTAAACATGCAGTGACAAAAGATATGGAAGGTGAAAGAGAAGAAGCTGCAAAACTATACGGAGATGCAATTGAATATTTTGTTCCTGCAATATACTGTGAGTAGCTATTTAAAAATAAATGGGTTTTGTCATAAGCTGTTTTCAAAAATAGAAGAGGAAACAAGAGCCTATCATTAATTTGTTTGGTGGTTGGTGCCTGGAACATTGTTTCAAAAAATTGAATTACGGTATACTTCAATAAAACTGGCTAACACTTGTGTGATTTTACATAACACATAAAGTGAATTGCATATTCAATTACTATATTTCAGTAAAATAGAATAATGAATTAGATGATTTGAATACCTTTTTTGGTAATTCTTATTAATGATTTAAAAAATATTTTGAGCAAAACCTTGCTTAGTTGCTTCTTTTTGAATTTGTATATATATTACCGTATGAAATGTACCAGTAATAAATAATGATCATCTACAAAATTTTCTGAATGATTTCAAATAGAATCAAATTCGAGAAGATTACATTGAATAATAAAATAAATGAACCCAGTGAGTGTTCGAGTGTGACTCTAGTACAGTCATCGATTCGAGTCTCCTCAACGCTCGTGATAGCATAACATGATATAGCTCGAATAATCAATTAAACTTGAATCTTTGATAATCATTCCAGTATATTTTACAATATCTCACTGCTGATTGGGCTGTACTGCATACAGCAAAGGTAATGAAATATTCACCAGCAAGCCATATGGTTGGCAAGACATTCTGGATACACATGGCGAAACCAATAGTTGTGTAGCTCTTGTCTGATTCGACTATAACATCTAGGCTTTCTTATTTCAGATGAGAAGGATAAAAGAAAAAAAGAGGCTCTTAGACAAAAGGTATAATATTTTCAATTTGAATCAAAAAAGTTTATGCCTTCCAAATTTTCTCCGGTCAACGCACAAGAATAAGTAAAAGTTTTTACCTTAGCTGAATATTACGATTTGAACCATTGTTATCACAGTAGCAGTTAACAACATCTTCTTCTCAACATCAACATCTCTTCAACATCTCTTCTATCTCGCCTGATAACTTTTTTCTGATTCACTCTGAGCGAGCCCAGAAGCAGTGCCAAAAAGGAACTAAGAGCCAATTAATAGGTAAGAGATACTATGAGATGTAGTGCCAGCAACTGCTCTGTAAGCAAAAAAATATTTCAAATGGCACTGAACTGCTATTGTTAAGTGCATAAGTGCAGTGAGTAGTATCTGCCCTGAGTGATGGGAAAACCATTTGCCACTTCCTTGTTTCCTTTTAGTTGCCTCACAATCTTGTCCTGTTAACAGGTGAAAGAATATATGTCTAGAGCGGAACAATTGAGGCAAACTCCTAATAAAAATGGATCTTTTGTTCAACAACATAATCTAGGTAAGCTTTAGGATGAAGTACAGACTTTCGTCCTGCCTTTAACGCTCAGTCAAAAAGATTTGTGTGAGACATATTTTATTAAATACGCTGGGTATTTGATGCCATACTGTTGATATGCATTATGCAAGTTTTAATTTATTTTCATCTACTGGCAATGCTGGAAGCAGTGCCTATAAGGAATCATCTAACAGCCACTTGAAAGCAAAGAGCTGCTAAAAGATGAATACCATCAACTGCACTATAAACGGAAAACATGCCAACATGACAAACGTATCTGAACCACCATGGTAAAGTGCAGTGATAGGCATCTGCCCTGGGTGATGGTGAAACCATTTACCACGTCTTTGCTTCCTTTTAGTTGCCTCCTATGACACGCAGGAAATACGTTAAGACTATTCTAAAGCCTGTGACTGATTGGTGCTTGCTGCACTTTTAATTGGTAAGATCTCAAACAGATCTAACTATATCACTATAATAGCGCAATAAGTTATATCTGTCCTGACTGATAGTACGAAGATATACCTTTTCTTTGCTTCTTTTTTGTTGCCTCCAATCACTTACAAAAAGTATCTTATGTCAATGCTAAAGCCTCATCTACAGGGATACTGAAGAATATGGAAAATATACTTTATAATTTTGATGTGGGCACAGGGTATTTTAATATTCCATAGAATAGAATGACAGCCGTTTTCTTTCAAAGAATATAAGCGAACTTTACAAGCCCATTGATTATCCTTAGATGCTGATACATGTTATATTATCAATACTAAATAGAATGACGTGCAAAATCAGGCAATTGGAATTAAAGCCTTTGTAAATTGTAATAGTGTATTATACTAACATAGCAATGTATACAACATAATTGGCATGTACAGGTATCTTGAATTTACTGCATATGAAGAATAAGATTGAAAATTTGTTTTGAATTTTAATTACCATTACTTAATTACTCCAGATGCAATTATTAAAGTTTCCTTTGCTTTGTTTCAGTACAGCTAGCCAAAAGCAAACCAAAGATGTTAGAAGCTTTACGTATGCTGCAGCTTGCTCAAGATAAGGTAATTTATTATCAACTTATAATCTTTAAGTTACACATTTGGAAAAGCTTTGCAGTAGTTTGTTTTGTCAAATACGGATTTGGGATCATGTTGATTGAAGAATGGATGATTCGTCTAACTGCGACTCACACTCATCAAATTTACTTCTGAATGCTTAACATCTACATATATACAGACTGGGAGAATAATGTTTTTCTTCAACTGTATCCACCTAGTTTGATTTTTTTGGGTAAATCGAGAAATTTCTTATCATCAGCACTGTTGTTTGATAAAGTTAAAGATTTTTTCATTATCTTACCAGCCCTTAATTTCCAATGTGAAGTAATAGGTGGTGGGGGAAGCCATGACCATTGGTTCAGCATGACAACCATCCTGCATTGGTGAGTTGTCCAGTAATCTTCTCATATATATATATAGTCACCTGACTCGCTTCTTAATGATTCCATACAGGAAAATGAAGGAAACTTAGAACAATCGATGAACTTATATGAAAAATCATTAGAGGAATTAATATCATTGTCCACAGGTAAGTATTTGGGTCCATTGTTATGTTGCATGAGGCAATTGAGCAATACCTAAATTTTACTACCGTAATTTATTTGTCAATCAGTAGATTTTATAATTGAGCATTTGGCCTTTAAATGAAATATCATACTTATCTCACCACATAAAGCAGTAGATCAAGAGTTTTTTGAGGGAGATGATTTAAGTCATCAAACTCATGGCATTATGATGTGCGACGTGGGTACTTTTACTGCCGGATAGAAAAACAAATATTGGAACTCCCAGTAAAACGATATTTTAGGGTTGAAAAAGAAAGTTTAGTTTGGCTATTTTTGAAACATGAAAATAATGTCAACAATGAACTATTTTAAACACCGTGAAAAAGATTGTGGAACATTTTTTTTGTTTTTCTATTTGTCTTAGCCTCCCATGCTTCATTCTAACTCTTTTGCCCATTTTTTTGGTTTTAAAGACCGGCGAGGGTCACACATCCCCCACAACCTTCCTACTCATTGTTTCCACGCCTGCCCACTATGATGACTAGCAATAAAAAGTTTTGGTTGTTGTTGCAAGAGATATAAGATGAAACAACGCCTTTTAATAATTTTCTTTGATGGCAACCATTTCTAATTTATATTTTTCAGTGCTTTCTTCTGATAACCCCCTAATGTCAGAATCGAAATTTAGTTTTACTATATTTTTATTATAATTTCAGAAGAGAATGATAAAGTTGTCAAAAAACTTTTACACAATGAGATAGAATCATATCTGAAAAGAGCTGAAAATGTCAGGGAGAGTTTAAAGGTTGGTTGATTCTTAATTTATAGACCAAATGCAGTTGTTTATATCAAACTGGTAAATCACTATTTATTTGGCTTTTCTCAACTGTACTCTTTTCTCTTCGTTTTTTGCAATCAGAAGTGTCGATAGAAGCAGGGTTAGTCCACCGTTAGCGTTGATGGAAAGATATGTATTTTCTGATTCACTCAGGCAAGTCAATTTGCGTTTGGTGGTGGGCATGTAATTTGACCCGAGTCTGATTTGAGCCTTATTAATCTTTGATGCCAACGTATTAATAACTTGATTGTTCACACCACTGTACAGCTGATATCATATTCTTTATTCAATATAAAATAGAACACAAATAAAGATCCCGCAAAGGAACCGAGCTCATCACATGGATCCTAAACCTCGTTTTCGTGTCATCATGGATGAAGATGAAAGTACAAAAAGTAAGCTATAATACTTTTCATAAACATGAATTTGTCCACTTTTAGATTGCAGCTTTGCACCGCAGAAGTGCAAGTAGCTCATGATCAACAAAACAAATTTTCTTATGGTGTTGTTTATCCTTGAGTTCACTTCATCATATTTACTTGTACAATTCTGGTAATGTTAGGTCGGGTATCTTCAAATATTTAGCCTTTTGATAGTTGGTTCTGATTCCATTTCTTACCAAATGTACCTTTATTATTATTTATTAAACTTGAGGTAGAAGAAAAAATCTTCAAATATTTAGCCTTTTGATAGTTGGTTCTGATTCCATTTCTTACCAAATGTACCTTTATTATTATTTATTAAACTTGAGGTAGAAGAAAAAGAGTCTCATTTCAAAAACATCATTGCTGACTTGAACTTTTATTGAAACACTTGATGTGTTGACAAAAATGTGAAAAATGTGACAAAAATGTGGAAATGACCTGTGTGGAATATATTTTTTTCTTGAAACTAAAACATACACTGGGTGGTGCTATAACATAATAAATACCATGATTAGAACTCAGTTCATAGGCTGGTGTGGCTCTAAGGCATGATCAAACCCGACTGGGGGAACGACTGCTACTCAGACATCTGAAGAAAATGGTTTCAACAGAAGAAATTTCATTTTCTTTGTTTTATGATATAACTGTGAATAGAAGATTTAAATGCCTTTTGAGTAGCAGCAAAAGTGTAGAAAGGATTTCAAAATAATCAATAAGGCTATGAAATATAGTTTTACTAAAGTCCATCCGAAAAAAAATGACATGAATATTTCGAACACCCGAACAAAAACAACATTCTGTCATCCTGCATCGCACCAACGCAGGCGTTAGACCATAGTTATTGGCCATTCACCGTTTTTGTTCAATTATTAATGGCTGTTTGCTTCTTGCTATGTTTGTAATAGAGTGAGAATTGTATTGTTTGAATAATAATGTTGACAACAAAATATAATTCCTGAAAATATTGGCCACAAAGCATATAGGCCTTTCACAACGTTAATTAGCTTGAACTGGGGTAATTTATCCTAGGTGTATTGTTGAACCCAAAAATGTTTTTCGGTTATTCTTAGTTGCAAATATAATTTCGACGTGTTTTGTGATTACTGGTCAGCGTCTGAGTAAACACATTAGGCTTGTTTAACAACACAGGCTTCCTTTTAGGACTATTTGCGTAGGTTTGTAAAACATGGAAATATGTGATATCCTAATTGAATATTTGTGAAATGGTCACACAATCCAATAGTGTTATATAGACGTTATCCAGCAGTCGTCTTGTGTACTAAGTTGTCAAAAATTCGGCGAACCAACAAAGATTCACATGAGATATCGATAAAAGACTGCTGACGGACAGTGTTCTAAAATGTTGATATATATTATATATAGTTTCACATATATGTATTTTTAGAACCACTCATTTGAGCGGATCACCCCAAACAAGGTCTTGTTCTAGCGGTCATTTGTGGACCAACAGGGTTAGTGTTGTTGGGAAGGTATGATTCTTCTAGTCCCGTCGCGTCCACCCAAATTATTACACCCTGGGTTGGTAATGGATAATCGAGCCAGAACTCGAACCTGAGGTCTTCAACTTCAGTTGTGAAAATGCTAATCACTATCGTCATCGCACCAATAAATATTACCAAATATTATTATTACCATAGTTGAGGAACAGTACATAAAAATTTCATCAAATATGTTGTTTGAAGCGCCCATTTCGGGGGTGACAAGTTTCTGAAATCGGAAATTATATTATAATTATATTATTGAATTATAACTCTCATTGTCTAATATAAATTTGTGATGATTTGCGCCTTATTGGTATCAGTAATTTTTTTCAACGAAATATGGGCTTACGAACAAATTTTGAGGAGGCAATCGCGCTCTTATAATTGATAGTTCCTATCCGTAATTTTATTTTGTCAAACAGAGGCACAGATGGACCACGTATCCTCGACGCGATGGATGCATCAGTGATCCACACCCAAGATAACATACATTTTCTGACAGGCACATGTCGTGGTTGGCGGAATGGATTATACGTATTCTCGGCTGCCCTCTCCCATTTAATAATATTGTCGTAAATAAGTGGGATGTTTTGAGAATTGTGTTTTCATAACTCCGAGTAATGAGTGCTCTTTGTAAAATAAACGCTATTATGCTGGTACTTTAATATTAAGTTTTCCGATAATGTGTTATGCTCGGCCGTGTTAAAATATTTATGTGTATATTGTTTAACCATATTGCGGTAATTTTCCAAGTATTTAGTAAACAACCTGAACCACCTTGAAATTGCGGAAGACCGCATCTTCACCTGGCATATTTGTGGTAGTTAGTTATTTTACAAAGACGAAAAACCAATTTTATAAGTAGATAAAAGGGAAAAATCAGATTTCGCCAACATACGCGAATTTCCGTTTTTGTTTACCAGGAAGGGTAGAATATAATGTTTTATACCATTATATTATATGTTTTATCAGATTCAATTGAAAATGATAATATTCGATTTAGGTAATTATAATGACTCTATTTTTTTTCTGAGGACGAGAGGCGCGAAACCCTTTTTTATTCATCAATGTATATGGCGTCATAATTTAAGCACAGGCACACGTAGGGACATATTTTTCCACAGTAGGGGCGAAAGGTAAATCTTGAATGCGATCCAGACATCTTTAGTCATTTCACCTTTTTTGATAAAAGAAACAAGAAATATAGTAAATATTGTTAAAATTTTGTCTGTTTTGAAGATTTACGCAAATTCACTAGAATGTACCGGAAAGAAAGAAATATTATATCGAAACATACATGCCCCCTTTCCTGACTGGTTATGGGAGCTTACTGAAATCCGGTAAACCTTTTTTAATATTTGATACTTTCTAAATTCAAATATGTTTGTGATGAAAGACATGCTGGCAACTTTTTCTTGCAAAAGCATTCAGCTGCCAATTTATTGAAACATCAAAATAACTCATAAAATAAATAAATAAATCATTTAATTCGTTTGTTTGTTTCTTTGTTAAAACCAATCTCATTCAAAAATTTGTAATATATAAATATGTAGGTTACTGATCTGTATCGAAGATAGGGCAAGATGAAATTAAATTTTTATTTGAATAATTTTATTCTATCAAATATCATTATTTCCAACGATTCAAATTAAAATATGCAAAAGGTATATAATTTCAGAAACGAATGTAAATATTGCTGAATTAATAATTTTGTGAAAATATTTGTATGTTTTATTGTTTGTAGTATTTTTGAGGAAAAATATTTGATTTGATACTGAAATCTGTCCACCTGTATTTCGGGTAAAGGTGGAACATGATATATTATGATAAATCTCTACAATTCTTGCCAAAGTCGATGACAATTCTCTGTAACCATCTTTTTGTGTGTTATTGTTTTCGTTCATACGCGTAACGCCTTATGAACTACAGGGTGGCGTCGGTTCAGGGTTGAAGAAATATTTCATATTTTGTTTGTATAAATATGTCACACGATACTATATTGAGGTCGTTATATGCGTCGTCGTCTTTAAGTCAACTTTTGAAATAATGAATGTGATTTCTAAATTGGACTAAGGGGGCAATTGTGTTGACTTCATTTCTAATACCCAGCAGGGACTTTTAATTAAACGCTTAATAAATAATTGGTCCCTCTAAAATATGGCTGACACAGAATTTATACAGCCACCTTTACTTAAAGCTTTTTAATGCATTTTTTGTCTCACTGCGGAAATACAGTCGATTTCCAGAAAAATACTTCACCCTTGCATGTTTTTCATTTACGTTTGTTGTCACTTGTCACTCATTGAAGGTTTGTGCAGCAGTGGCACGAATGAAAATTGGCTGGCTTCTCGAACGTGTTAAATCGCACTCATATTTCTGGCGTCAAATCACATCCATCTTTATTATTTTTGAGTGAAATCTCGGATTGATTTATTTCTAATGCATTTTTTCGATAACAGTTTCAATTCGTAGATACAAGATCCTGCAACTTGAGGCTCATTGTTTGGAGTGGTTATCATGTGGTGTGGTTGTGGTTATACTTGCCAACCTCCAAACGTCTTTGTGATAAAAGGGTGTTAGCAAACGCTATAAAATAAGGTTCTTTTTCTACTTTTAATTAGATGTGAGGAATTTTGCATCCAAATGTACCGTGCAACCCAGTGGCAGTTATGAAGCATATGGGTTTTTATTCTCCGTAGTGATTCTAATTGCTCAACTGGTGTTGTGCAAACGATGTTATATCACTGGTTGAGCAATTAGAATCACTATGAATATCCCTACCTTACTTATTGTCCTTTGCTTATTGCAAAGTATTTTAACTTATTATAAACTTATAACTATTTTTTTATTATTGGGGCTGAGGTACAGATGGATCGCGCCTTGCCGGTACGCTTCATCAGTAACTCATGCTTCACGAAAGTACGGTTATGGCAGCGGGTATTGTCTTCCCACGTTTTTTTCTGTGTTGACCATTTTAAAAGAATCATATTTCAATTTGATTCGGTTTGGCTGCCGCTATTCTGTGTTGCTATAAGTTTCGGGTCAGATAAATTTTGATCACACGATATCAAGTTTATGCTCTCAGTCTATGAACCAGTCTATAAATGCAAATAAAACGGAAAACATTTTGACATGAACTTTTTGATAGACGTGAAAGTCGACATTTCGGAAGTTCTAGATATCCAATACTCAATTTTTGTTACTCAGTTAGGCCAAGGGCGTGTTTTGTCGAGAATGAAACATTGAGATATCGCATCGCATTTTTAAGGTGTTGTTATCTCTGGCACATGTTTGGCACATTAACCTTTACCCATTATTCCTTAATACTGTTTTTACTAATACTTTTTGCGCAATGAGTATTAATAGTAATTATTTTATCAAATTGAACGGCAAAAGTTCCTAACTGGAAGGCGGATGGTGCTGCAGTTACGTCACACACTTATTTCAATGCTGAAATCTTTTAAACCTCGTATATTTGAACATAGCCAAGTCGTGTACATTATTACTACCCATTTTCTGCATCCAACATCTCGGCATGTTGAGTTTTTTAACCATGTGTAGGGCAGCGCAAAACTGAATCATTTGGATCTCGAATCTGATTCGATTAATTTTTTCACATCGGATCGAATCATAAATCTCTTGTGAATAACAAATATCCCATTTGTACTATTGCAACTTGTCTCCAATGTGAAAATCAAGAAATTTGTAGTTTCTATTGCATTTTCAATTCATACTTCATGTCTAGGAGCAACAATTTTCATAACGACAAAATATAATCGATTTCGGTCAAGCGTGACCAAAATCGATTGCATTTTGCCGTTATGCATGGGAATTGTAGTTCAATCAGCAAGTTCTTATTCCTATGAACGATTCGAATAATTCGTGCTTCGATTCACCGAATCGAATCTCCCAGTGTGCCTGATATTTACAGGAATAATATTTTTTTGACAAAAATGCCAATTACTTCAAATATGGCTCTGTAAGCCCTTGTTCGGAAATGTCCAAAATACATTAGAAAATCAATATATTCGATGTAGTAAAATTTTGATTTTAAATATAAATTAGTATAGTAGCCTATAGAAGAAATATCCAGGATGCTTTTTTCATGACAAACTTCGATTGAATTTAGAATGTGTTCGATATTTCATTTCCAAATTTTTTCCCAGAATATTCTCGAAATAATGATATATGCAGTATTCGATTGGTATTATTCAACTGCATTATTTGTACATATATTATGTTCCTGGTTGACCCCGCTGATGACGTCACACTTCTTTTGCTGTCGATATGTTTTTATTTTCACTATGGCAGGTGTCTAGCATTTTCACCTGGAGCTAAGTATGGAAATAATTTTCCCGTTTCTTACTCCACTTATTTTTTGTTGACAATGAAAACAATTTTTACATTTTCAAGTCAAACCCAGAATTTTCAAACTTATATACAAACAAACATCGGCGGCAGTTAAATCGCGCTCTGCAAGCGCAAGTTTACTCACGCCCACGCTCAAGCCGGCTTCATGCTTCAATTCAATTCCTAATGTGCAAATTTCAAAGAATTTTCATCTGGTATTTGTGCAAATATTTCCCTTTGTTTTGCGACAAATTACAAGCAGCACGAAATAAGGTATTTTGTACTTTCCGCGACACGCGAGCTCAAATTTTGTCCACAAATAAGTCTGTTTTTGTGCATTGTAAAATTCGTCAGGAATTAAGTTTTGCAGTTTGCAATATACGCGTATGATGTAATTTCATTATTTTGGGATCGTGTGTTGCTAATTTCGATTACCATATAGGAGTCAGAATATTTGTTATCGATATCAAGCCATAGACTGCGCCTCTCGGCGCAATCTATCAACGTATGAGTATACTAAGTAGCAGAAAGCATCTTTGGCACAAATTCCTTACAAGTAGTCCTCTACCGGTAATTTCATCGTCTTAAAGAACCTACGTTGCCTAATGCTTTTTGTCAATTGCTGGAACATCAGCGGTGTAAAAATAATTTTGCGAATCAAGTCATCTTTTGCCAAATCACATATCCAGTGTCACCATCAGGCTTATCATTTTCTCTCTTGGTTTCCGAATGTTAAAATGTGTCGAATACAATAATTATTTTTATGTAACCGGCAATGTGTATACACGTATACACCAGTACGACATAATCGGAGATCATTGTGTTTCAGTCGTCTCGATAGTGATTTATATTCATTTCCGCCAAAATAATCAGTCGGGTTGCTTGTTCAACTGAGTGGTGGGATCACAGCTTTGTTAATCCATATATGGTGCATAACAGGAAGAATCTAGCTGCAGCCCGTCCTGCTCGTGGTTTCCGAAATTTTACTACATGGATTTGGGTGACTTGTGATACGGTCATCTTATGGTTGACATCTTTTGAACTAGTCGAGACATTAGGATGTAAATATTTCGAAAGGTCAAGATTTGCAGGTCGCCAAGCATGAATCATAAATGAATATTAACTTTGAGGCGCTCTCCATAAATGGCGCAAATTCGACTGGCCTACTGGTCTGAAGTTAAGGTCAAGGACATCAAATTGACAATGATATGAGAAAATCGAAATTGAAACTATCGCACGGGAACTTATGGGATACCTGCTTGACTTTCGTTTCGGAACTATTTTTGGGTGTTATGAAGGTTATGAGGGCGGATATATTCTGGGCAAACCAAATACACCGGAAACGAAAATACGAACTTTTTTTCTATGATGACCACACAGCAGAAGCGAGTGTATACTTGTTTCGTGGTAGGCTGCAATAGTATATCCTTAGCTAAAATGTAGGGGTTTCGTCGCTGATACGTGGAAGGTTTTCCTCTTACAAATAATGGGTGGGTGATACAAATCAAAACTTTTATTTTGTCAGGCGTAAGCCATAGATGAACCTGCTCGTTGAAGACACTATCCATCACTTATTCACATTTGATAAAATTATTATTTTACTAATGGAATAGGAATGAAAGAATGTTTGATGGATTAGAATCATCTTCATGATTAACAAAACGCATTTAATAATCACGACAAGCACTCCGTAATTCAGTAAAAATCAGTAAAAAAAGTAAAAATCAGTAAAATTCAGTAGTCGTTTCATTCAGTCACACTGGATCACCCAGCTACTAAAAGTACATGTGTCGGATTCATGAATCTTAAAGAAGAATCTCTACCAGGGTTGCCAACTTGAGTTCAAGTTCGTGTTAAAGGACACAAGTTGTATCGATTTGACAAGTTCCTAGTCTCGGCGAGATCGAGTTCAAGCGACACCATGTGGTCAAATTTTTTACGGTTATCGACCCCTCTGATGTTTCATGAACAATTTATGTCGATTTTAAAGGATTTACAACACCGGAAACCATGATGACGATTTAGTTTCATTTGTTGGTGAAATTAATGAAGTTCAGCCTGATTTCAATAAATTTAGTACATTGACGCGGAACAATATGACGTCATAGTTACGCACAATATTGAACTCAAACTCGCATACTTATTTTCGAGTTTTAGTTCACAACCCTGAACCCCGCAATCGAACATTGAAACAGTAAATGTTACAATTTGTTTTCTCAACTTCACAATAGATTGAACTGGAAATATGTGTATGAAGGGTTGTCGTTAGTTTATTCTGGCACGACGAAAAGTCGAGGGGTCGATGGGCTCGGTGTGAAGTGGGCTTTGAACGGTTAATTAGTAGTGAATGTGGGATTTGTGGTAATCGTTGAAATACTTTCATACTGAAGAATGTAAGTTATTGAAATTCAGGACGATTTTGCTGCCGTGTGGTCGATCGAATTCTTTAGCTTTGAATTGCAGCCGTTCAAGTTTATCTGAAGAGATTGAAATACATTTTTCACTTGCTGAAGACTCGAGATGTTTTGTCTAATATGATCTACCGACGGATCCATCAATGGTTCGTGCTTGACAAACTCATTTGGTTTACATAATGCATCTGCGTCGAGATCGTCCAGTATTCTGCAGTTGTCGATATGCTCTTGGCTAAAATTTCCTTATGTGGATGTCGTTTTCGATGGGCACTATGAGAGGGCTATTGAGGTAAATTTTGTTTCCAATGCGGAAAGCTGGTGGAAACTAGCGAAAAACTCGCTCGTTTTAAACCTTGCACAAGTTTTACTTATTCCACTGATTTTCAGCATTTATTACCTTTCCATAATACGATATATTATACAAGAATTCAATATTAATTCCCTGAAATCGTCATTTTAGGTAGTAATGTACTTAATAATATAATAATAAAACTATGCTGTGAAACGTGTCGCATGAGGCTTACCCTAACCGGTTTTGAATTCAACAGATGTGCTACTGCCTGCCTAAGTGGCCGTCCCAATCAGAAATTATATTTTGTCGTGCTTGAGCCAAAGTTGGCCGAGCATTGGGTCGCACGATTCATCAGTGACTCGCACTCACACAAAACATATGTAGCGATATTTTTCAGATAGGTCAGACAACTGACAAGATACTCGATGGAAGTACATTTTGTAAACGTGTAATACAATAAAATACTATCAACGAAATTAACTATTCAAACTGTCATTTTCTAACGGCTAGATGATCGATTGACTCTTTGTGCATGCATTTTTATCCATCCTTCGGTGCATCCATATATAGTCTGTAATTTACATCTTTTGCATGTGAAAATTGGACCAAAACGTTGAAATATTCGAATTCTAGCATAACGCCGTAATGAAATTATAAACAATAAATTCTTCAGGAAAGAAAATTGGAAATTTTCATTTTTTTCTCCACCGAGAAAATATTTGTCATATTTTATGACGCAAAACGTTCGGTGACTTATCCTCTCCATCTGTTAAAGTATGCGCAGCCAATCATGGGCCAAACTTAAGAAAGCAGATCTATGCCAGGACTACTCGTCTATTTGTCCTTATCAGTAAAACATATTTTTATTATATGGGACCACACAAGTCGAAAACAAAAAATTTCGTTTTGCAGAGTATGGGCTGTTGTTGGACCGCGCCATTACGTCGTGCTCCATCAACAGCCCATATTTGCGAAAGTAGAATTGAACAAAAATATTCTATTTACTAGGATGGAGTGAACGTCCCGCGGGCGCTGCCTACTGGGTGGCATGTTTACGCAAAAATTCATACGGGTTCGCGCACTGAAGTATGCCCCGGTATAACGGGTCGCCAGGATGGCTGCGCGCATAATTTCGAAGCATATTTGGTATTATAGGCACGATACCTGACCGGTATGCAAGTGTACATGCGGCTAAACTATAGATTTTGTTTCATCGTGGTAGGGAAATTACCTTTAGTTAACGTATTTGTCAAGCGAACCGTTTCGACCCCTTGTTGTTTCGAATGACCTTTTCTATACGAGGTTTGGCGAAATCGAAACCGTTGGTACAAGCAACTTGCAAATTATACTGATAACAAAATATTGTGGAAAAACCGTTAATTGTCGCGAAATGGGGTTGATATTTTGTGTCGTGGGCAGCATTTTTTTCTTTCAAGCCTTCACAACGAAATCGTTGTTTTCTGTTATTAAAATTTGCTTGGAATAAAGGCTTTTTGTACATCATCCTACCTGAAGTTTTATTCTTGAGAGCTAGTCACAGGTAGTTTTTGAAATCAAATTTATTTTAATTTCGAAATCAAATTAAATAATTTTTACTAATCAAATCGTATATCCGAATCATCATATTTTCGAATAAGGAACAAAATCGTCTTGCCAAAAATCGAAAAATACATCAACACACATGTATATTTTCTGAACCTATAAACGTATTTGATACTGTTACTTTTAATCCATGAAAAAATCAGACAGAAAGAAGTCGAGAAAAAGTTAGACAGTTCTAGTCTCGGGTGGACACTGTAGACCGCCCTCTCACTAACCCCCTTTCCCAATCGTCTAAGTAGTGGCATAAAGCGCTATCGTATTGTACGGTTAATAAAAAGATAGGCGTTCCCCAAGTATTCACTATCTCGCTACTTGAATGCCCTTATAGTATAGTTCAGTCGGTATTTGAAATTCACTATATAAATAAAATCTTAGAAGTTTTCAGATAAACGAAATTGCTGATGGCTGCACATATATATGTCCATTTTAAATCAAAGTCATGAAGTATGTTAATTTTATAATGCGAAATTTGGCATATAACCTGCTTTTACAGAAAATGGATGAAAAATAATCATTTTTATTCGAAATTCTAGAAGTCCTGACGATTCGGACAAACTCCTATATTCCCTTATTTCCATGCGCGCTTACCCTTTTCTTCTAGTCATGTTTGACCGGCAATAAGCTCCTAAGTCCTTGTGCCTTAGAGATTCGCGTTGTTTCCCATTATCATCTAATTTGACATAATCCTGATTGCCTATGTTGTTGGCATGCCAATCAAATTGTGGCTCAACCTAATATTTCCGACTACATAAGACCTATTGTTTTGATTCTAATCGAAAATATTTTCGCCAAGTATGCGCCTCAGATGAACCTTGCTTGTGTGGCGAGACTCATCAGTGGCTCATGCTTGACAAAATGTAGTCCAAAATACAAATCATTTTACTGTAAAGTAAGCTCCTATCTGACGCAAATGCTTAAAAATCATTAACTGCGTGTGTGTTCAAGGATCTGTTATGCCGATCATCATCCATATTACGGAATAAAGTCCTTATTAGCTCAGTTTAGGGGCCTTGAACCGCTTATACCGGTTCTGGTATTTTCTTAATCTGCGTGTCATATTTGCTCCACGTACTATATAGAGCATATTAAACTATTAGTGTATCATCTTCTTTATATTGAAACTCACTCTCGAGTATTGTCGAAAGCAGTACCTGAAGGAACCGACTTATGGCCCCTTAACGCGAAGACTTGTACAAAAGTTAATATAATCAAAATCTCTCTTAAAAATACCAAACGATACCGAAACGTTAAAATACAGTTAAGTTAGTTATGTCTGCGCTGTATCCTGGGATTTTGCATTCATAAATTAATCATATCTACATTAATTCAATTTATAAATTTTTTTGTGAGATTTCTAAACTTTCACTGAGACTAAGTTTTTTAGCTTCTAGATTCGAATCCATTCCCTTACATGTTTTATTCGGGTTATTCGAATATATTTTTGTTATTCTGTAGGCTTCGAATTTTTTACCAATCCGAAGTTTTATTTTTTCAAACATGAGGCTCAATACAGACGGACGTGCCTCGGCGTGTCACTATCCTTGATGATAGGTATAGGTCGATATCGATACAGCCCTGTAATGTCAATACCAATATTATGTAGATTCGATTAAATAGGAAAAAATCCTACTTTTCGACAGTATACTTGTGGACGAGAAGTGATCAAGCAAATCACAACGAAAGTAAGGTAGTCTGAATATAATGTTTGATACTGCGGTCAGCACACGCGTATCGGACGTCTTTGTTCGTCCATCCGTTACTTACACCACTCAATCTCTGTTCATGCTCAAAAAGATTATCGGTTTACTTTAGTATTTGGTTGTATTAACCGGGTAATTCTGTAATTTCTGCGAACCCTTTGATATTTGCGCTGGAATTTAGTTTGGATTGAGGATTACGTTCAATTACTTGACGCCATTCCGCTTTTCAGTCGCTCGAATAAGCAAGCAAACACTAATGGACTGTTATGGAGCCGGTAGATGTGGCCATGTAGAAATATCAAGATTTAACTTAAACATTATTAGAAATACAATTCTGTATAATTACAAAGTATTTCCATGATGTTGTATTATGCAGCGAAATTTATGCCAAACTTTGCAACGTAAAATTATCCATATATTACGGACTTCTTCTACCAATCAACTTCATACACAGAAAAAATCAGTAATCTGCTAGGCGAAAACCTCAGCCCTCGAATTGGGTCTCCATGTATCTGCGCCAGAGGTTGCGGTTCACCAATTGATTAAGCTGTATTCCCGACCTTTCTCTCCTCATAATGAAAATGAACCTATTTAAAGAACAATGAAGAACAAAAATTTGTTTTCCCTATTGATATTGCCCGTCCTATGTTCCGTAGCCCACATATACAATTCAAACTCTATTCGGTAAGTTTTTTTTGTGGCCCGTCGCGAAAAGACGCATACCATTGACTGTGGAATAACGAAGCAACCATTTTTTCGAGCGTGGAGCATATAGGCTGTGTGACTTGGTGGCCCACATTTAACAAAATTCAACTTGAATCAATGAACTTATGATTAGACTTTGTAGGGTAACATTTTTTATTTTTATTTGAATTGAATGTCGTTTTTTATATTCTTAATGTATAAAGTATAAGTATGTATAATCCATAAAGTATAAAATGTATATACATACTAACTCATAACAAAATATCAAAATCATTTCCCCCCCTAGGGTTTTCGTTATCTTACAGTTTACATAGCCTATTAGATGTAAATGAAATACATTATAAAATGCTTTTTGTTTTAGGTTTTGTACGTTATCCTAATCAAAGATCTTTTAAACAAATTAAACTGAAACAACAAAGTGAATTTAGGTAATAAAATTGGAACGAGTTTGTATATTAATATCAGTCCACCATTCACCCAAGGAATTATATTGATGCGTCTGATCAATTTAATGTCAAAACAGCCGCTATCCTCCTTCGTTTTTTGTCGGAAATGAATTTGAGCGATACTCATTCTTGTGACGTTTTTTTTCCACTGTCAGAAAAAATGTGTCCATGCGCGGGACTTCGATCGTGTAGCCATCGCCCGAAGTCGACTCGTTTTTGACCATACTGACAGGCAATGAAATGGTATGGGTATTCCGAGTCGTAATATTTTTATCCAAACAGGTTTTATTGCGTATGTGTCACTGTTGACACGAAAAATTCATTTGACAAAACCTATTTTTTACATATTTATTTCAATTTAGATTTAGTCCTAACTCATTTTCGCACCCAAAGAATGACTTAAGTGCTTATCTGATACCAATCGTGTGGTTACGCTTGAGAACTAAAGTCATATTTTGTCGATTCATTCGACCCAAAAAATTAATCCCTATTACTTCAACTTGTCAACTCTAAATCAACTCGTTTTATTTCCAAAACGAAATTTTAGATTGGACTTGTCAGATAAGAAGGCGTCAATGAATTTTATTTTGAAATACCCGTTTCTAAGATTTCTCCAGTTTCGTGCTTGATACGGCGTTAATGCGCGTAATCGCTTTCAACATTTATAGTATCTTAATACAGCCGTGGCCGTGGTTTTCTCAATAGCATGAAATAATAAGTCACATTTACAGTTAATCGTAAACGATAAAAAGGCGATTTCTTATATCATATTTCATTCAATTATTGTAGGACCCATGGCCAGGGGTGAGGAAAATAAATATATATTGATTTCAGAATCGAAGCTAATATTCGAATCAACAACTATATTATCAACCCTGTATTAAGATATAATCACCAGAAATTATCAAATGCATATTGCGTAAATATACTTTCATTTTCTAAAAATATGTACTTCTTTTAAGTTGAATAACAATAATATCACCATACATACGTTCGTCATCTCTGACCAAGTTTTAGTCTTCGCTATAGAACGTGTTCAAATGCAGAATTTAATTGTTGTGCATGTTCCACCAGTGGATTTTACCATCAAGGCGCGATCCATCTGTGGCTCATTCTGAACGAAATAACTTCTTTTGGTTACACATTAGGCTTATTGCTGTCTAAAATATTGCATTCATGATTCGCGAATTCGTAAATTGTTCGATTCGATTTTCCAGCGATTCGTAATCAACAGAATCAAAAATATATGTGAATTCTGTATTATTATTGAAATTCTCTGGAAAGACCGTTTTGTCTGTTTATAATAGGACTACATTTTGCATATTCGATTCGATTCGCAAAAATTATTCGATTTGATTCTGAAGTTAGAAGATTCGGTTTTGGCCATCTCATATAACGGCCTCCGCGTATTTTCAAATCTTCTGTTTTTTGATAGCTTTTCTGTGGCAGATGGCCGTCGTTTGCCTGTTGGCTGAAACAACACAACGCTATTACCCCACCTAGATCAATTTCTATTATCGTGTATCCATAGTCGAACAAGAATTATGCTTGTCCTTTTGTGACGAACATTTCCATTTGTCAAATCAATAGTAAAATCTCGGGCGGAAATGAGGTGAATTTGATCCTCGTTAAAATGCTTTGAAAGCTCGCCAACTTAAAATAACATTGGGTAGTGTTAGCAAGGTGCCGATTGCTCTGTGTTCGAAATTCCCACGATTTTCTTGTACTTGAGACGTTCAAAATGTCAGAACAACAGAACATTCGACAAAACAATGATTGACATCTCGAGTCAAAATAAATCGTAGTTTCGAAGGAAAGCTCGAAAAAA
Organism: Styela plicata; assembly: GCA_963675895.2. Classification (NCBI taxonomy): domain Eukaryota; kingdom Metazoa; phylum Chordata; class Ascidiacea; order Stolidobranchia; family Styelidae; genus Styela; species Styela plicata. The sequence goes on from OZ023140.1 coordinate 16,633,075, forward strand.
TTTTAAACCGAATCAGAGATTTTATTCTGTCAGGCATAGACCATTGAAAGATAGCACCGAGTTTATTTTGAAATTTCTTGATGATAAGAAAATATAGTTTTATATATATATATAGATTTTCTTTTCCATCCGATGTTTATTCAAGTAAGATCTAAATGGTTTCATTTGTAAAATTAAATTATTGACTTATTTCCCAATCAGAAATTTTATTTCGTCCAGCGTCGGCCACAGATGGACCCCATCCCATCGACGTGACCATCCATCATTGACTCATACTCAAAAGATATTACTCGAGACAATTTTTTCTGATAGGGTTAGCCTAGATTGTTGAGGCGGTGATCTTGTATTAGAGTTCCGGACACATACAACTCCTGCATGCAAGTTGTGTGCTTACGTAAGATTCGTTGTCACACTTATAATTTGTATAACGTTTATATAGCTGAACAATTTCTTACATACAAACACGATCGTCTTCGATGTTGTCAAAATGCTGGATTTGATCACCTGATTTATTTCTTGAGAGCTTTCTGTGCGCAACATCTGTGGAGGTTGTTGGCCTCGCTCGAATCTACTATTATTACACATCAGGTACTCATGCCCCAGCCAAAAAAATGTAATCAAAACATATTCTGTTGAGTATGAGTCGCTGATGGATGGCGCCGCTCAGGCGCTGACCATCAGAGACTTATGCTCGACAAATTACAATCTCTGATTGGGGCCGTTTTCATATTTGTGGGGCAAAGTTAGGTTAAATAACACTTAGTTGACTAGTTCGTGGCCTAATCTGAGCGTCATCATGGAGTATGTCAATTTGGCACTTGTCCACGTTTCTCGTCTCACTTTATCAAGTACCAAATACATATAGATAGCATTTTTCACATTTCGAAATATTTGGCCAGAACTTGACAATGCATTTCGCGGCAAGTCGAACTTAATTTGGACTGGATTTAAACTTTGACACCTACCAGCGCTAAATCCAATGTCACGAAAATAGGGTTCTTGCACTTTGACATTCTGCTGCTTACTCAACACTGTATCACGTGCAAAGATAATTCACGCCCCATGACGAGTAATAATTTGATATTTTGGATTGTTCTGCAATAGCAGTACTATTATGGCGTCATTGTGTATGTTTGTCGTGGTATTTCGCTGACTTTCAAAATATGCACCAATCTCAAACTTTATTTTATCAAGCATGAACCAGAGATGAATCGAATTCGAAGTATCAAATCTTATTCCATTCCTTAATTATTGAATTCCTTTTCCTAACACTTTTACAGTTTCTATGCAATTTTAATATATTCGTGCCCGATCGCCTTCTTCGTTACATTAATTAAGTTGGTTTGCACCAAGTGCGTGGCGTTTTGTCACGCATTTCAAAATATCTTTAACTGTCCAAGAAATGTACGTAGCATTGTCCAACAACAAATGGAAATGTTAATAAAAAGCAAATAACTTGTTCAACAAAATTCATTCAATATCTACTCGGGATTGTCCGTCGTTTCCAAATCTATTTACTTTTGAGGTCGAATATCGAACCATGGTACAGTATTCTTTTTTATCTTTCCGAACCTGATTTAATAACCTAAAAAAGAATAACTAGGAAATTCATTCAAATGATGATTTTTCCATTTTATCGATGGAAACGTTAGGTATTCGAAACTATCGTGAAAGAAATTTTTTTGGCACAAAGCCTTTTTCGAATCATTCCAAACCGTGAGAATAAGTCTTTGAATTACCCTAATGGGACAAATGTCGTAAACTATTGGAAACTCTTATTCATACTCTTATTTAATATTTATCTACGAGATTTTGGATTCTTAATAAATGACGCTTAGACAGCAGACGTAGACACAGTAACGGGAGTGAATACTCACTTATTTCTGCATAAACGAAAGCTTTAACGGTGATTATCTATTGTTCCCCAATCCCCACTGTTACCACATAGCCAAGTCTTAGCAAACTTGCACAAGATTAGCCGGCTAATTTTTCACCGTGTTTGCATAACTCACCAAAATATTTTCAAAAATTTAACACCGAGTTGAACGAGGTCAAGTTGAACTTCATTATTCAAGTGTCTTGTCTCTTGTATATTTTCAAGCATGGGCCAAAGACGGAGCTCGGCTCGACTGCGAGCTCCGTCTTTGGCCCAAGCTCGCCACGTTAAGTTGATTGAGGAGCAATCTTCGAGGAACGAAGGGATTATTTGTTGTATTTGAGAAATGCGAACTTTTAGAGAAGTTCAATATCGTGCTTTTGTGAATGTGCGTAAATTTCTGTAAAACGTGTGGGTGGCCACATGGTTCATTTATATTTTTTTCTGTTTTCCCCATTATTTTGTAATTTTGTGTTTTCTAATGTGAAAATCGTTTTTTTTTAACTAGTTTGCCCAAAGTAAGACTGTCAGGACTGGTAGAAATATGTCGACGTCAAACCCGCGTTTTTCATTTCGTTTAATCTGTAGTAGTTATGAGATCGGGAATCCGTAAATTTTTTTCAAAGCATCTTTCATTAAGTATGTGCCATCGCGTCGATGAGATACATGACAAAATAAAATTTTTGTTTTGAATATGCTTAAAAAAATGCCGCATTATTTTGTTCCATAACCTTTTCCCGACTTAATACAGCAGCGTTTGCAATATTATTTATGCAGTTTTAATAACCTTTTGTAGGAGAAAACAAAAAGTGTCTTGTACGGTAGAAATAAACTTAAAAAGTGCAAAAATGTCCTGTGCTTCGTAATACCATCTTAGTCTTTCTTCCATTTAATCGCTTCTTATCACACGAGGGAAACATGTTGATGTAACACTCAAACCTGCTTCCTTGAACGGACGGTCCATACATCAGTGGCTGAAATTTGATAGGAACATACATGATTCGCAAAAAAAAAATGACAGGTTTGATCATAGTCGAAATTTATCTATCAAGTTAACTACAATCTCAAGCTGTCACTACTTATTGCCCAGGTGTACATTTTGTTTTGAATTCCGTTTTATAATAAATCCAACCAACTGAACAAATTGTTTCAAACTATATTCAAAAATATTTCAAAGTAGGCCATGTATGCACTGTGATCTTGGATTTTGTCGAAACTCTCTTGTCCCCACCAGGAATCATATTTTGTCAAGCATGAGTCACACATGGGCGGCACGATCCATCATTGACTCATGCTTGATGAAAGGTATTCGTACATAATATTTCTGACTGGTTGAACATTTGAACCCGGGTAAGTGCATCAGTATCTTAGTGTTATGCTTGGTCACACATGGAAAACCGTTCTACCACAACAATAGCAATATTTTGTTATTATTTTGACGAAATCTTGAAATTCTTCTGAAATCGGGATTTTTTTTGCGTGGTTTTCTGGTCCAGGTAGACTAAATTTAGCTATGCGCCATGAACGATCCAACATATTTTGTAACAACCTCGTTAGTCACAGCTGGAAAAAATTTGTTGTCTTCACGCGCTACTGTCCGTGATAGATTTGACAAAGTTTTGAAAATAATTTGAAAAGGATGTCTTTCATGTTTCCGAATTATTAAAAAAATGTTGGGAGATTACACCTGTCTCCCGCTGCACTCAATGGAATGTTGGGTCTGGGTTAGATATGGACACTATACTAGAACACTAAATTTTTTTCCCTAAAATTCGTTGTATATTCTCCATACTCTTTTACACCACCTCAGTCTGAATATAACATACACACTTTCATGGTGAAAAAAAGAGTTTAGGCTGGATAAGCTAAAGTGTTTGAGAAAATTAAATAAATAGGTTTGATTGATATGATGATATTTTTGGAACTTTGCAAAATGCCATTATCATACGGCTAATAAAAAAATCGAATTTCTAGAGAAAAGCAAAAAATAATTTTGAATTAACTTATGCAATTATCGATTTGATGATTTTGGTTCAGTATATAAAATCCAATATTGAGAATGTGGGCGCAGTGGCCAGCGGGCAGGTATTTTAGTCTAGGTTGGCGCTAGGAGATTCATATGAATAATTTGACCTGAAATATAGGTGTTAAATAGCAATAAAATATATACTCAATGTAAATTCGGCCAATAGTTCAAACTACATTCTTTAATTACATGCTGTTAGGATCAGCTTGGAATAGGCTTTTAAAATATCCTTCTCATTAACGAAAAAAGAATGCATTGTTGTATAAATTTCTGTATCAAATTAAGTTCAAATAAAACCAAATGTAATTTTCGGTCACGTAAAACCTATTGAGCTCAAAATTGTTCAATATCAGCGAAAATTATAATAATCACTGCAGAGTTTGTCGAAAATTCCCCTCCCCCGCCCCGATTGTTTACCCAGTGGGGCCAATTAATGAAATCGGTACTGAAGGCACCGTTTCTGCATGATCTCGTTTAGAATATAAGTACTGTATTTCGCAATTGTACTTGCATAATCCATTCAGGAATATTTTGCAAGCTTGTATTCGTTGAGACTGGCCCACTGATGGATCGCGCCGCCTGGCCACGGTCTATCTGTGGTTCATGCTCGACAAAATTAAATGTCTGCTTGTGATCGTGGGTAGGTATGATGAAACAAACTTTATCTTGGTAACATATATTTTAAAGATTAGAGCTAATTCGTCTTGACGTGTACCAAAAGATAACCCGATTTAAGTAATTGACTTGATTTTGCCGACTAAACAGTCGGAAACTGTCTTTTCATATGACATGTAGACTTAAATCGATCTTTTTTAGGGGGTGGAAGGTTTCGAGTTTCGACTATTAACGTTTCTCCCTGGCAAAAATATAATACTTAAATGTATGTGGATCTGAGGTTAGGCCTACACACAATGGTCTTTCTTTGTCTATCTTTAAGAACATGTTAGGGTCTTGGACAGCGTCAATCAGGTGGGCACTTACTATAAGAATTTTTATTAAAAAAATACGCGCCGGAGCCGCTTTTCAATATCATCATTGGTGGTGCGTAAAGTTGATACTTTATTAAAGTCAAGAGTAAATCTAACCTGAAACCCTGGGTTTGATACTTGATACTTTTTCTCGTCTCGTTGGATGGGGGAATGAGGTAATTGCTTCTGTTACCGGTACTCCCCACTTTTTGTGTATTTTAATCGTATATGTGATCACTCGATCTTATCAGCATGTCTCTCTCTTGTAAACGACCAATATCGAGATAAAATTGGCCTATCCATTTATTTTATATGCTAACTATTATTCTCTTACTCTTCAGTGAAACATGTAAATTTTGTTGCTGGCTTGGACTGCCCTTATAGTTTAGTTCAGTGGTATTCGAAATTCACTATATAAATAGAATATTATTTCAACATTTCCGATACGACATATCTTAGGATTTCACTGCATTGACTGCAAAATGAATCAACGTAATGATAATCGGAAAGCAAGACTATTTTTAATGAGGATTCTACAATATTCAACTATTCCATCCCGAACCAGCCCTCCTTGGGGGCGTGGGAAAATACAAGCATCGCCCAGCAATCATCCGATTAGGACTAGGTCGCTCCGGGAGGGTCTGACATCCGTTGTTGTTTACGGCTTAGTAATCAGTTCAATCACTTGTTTTTCGATGAAATATTCTGTGCTGTTTTACATGGACCGCAGATGATCCATGCTCTATAAATGATCAGTGCCGAATACGTTATGCATTATGATAAATGCGGTTACCTGATAAGATCAGTCAAGATATGGGATAACTAAGCTGGCTGGATTTGCATAGATATGTGTGAAAACAATACTCATACTGGTGTTTTAGTTTTGCGTAACATAAGAGATTTGTTCTGAATTTATATTTTATTTATTGCCAAACAGCACCAATAAACTGTTTCCAATTGTTGTCCACTAAAAGTCTACTAAAGTCCACTGAAAAACAGTAACTCCTTAGATTCATCGACAAACACTCTCATAAGAGGAACTATACCGTAACCACTGGGGCTGTGCAATTGGATTCGGCAATTCGTAAGCTCAAATTATTCGAATCGGCCGTAGATCGTCCTTAGAAACAAGATTTTGTAAAATAAAGTAGAATTTTCATATTTTTACGATAAATGTTGATGTGTGATGATGATGGCAAATTACTAATATTCTTGATGGGATATAAATATTAGTGAATTCATAGCCATTGATGATGGAAACAAATCCTGTGATAAAACGGAACATTCGCTATCTATTTGGAATTAATGATTCGTTCCGATTCGAAAAAAATATTCGAATCAGATTTAAATTTTTATTGATTCTGTTTTCCCCGGTGACTATTGATGTATTGTTCTTATATCATTCGTTTCGTTAGTCGTATTCAGCAGCATATGACTTCCTTCATTCATTCATCCCTTTCTCTGTCTTTCAGAATGCATTGTTCAATAATCAAATTGTCAACGTTTCGACAATACAGCTGTACATGGCGGGAAATAGAGCAAGAATAATTTCCTTTTTTGTTTTATTTTTATTTTATTTTTTAACTTCGATAACTAATTTTTATTCACTTTTACGCTAATATGAAAATTCACATTATATAGTATTTGTTTAAATATTTATAGATATTTATGTGACTTCCTCGTTATATTATGAACAATTACAACGAAGTTATATTTTTGTGGCATAGATTTTATTTTGATTTGAGTACATACATGATTTTATTGGAAAATATTTGTAAAAAAGTTTGTAGCATGCATGTTTGATGTTTTTATATTTCTCTCCGAGTAATTATTTGAACTACGAGTTTGTCGAGTCATACCGTAGAGTTGGTGGTCATCATCGATCATATTATTTCAGAATTGAGTATTAAAGACAGCTTTCCAGAAAATCGTGATTGATTTAATTGCGTTTTCCGAATCTCTCATAAGTATAAAATATATTTAATCCCATGAGATGACGACGAAATGACGATTGACCAAACGTGATTGCTTGGGTTTGGGTCACTACTGTATAGCGCCGTTCAGGCGAGGTCTATCCTTGGTCCATGTCTCACATAATGTTAAGAAGATCCGGCAACCGGGAAGACGGTTGTTCTCCTACCAGCCCCCGACTGATTCTCAGTCATTTTCTTTGATATTTGAAAGACGTCATAATCTTCGAATTTAACAATGCTATAGTTCTGTTTTAATAATTCCAAATATTTCATTAGAAGTATACGGGGATACGATTTCGAAATCCTCAAATTTCAACGTATTCATGATGCTGTTTGTCATTCTATTTTAAAAATATTGTCAAAGTAATTGTTTTATGAGATTATACCAGAGTATCATCACACTGTTCGATGCATATAGATTATATATTGTTGGTTCGGGACAGAATAGAAAATAAATCTAAAATGCTCCATTATCTAAATATTCCGAGTCGATGATTTATTATCATTTTCATATATTTTCATTTAATCTTATTTGGCAAACTGGTATTTTTCTTTTGTTTTTTGGAGGTGAACTGCTATTAAATAGCAGTGAGTTCTGTTGAGTTCTGTTGAGTGACAGATGTTGGAATGTGTCATTTTTATTCTTTTTTTTTATTTGACAAATAATGTTATCTTTTTGTCGATTTTTATGGTGCGAGCTATTTTTGCAGTTTTTTGATTAGCTGATATTATGCCAACCTGCTTTAGCCTACAACACTTTAGAAATTTTTTGTCAAATATGACGCAAAGATGAACATAGCATATACCATTCAGTATATCCTGATAAGTATATTGCCAAGCATGAGCTTCAGATGATCGCGGCTTCTGACTTAATCCATCAGTATCCCGGACATGACTTGGCCCTAATATATGGATCATTATAGTCAAATTTAAGTTTTGCTTATATACTATTATATTCACACATTTCGTTAGAGCTGTTATTAATTTTGTCACAGCCAAGGTCGTGTACCGGATATCATTTGTTGCAATCTTTGCAGCCGTTGTGTTTGGAATTTTGTTGCAATTGGATGATTTCTGGATGCACATTACAACGATATTTTGAAAGATGTATTCAGTGGTTACGTGAAAAACGAAGAAATTGAACATTGTTTACCCAACATGGTGGCAAATCATGGGTGACCTATATGTAACGAGATAATGACGAAAAGAGACCAGAATGAGAGCACTGTAGTTTCAAATCATGGCTACATATCGCGCGCCACGGTCGCATAACCACACGAGCAGAAAAATCTACATCTTTTTTATGTACGAGTCACCGATGGATCGCGCCGTCGAGGCGGGGTCTATGTGTGACTTGTGCTTAAAAAATTTGTTCGCTGGTTGGGAATTGTCCCAACAGCTGAAATACTGCTAACTTTCTCTTTGAAATAAGTTTGTCATTTATGCACAATTTTTTGGCATAAAATTTTGCATAATTCTTGATTTTCTGCAAAATGCGTGGTCAGAATAGTTAGGAACCGATTTATTGTGTTCTTTAAGTCGCTTTATTTACGTTTTGCGCTGCCTGGTGTCAATAAATATTTTTGTGTGCAATTATTTTTTTTTTAAACTTATGCCGTGCAAATAAAAAATGTTGATACAATTTTGTGATTACGGTTTTACCACACAAGATGGCAGTGAAGTTTTAGTGAAAATGGTTTAGAATGGTAGTATGGTCAGAAAGGACAGTGTTCTCTTCAGGTGGAAACATTCATGGAGGTTATTAGCATGCTTGGATGTCAGAAATATTAACTTGTACCACGACGGCGCGATCCAACAGTGACTCCGTGCTTAACATACATGATTTTTGACGGGGCTTGCCCACTTGTGTTGAAAGGTTGACGAAAAAAGGGAAGGCGAGATATCCACTTGCATTTCAAAATGACATTCGATTGGACCATAGAACTAGCCAGTCCTGGCTCTAGCGAACATAAAGAGACGCGTCATCGCAGGTCAAAAAAAGGCTCGATGCGTATTAATGTGCTTTTGTCGGGCATTAAACATTAATACGATACCCTGATTTTTTAAAACTTGGACCGCTCCCTCAATCTGATTATGCTTCCAAGTACTGGTCTCTATTCTATGTAAGCGTGAATAGTCTACTATGCGTTCAGTACTTTGCTTATCTGTTCTTATTGCTTGACGTGTGAAAGTCGTCAGCTGTCGGATTTCCCAGCAAAGTAGAAGTCGATTGTTATACTTAATGTTTACATGTACGTCAATAGCATCCGCCCCCGCCCTACCCAGGTGAAAACATTCCGTCTCGGCTTATTGAATTGAAAGGGTTCGTTGGTGGGTTCAACATCGGGGTTCTATGCCAATCCCGGGGTTGGTCTGATACTTCTTGAGTGACCGAATTTAACCACAATTGTTCGCAAATTCGCTTAGGTTACTTTATGCTTAGGTTACTTTACTTTTACCGAGGTTTTGGTGATTTGATTATAAAAATGTGTTTGAGATTGAGTGGGTTTAGATAATATACGAAATACAATGTCGGTGAGAAAAAATTAGAAGGTTGTGGTAAGTAAATATGGATCTATGGACTTTTTGGCATCTGTTCAAAATTACCCGTTGCGGACATTTTTACATCACGTTTCCTTTCGTTATTCACGCCAAAGAATTACTTATCAATTCTAAAAATAATGCTGCAAAGGCTTTTGGTATGCCTCTAAATATGCCCGATGTTGCTATTTCAATATCAACATTCCCATGTGATCACCCTTACATGACGTTTGCTTGAAGATATAGATATTTTTGAAGTTGTTTGAAAAATTGTGGCATACCAGTATCGCTGTTGTATCCGTGGTAAATCCTGTTGATACATTCATACCCACCTCCAAGCATGAGATGTAACAATCTGTATCTTTCGAGCCTATCTAGGTTGTTAGTTAGAAAAATATCTGATAGCGGAGCCTGACACCCTTGATTTAGCGGAGAATTAACGAGCTCGGCTTGCCGGGACCCGAACCTCAGACATTTAAACCTTCGATGCCAATATGCTAACCACTAGGCCATCGTGCCCGGCATAGGTCTCCAAAAGACTTGTAATATATAATGGGATAATAACTTTAAAGTAAATTTCAATTGAAAAAACTACTAATGACTGGTGCCACGTAAAGAATAAGGTGTAATCCAATGAGAAATCATGCCGGGCATAAAATCAGATTGAAAGAATTCCTTGACAACAAAACAAGTTCAACTAGTTAAGTATTCATGCGATAAATAAGTAAATTGGACTACTTTACTTACACTGCGTTATTATTCAATCACGCGTTGTTAATTCAAAAAAATAATGTATAAATCCCTTTAATATGCTAAGAATTCGGTAGTAGCAACTTTGCTATTTGTTCCACCTCGATGCTCAAACTTAACTCTAATCAGTGCACATTTGCATTCGATATTCTATATTGCACGTATACGTATACCGACCACATCCATTTACGTCCCCGTAAGTTCATACCCTTTTTATTTGCATTCGCGCTGCTCAGTTGCTCATAACAGCATAATGCACCGATTACATTCTTTATATGCCACTACTATCTTAATTATTATTCATATAATATTAAAATCATGCCATTCCCAAAAGCTGCAAATTTATCTGTCACAACAAATGTCATTAAGATTTTTGAGCTCTCTCGCTCTTCATTGCTTACTGAGCGAACTGAATGTTGAATAAAACGAATGCTGTCAAAAATTGGCGGCAAAAGTTCAAGTCCAGATAAATGCACGGAGCTTAGATATAACACGCCTTTGATGTCTTACGGCCTGGCAAAACTTTTCCACGTATTCCGTACCTAATCGGAATAACTTTGTCAAAACATTTTTGTCAACTATGATCAATCAGTGGCTCATGCTTAACAAAATAAAAATTTTGATTTGGTAAAAGATGTAATTACAAATTCAAGTGTATTCAAAAAACCCAGTCACATTCTGAAAACAATCAGCAATATGCAGACAATTTCATATTATTAGCCATTGTATCCTTTTCATTTTATGCGTTTTGCGTAATTACGTAGTGTAACCCAAGTAGTTTATTTTTCTTATCTTGATTTACGTCATCTGATGGATTCGTTTGGTTTATATACCATCAACAACATGACGTAATGTAGAGAAACAACGTATGTAACCTTTGATCACATTATTCAAGATGTCTTTATTCAGTATTTATACTATTGATTCATAAAAAAGAATATTTGGACCCCAGATTTTACTTTTACTCCAGCTTTTTCAAGCCCTTTTCGCAATTAGTGAATAGAAAATATAATATTGGTAGCCAAAATATTATATTTAGAGACGAAGAAGTGAATTCAAAATTAAAAGGGGATTTTTGCGGGCAGAAACAGCTTGGAATATTTCGTGGGTCTGCGAAAAGGTATATTAAAATATCATCGATAAACTACTGATCAGAGGCTCTGTTGAGCATCAAAAATAGCTTGCATATTTGAATTAAAAGATGTTTTGATAGAGACTTGGCGATACCATTTTCACTGCGCCATCCCATATATGGTGGATCGCAAGCATATAATTTAGCATAATCTTTATGCTACAAAGCCAGTGCAAGGAAATATATGAATAAAAGCCATAAATATTACACTCTACTTATGGAAATAATTTTACTTATTCATTTTATACATATAATATATATAAATATATATACATATATAATATTTTAACTTTCAACTAAGAAATAATTTATAGGCAAATATTGAATATTTGCAATATATTTTTCCAAAGTAGAATCTCGTCAGGGCCGTTGGTGTACAGTTGTTCTCAGAATACTCAGAGTCAATGAGATTACCATCGACAAATTAAAAATTTTTTCATAAAAAACAGGCAATTCTGTTACGCATCAGTTTCACAAAATGTAATACATCGTTCCCAAATATGATGTCACACCCTTCTTCTCTTTTGTCTTTTATTTCTCCCGCATTTTCTTACATTTATTTATTTTCCCTTTTATTCTCATGACTAACGTGCGCTTTCGTTCAAAACAAGTCAGATAATTCTTCGAGGTTTCGGATTATGGGTCAAATATCTGATAATTGAATTGTAATTGCGCATAGTGTTATCACAACCAAGGTCAGGTCTGCATAAAAATTTGTAAACTGACCTTCCATATGGTTTGATGTGGTAAGAACGACCACACACGTCGTGATATCGATAATGAATTTTTGAAGCTTTTTAACTAGAGATGAATTTTTTGTGATTCACAAATCTAAACGATTACTTGCCAATCAGAATTTATTTTGTCAAGCATGGTCCACAGCTGGACCGCTTAACAACCATGTTTGGTCTAGGTATTTCTAATTCGGTAGTACGAATCGAACCTCTGTGTAACCTACCGAAAAAAAACTCAATTTGATGTAGCAAAAACCCAACGTATTTTTTATTAATCATGATTCACGGATGGAACGCGTCGTCTAAACACATTGCCCTTTCTGATATGGTGGGCATTCGGAAAACGTGCCTGGGCCTATTTGAATAATTTAAAATTCGATTCGAAGTACCAATCAGTACAAAATCGGTTCATAAGTTTTACATTGTATACACCCAATGTAATGGATTTGCTGAAAGCTCCCCCTTCAATCCGCTTATAGTTGGTTTGCGTTTAAGTTGTAAGAATAAAAATGTATGTCTGTCGTTTTTTTACACACTCGGCTTTGAATTTCTAGCAATATGTAGAATAACGTTTATGTATGGAGAAATATGATGATATTTTGACTCAGAAAAGTGGTTACGATGACAATGATGAAGGTAACTTCTCACTTCGGAATTAGCAATTGTGGTGAAAAATCTCAAACGGCGTGGTAGCATAATTGTTAATATGGCACCAACTCCGAAAAAAGCGCACTATCAGGATGCAACAAGCCAATCAAAAAACTTTTTTGTGCCTTTTCATCTGATTCAGATTGGTGGTCCCGCCCAATAATTTAATGCCGACCCTTTTCTCTAGCGAGGCTATCGGCTATCGACGCACTGCTGAAAGACTCTTGCAGATTCTTGAAGTCTCTTGCACAGTCACAAAATTCCATTGAATGTAAGTATGTTTCGATAGTTTTGCAGATCGTTATGGTACACAATTCTATATTCAAAAATAAATCATTTCCATTGGCATGCTGAAAAAATACATAGACAATGGAAAAGAAATTGTATCGCGTGTGAAAACGATGATGTCAAATTACTTTCGTAAACATACATGTCTTTACTTTTCCAATAGGGGAACTATATGACTTATGGTATAAAGAAATACCTTTATGATCATTGCCCATTAATTGAGTTTATTACAAGCTCAAAGTTCATGTAAAATCACATTTTATTAGGTATATCAATCGGATGTGTACCCAGTCAACAACTTCTGGTGGGGTAAATTACTCCCGCATTCGGCCAGATCAATCATATCAGTGAATGATATGAAACAACGACGTGGTGACAAGGTAAACAAAGCGACAGATTTGTCACCTCAGCTGGGATGTATTTACTTGAATCAAACAATAAAAATAAAATCAACAATTAATTCACTTAATACATCGTGGAATATATGCTTTTGTTAGGCATGAACCACTGGTGGTTCGCACCGCTAAGGCACGGGCCATCTGTTATTCATGTTTGACAAAATAAATTTTATGATGATAAATGATAAAACTTTTTTCGTGTTTCGTCGACCATTTCCCACCAAATTATTGTGAAGCTGCCTAGCTACTTTCGTAAAATCCGTCCACTTCCATTTTGCTAGCGTTTGTTACTGAAGCGCTTGATTTGGAGGATTGAGCAAAACCGAACGATTTTTCTGTCGTATTTGGCCAAATTGGATCACAATATAACAGTAAATAGATGAGTTTTCTTAAAACATTGTTTAGAGTATTTTTTTCAAATAATCTTCAGTGGATCCTTGATTAGCACCTGGACTTGAGCTTCCATCCAAATCTCCAACATAGATCATTTGCATACATAAAACACGAAGGAATACACAAGTAAAATTTAAAAAAAAAAAAATTTAAGACGTTTAAAAAATGCCGGTATGATATATCTAACCTTCACGTGTCATTCTGATCTTAAAATTTGAATTTGTTGCTCAAGTTTTTCCGGAATGTTTGTGTTTTGGAGTGCGGATAATTTTCACTTAGTATGATACTATTTTTCACAAAATTGCGCAAGAAATTTTTGTTTTATTTGGTAAACATTTCTTTGTTCCACTGCTGCCAACTGGCCAAGTGAAATAAAATCGCAGCATCTCTCAGATTTGACAGGAAAATATGATCGCCACTTACCTTATTTTGTTTTGTATCTTTTAGTGGAATTGCGTCTTTTTATAATGAACTGTTACTCTGCGCTGTGACGACCCGTACCGATTAAATATTTTTAAACTAATATGAGCTAGAAGTTAGAAAGGAGGGAATGATTTTGTAGGGAACTATTTTGCAAAAAAGTAATTGACATGGCACGGCTGCTCAAAATAGCCGAGTGATTTATAGCGATAGTGTTGCTCATGCACCACGAATTCGATCCATTTGCTGATTTACATTACAGCACATATCCCAGGCCGAAATTTTCTGCCAAAACATGTTTTGTTAAGTATGGGTCACTGATGGACCGCGCCGACAAGGCGCGGTCTATCTGTGGCACATGCTTGACAAAATAGAATATCTGATTGGGTTATATACGTCTACTGCTCCGGTCGACGTGTGTGGCCTATTTATTTTTCTAGAAACACAATTTATACACGCGTTTTAGGGACTAATGCTGCTATATTTTGCACTATTTGAGGCCGTCTTAACATAATATCTCAAAACCAAAAGTGCTTTTAGATATATATTTATAATTTCAAAGCAAAAACGAACGAAATAGGCTAATTTAGATAACACACGGTAGCTTGTTGGTTGTGAAAGACCACCCACGTCGATTTTTCGTTTTGATATTGCTATTAGTATTTTTATTCAGCTGGTATTTGTTTACACGTAATTTGTTACGATTTCAAAATAATCAAATGATTTGCAAGGTAGCGAAGATATGTCATTGTCATAAATAAGTAAACATACGAGTATTTGATAGTGTGAACGATAAGAGCAGGAGGCCTGGTAAATGCCGCCATTTTGATTCCGTCAAGTTTCCGACTTTGTGTTGTAGAATTAACTCAGTACTTTTAAAATGATCTTCTGTTAGGATAAACTTCACATTTCAATATAACATTTTTGAATATTCCCAAGAAAGTTCTCTAAAATATATTGTGTGCTTCAGACCTTGGCATGTTACAGCAAATTATGGAAAATACATACTGGGTTTTGTCTTATAATGTGTTGGTGTGGATTTGTCTTCCTGTACAATATACGTACGTCAATCAACCTCCCATAGTTACTTTTCAATTACAATAATATTAATTGTTCTACGACACTGTTGACTAGTCAGGTCCTTAGTAGCGGTAAACGAATATAAGTTGTTGAACTGCACACTTAATGTCATGTAGATACAATTTTCCAAGTAGGAGATTGAGGTTTTTGCCCAACTGATTTATCCTGTTCATACCCGGTCAGAAAAATTTAGATCAAACATGTTTCGTTAAGTATGTGTCACTGATAGATTGCGCCGTTTACGCGCGGACCATCTGTGGCTCATGCCTGACAAAAAGAAAGTTTCTGATTGGTTGAACAGGTTTGGTAGGTGAAGCCATGGCCGGCGGTTACGCAAATCACCACTGGGTGGGTGTCCAGCAATCGTACTATATAGGTATCCCGCACGGTTTCGAACCCATGACGATTATAGATATGCAGCAAAGCCTCTACCTTAGGCTTTTAACAAAACAATTAAACTAAGTCTTTACACACTACACTCTTGATTTTTAATTATTCATCCTTTTTTACATTATTTGCAAATACTAAAAGCTTACCAGTAACTTGAATGAAGCAATGCGATATTTATATACATATAGTTTCCATACCATTAATTAAAGAAAAAAAATTCACGTTATTGCCACTACTATTGACACTATCTTTTCTAAATCGCAACGTCAAACTTCATAATAAAGCAATCCCGTCAAAACAACTCGTCTTCCCAATCAGATTCGTTTTGTTAAATTTTGAAGCGTTCAATCAAAATCAGCGTAAATAAACAAATGCGTTAAATAATCATAACAAGCGTCGCCAAAAAATGATATTTCATGACAAGTTTATAGAATGAATGTGTATCTATACATCCGACAAAAAAGTATGCTGAAATTCACATATGTATATGCTATCAGTAGTAGATATGCTATCAGTAGCGATCATGGAACGCCGATGGTTCATCAGTGTGGGATGGTTTATCACATTGATATTCTTTTTATATTTCAACTATATGTAAACACTAGAATCTTTTGCTCAACCGCATTTTTTTAAAATTTCACTGGACACAAAAACACACACACACACAAAAAACTTGCGTGAAGTTTGCAAAATTCATTTTTTGTTTTGTATTCATAATGTTATGTCTGATATTTGCATACATTATTATGTAGATTAACATGGAATAAACTCGTGGCAAAATTAGTCGAAAGGTCCTTTCTAAAGATATTACCCGGGAATCCTATCTTCCGCTTCTGCGTGTTCTTATCCACTTAAATTTTTATATACATACTTCTGAACTCGTTAGGGAGGATGCTATGAGGGCTGTGAAATTTAGCATTACCCCTCGTCTTTCATCTTTACGTTCGTGTCTTGTATAATTTTTCCGTATCTCTTCTTCACCCCTTACGAGTATTAATGCTTGGGTATGATTGATCCCAGAACATCAATATTTCTGCCTTTACGTCATTCATAGAAAATGATAGTGATTTGATTCGATTATTATTTAAGTTTCGCGATCAGTAATCAGATATCATATTGTGTTGCTGTGTGATATGATATCATAATTTACATAAACCTCATTTTTTTTGACACATTCACACTTGACGCGTCAATCACTTGTCTTACTAAATAAATTTATTGAAACAATATCGATCCCCATACTGTTCTATTAAATTTATGTTTACTTCGCTGAGATTTTTTTTCTGGAAATGTTTGTAATAACTGTTTTAATCACAAAAGTGACCACGTCATCCAGCATCTTGATTTTTTTTGTGTGTGCGAAATGTTGATTTTCATTTGATGGACTGGGCTATGGATTATGCAATTTGGTTATTAGCAGACATTCAAAAAGAGACATTTAAATCTACTAACTTCGTATATATAACGAAATATTTGCTAAAGTTAACACTGATGGAGCCCATTTTATTTGGGTGTCTGGCGGGTTGGCTTTTCGAGAAATTTCGAATTCTTCAATCCATCTTAGTTGAGAAAATACGGAATAGTACAGCATATTTTTGCCGGGAAATTCAGTGGAAATACATTCAGTTGGAGTCATTGCTGTAAGGATTATGGATGCAGAAAAGCTAAAAACGAGATAGAAATGCATACATAGTCTTCTAACTATAAATTTCGTTTCTGAATGTTTCAATTTAAAAATTGAACTTGCCAATCGAAAATTCATTGCAAAAAAGTCATTGCAACAAAGATTGCTCAACAGGAATTTTTAATTAGGGCTTATTCTAATCTCGAAACTCCCGCAAACGAAACAAATAATTGTTTGTGAACCCAGGCAAAGTTCAGAAAATTTCGATTCGGTGGTGATAATTTACCGCATTTGCAAAAACCATGAATACCGGTCACAAATTCAATGTCATTGATACATATTTTTGCGGTTCTATCTTGAAAACGGCGATATTTTTATATCGCTTGAGATATTTATCGAGAGCGTTTGCGTGATGTGATACCACAGAATGCGTGCTTCATAAATTGTTACTATATGTTCATGAAGAAATATAAAACCAGAAAAAGTATAGACTATCATACTTGCATTCTTGTCAGGACTTTACCTTGTATAAAATAAGTGATACTGAAGTAGTATAGGAAGATCGGTTTTCAAAAGCAGAATGCGAGAATAAAAATAATGAGAAGCAATGAAAAATGTGAATATCGGAGACAGAAGTTGTGTGAAGTATTAATATAATCTGTTGGAATATTTCACTATGTTCGCGATAAATTTTTACTTGTATCCATAGAAAAAAATTATAATTTTTAGTATTTAATTTAAGTATTTCTCGCAGTTACAAACTTACTGTCAAAACATGTTTTGTAAAGGGCACTGATGGATCGCGCCGCGCCGATGGATCTGTGGCACATGCTTGCAAACTAAAAGTTCTTACTAGGTACGATGTGACAACTCAAGTTACTTGCCATAATTTTTGTGATCCTTCAATCCAAAAAAGTAGCGATTGGATGAAATTAATATTTAGATATAGAAGTGGGAAAAACTAAAGAAAACACAAAAAGACAGCGGAACAAATTTATAATAGATTGCTATTCCAATTTATAAATTAATTTTGTTTACTGTAATGTTCTTGCGCATTTGATACTCAATATTGGTTTCCCAAATACGTTGAAACCACGTGAAGTGGTCATTATATAAGAACGGTATGACACTCTATATGCAGATGTGATCGTGCGCGGGAACACGGAGAGGAAGAAAAAAGATGGGATCAGAGGCAAAGAAGGAGGGGGAGAAAATATAGAAGAATAACACTTTTTATCAACACTCTATTTAGATTATTTACTCACCTAACATAATTCTAATACCATCTAAAAAACGATATACGCGAATTCTTCCATTTTATACGATGACGCTCATCATGACATATTCACTTAAATAACACATATGAACAATCCCGTTGTTGACGTATAGCCCTTTCTGGATTGTTTTCAACAAAACAAAATTTCTCATCGATGCTCAATTACTCAACAACATACCAAAAGGGATCATAATATTTAGATATATTTCTGCCTCATTCAGAAATTCCCGGAAGTCAAGCACCCCGTGTAGTAAAGTCGACATATTCTCTAAGCCGATTTACGCATCAACGCAGCGTGACGTCAACCACGCAGCGCACACTTCTACGTCACTCACGTCAGTCAAAAAAGTTCTTTCCCAAGAATTCAAGGACCACACACAGATATTGTTGCTAGCATTAAGGTTTATATCAAATAATGTAATCTGCAACTGGTCTTAGTCATAAAATACTATATGCGATCACAGAATAATTTAAACCAGAAGCATCTTGTGTATATATATACTTTGTTAAGCAGCGCGATCTGCGACCCATACTTGACATAATAAAATTTATCCCTGGCTTTGGGCAACATATAAACCTCAAAACTTGAAAAGTGAGGATTAAAACAGAAACGTAAAAAGTGCGAGGTACGCGTCACAACAATCACGCATGTCTCACGGTTAACAGTAGAGTAAACAACACAAAGCATAATAGATCATGACTCTAATTGTATATACCCATTTTTATATAAAACGTACATATAAGCAACAATCTTTGGCAGATTTAACGATGTAAAATGATGGCGCCTAGTATCAGAATCCACACTTATCTTGCTATCGATGCAGGTCCCTGCTCAAGAAAATCTGTAAATGGTGTGGCAGAAACCTTCACCCCTTCTCGTAACTGGTATCTAGACGAGAAGTCGTAGTTAGCGTATGGCCAAGTTTCATTTTCAGCTTTCTTCTCCCAGTACATATGATTAAACATCATATTTTAAATCAGCGGAGAATAACATAATCAATGTTTCCAAAAGGTTATTTTGTTGAGCGCATTTCGACTTTGAATACACACATAAAATGCCTGAAGTGAACACACATTTATTTTATTGCATTGCTGTAGAAACTGTCAATTATGCCTATATACCTAATTTTCTACTAATTCAAATAATTTTCGCTTTAAATTAATTCAATTAACAAAATCAAATTCCCCAGGGTCAAATTGCTGTCCCAGATTTCCGAGAAAAGATCAACACCAACGGTGTTTTCAAATTCGAAAAAATACCTAGCGTGCAAGTGCGGTGTTTTGGGGCAAAATCATATCTGCAAACTAAACTTGTTTCCATTTACTGCTTTTATTTTTGTCAAGACAAACACCTATTCGTTTTGTGCGGGAAATCGTATGTTGATTAGATGCCAAACTGGTAGCACTGCTGGGGTCAAGTGCATCTACTAATAGGGACTGATAGTTTCCGCTTCCTAGACGCGATTCATCAGTGGCAGATGCATGACAAAGAAATTCTGATAAGACGCTTCTTTGGACTTATGATCCGTCCATCACATGGGGTTCCTGTATCATGTGATTGCAAATGATTACCGAAACGGATTTGTTTAGCATGAGCCATTGATAGATCGCGTCGATGAGACGCGATCCATCTATAGCTCGTGTTTGGCAAGAATAAATTTCTGATTCGGAACCACTAACATTGTAGATGTTCGTTTGATATTTTCTCATTTTGACCCATTTTATGTAAACGTCATACTTGCAGATTAAACATGGCCCGTCGATGAAACCGCCTTCAAACCATTGTCCATCTTTTAATCATGCGTGATCAATTTTTCAACGCATGGAATGCAGGAAAAGCAAGTCATATAACGAATTTATCAGATCAATTTGGATTGACGTGGAGCATGCTCCCGGTACAAAAATTACGCTCTATTTTTATTTGTATTGTGTCGCACAGAGACCGATTTACGGTGTTATGCAAATATTGATGTCTCGCAATGTGTGGTCTTCTACGAAAATTCAAAATCTTTAAATACTTTTCCAGAAATTTAAACGATTTATTTTATAAATGTTTACAACTTTAGTATTTTCACAGATTTTTATGTACACTGCTTGGAAATTTGTAGAGAATCATATAAAAACTTACGCCTACTCATTTTTTCAATCAACTTAGATCAACACAAGCTATGCTGAATGTTTTCTGCCGTAAACAAAAAATATTCATATTATTGCCTAACAAATGCGATTTTCTAAAAAAGGCATATCCTGTCTGAATATAAACCTCTGGTACAGGTTGGGCTATATCGAATACGTTTTTATCGCTTCCTGACCATATAGAACTTCAAATGGTGACTTATAACAGCAGCATGACATGAATTTTAGCCAGACGATTTGAAAGCAATATTTTATTGAAATTGAAAAATCTATTAACCGTTATTTAAATATCTATCTTTAACTCATGTTGTTCGAACAAAATTGCATATGATCAAAAACGCGTATGAGAAATTGAAAAGGTACATTACACAACTTTTTTAACTTTTCAAATTTCCACTCTGAGCAGAAGGAGTTAAATCTATACAGGATATGATAACTAATGTTATGAAATCTTATTCGCATTGCATTGTCAAACATGACGCATTTTGTTTGTAGTAGGCGTCTGAGGCGAGATGAGAAGTGCAATCATACTTCTATATAGAGCTGAGCAAAACCGAATCATTCTTAATTGGAATCTAAATATTTTTTGGAATGTGAGCAAATCATTATTTTTCAATGGCAAATACCAGGTTTGACGGTTAATTTGCAACCATTGCCATCAAGAAATATATGCTATATTTGCTGTGAATAAAAAAAACCTATTAGATTTTAATATACAATTTTTCATCTCTGAAGGCACAGATAAAATTTTACTAAATCAAGAATATTTTGATTGCATTTATTTTGGAAGTCTTAGTTCATATGGCCGATTCGCGACTGAATTGAATAATTTGAAATTCGGATAAATTCTGATCACTATAGCTGGAATTGTCCACCACTATATCTGATGAGGCATTTATTTCAAACTTTTCTCTCGTTGCTAGCAGAAATTAAATTATAATTTCGAATCGCTCAAAAAAATCAAGCACACACAAGTTAATTGAATTTCTCAAATTACTGTACCGCACCTTGCCCAAGTTGATGCTTTTTATGTCAAATTAACTTGATTATCGCGGATTTTCTTATGCGCGCTAGAATGTGACTGATCGGGTTTAATGGCTTCTGGAGGGCCATGTTTGAAACACAAGTGTACACACTTGTATAAATGATTTAAACTGATCATAAGATAATTGCCGAACAACGAGATGAACCAGCATAGAAAAATACCGGGCATGGTATTATGCATTGATACACACAAGTTCAAATACCTATAGCTGGGCCTGGTAAATAACAGCTTCCGATGAACGGAACGCATCATGGCGCAATATATCCATGGATTGTGTCCGATGAATATTAACGAGGGATTTGTTTTTAGAAGTAAAGGGAATGGAAGTACAGGGGTGCATAAGAAAAGCATACATAAATATCCGTATTAGAAATTTTATTTTGTCGAGCATGCGCCTCAACTTAACAAAATATGTTTACTCGTAAATTTTCGGATCAGGATGGGCGTGACAATAAATGCTTAGTTATAAAAGTTGGCTATTTATTTTTAAATGATAGTTCGTAGCAATGTTTCCAACAAATCTCACCAATCTTGAAATCTTCGTCAATACGAGCACGCGCATTTGTATACTTGCATCATTTTTATGAAAAAAAAAATGCCCAAGACTTGAAGATTTTTTCGTTTCTCACAGAGGAAGTACTGTTGAATTAAGCCGGACTCGTTGTTATTAACGAAATTACATTATTGCATCAGTCTTCATATCGGGCACGAGCCGCAGATAGACCCTAGGTGCGATACATAAGTAGAATATACTTGCCGAACATGATTGAGCGATGTTTTTTGGATGAGTCGAGCCCATCCCTCATCGTGATGCAATAATTCTGCGGTATTTCTGGTCGACGTCGATTTACGAGAAACAAAGCGTAAATGACGTGAAATAATTGCCAAAATGTGATGAATTCGCGCGAGTAGAAGCCAAATTATGTTGACGGTCAAGCGAGTCATGATCCCAGAATGCCAGTATGATGAATGAATCTTGTGCTGCAATAACATGGCCAACAATTGAAATTACTCATTGGAATGTATGCGAAACCGACATTCGCGGACATTTTGGACAACATTATGCTGGTGTTCTTAACCTTATTGGCTCCGGTAGAGTTTTCGATTGAGTTTTCAATATTACGCTTGTGGAACTATTTGCCTTGTGGTCATCATATTGTCATAGTCTAATATTGCCCAAGTTATGCAGATTGTCATATTTTTGAAGGCAAGCTATACATTTATTGCTAAAACGCTGACCCTATCCTATATTTCAATTAAATTGCGAATTTTTGTTGTTTTAAAATATTTGTGTATAAAATAATCATCAAATCTTTGAAGTAATAAAACATAATGTTCTATTGTAATACGTTAATACAATAAGTTTCTTTTGTACTTTTATACCTTTTTACAGTCTTTCGTTTAAATCTATCGCTCTGTGCAAGGCCTTATACTACTAGATGCCAATTATGTCGAGCAAGAAAACTTATTCTTAATCGAATATTAAAAGTACGATATTGCAATATGATAATTTTTTTTGTCAAGCACGATTCACAGATGGATAGAGCCTTATCGGTGCGATTTTATCAGTGACCCGTGCTTGGCGAAACCTGCTTTTGCAAAAACCTCCATGTTATGATTGTAGACTTATCCAATTAGAAAAATTCTGACTAAGAAAGTTTTGTCAATAATGAGTCACTGATGGATCGCGCTGCCGAAGGAATCTTAAAAGTTTTTCTTTTTACCGTGATACATTTTAACATAACACAGGTCGCCTCAGTGTAATCGATTTATGACAGAAAAATTATTCTTAGAATTTGGTATAGTCGGCAAATTGTAGTTGTCGCAATTTTACTCATTATCCCGCCACTTTTCGTATACAATTTCCTATGATTATAGGTCGTGACCAGGCTAAGCTATATTTGCAGGACACACTTACATGCCAGCAGCATACGAAATTGAGTGAATTTTCAAGACAAGTAGCGGAATAAACCTGCAACACTAGACCTCATGACTCAAGTTGATATCTTTGTGTGAATGTTCTTCTGCGATGACCTATTATTGCGTTGTAAAATCAGAAGCTAACGAGTGACTTTATTTCTTAGCAACTGTGAAAACGTTAATATCATCATTATTTTGTATGTTATTGTTGAGCATGATTCATAGGCATAGTTTGGGGGTCGAACCCATGGGAAATATGATCCGCACGGAGAATATCCACAAACAAACTTCGTTATAATTTCCAGCTGGATTGTACCATAGATTCCCCCTACAATCTTAGTTTCCGGCTTATGGAAGATTTAAAATACCAGAGAATAGTTGATAATATTTCATGAAAATATTTGCTACCGTATCGACGGGACATCGAGCTCGAGGAGCTACTAACGACAAGGATTAACGATTCGATAATCCACAAAACATAGGAAGATGTACAAGACACCTGCAACTCATTCGTTCATTTGCGGGTGGTCTGACCTTTTAAAGGGTTTCGGGGTCCAATACAGCGCTACTGTTTTGCATCCGTTAAAGGCTGAAACATTCAAGTGCTTATTTATTTAACAAATCCATTCTGTGGTAAACGCGCACCAATCGGCGACAAGTTCAAATTGTCATTATAAATTACTGTTAAAAATATACATTCGCAATTCCTTGCATTGTTTTATCTTCTAAATATTAAATATTGAAACGAGGACTTTTCTTCCGTCAAATATTCGACAAAACAATATTGTATCATTTTTATTTTGTAAAGAATAAAACAATCGACAGCTGAAATGTTTCATCTACCCACGAAGTACCTTACTAAATACGCTTCGCCGTGAAACGACCAAGGTACCAAATCATCGGCCACTCGGAACCGCGTGGTAACCGACTGAGCCATCGAGCGGAGGAAAGTCTTCTTTTTAATTAAATCCCACGGCAAATTGTTCTTGGCCCCAGGAAGTTTAAGCAGTTTTGAAAATTAAGAGTTTTTCGAAAAAATGCATCAAAATGTTAAATTGTGACATTTTTTTAGAAAAGGCAACTTTTTTGTGCAAAACCCGATGCTGTATCTAGAAACACAAAATAATATTTTAAACAGTTGCATCTTTTTGTTTTATTTATTTGTTTAAAAATGATTTGAAATGAACGAACATGAACGTAGAAAAAAAACTCGAACAAACGAAATATTTTAAAAATGAACATTTATATAATAAAAAAGTTGAAGACAAGAAAGTAAAAGTAATAATAATTATTTTGAGGCTTGAAACAAAATAGAGAAAATAATTAAGTTATAAAAAGTGCGATACTCAATATAAAATCCATTTCGTACATTCCATTTTCGACAAAATGGTTTCATGGTTCTGAAACTAAAACAACTAAGCATGAAATTTCTTTTCGTCAGGTTCCACTGCAATCCATCTATGGCACATGCTTGGCAAAATAAAATTCTTGACTGGGTTGTTGATCATATCAGTCTGATTATAAAGAAACTATGAGAATGGCGGATAGTTTGTTTATAAGCCATTACAACTAACGATAATCTAATTTGTAAATTTTTCTTTTTTTCGGGCTCTATACAAATTCGAAAGCTTTTTCCCTAATTTTATATTAAATTAGAATTGATTAATCCGAGGTAAAAGTAAAAATTTTCAAAACAAAGAGTTGGAAAATAAACATTATATTGTTCGAAACGTTAAAAATTGTTGTTGCACTTGAAAAGCTGTTGTTTTTATCCTTATTATTGTTACTATTACTGAATGTCCTCTGAGAATGAGCTAGATTGAAAATGTTCGTAGAATTTGAATTTGAAATATTCATATGTCTTTCATCGTGAATTTCCGACAAAGTTTTTTCCGGTTTTGGCGTTAAATATTTTTTATTATTGGAGTTCTGTTCTGAAAATTGTTTGGAACTCGATTGGAAATTTATGCCTCTTTCCTCCAGTTCAATGTTGCACAAACGAACGACATTACTTCTTATCTGCCGACATGTTGGACCCTCAGATGTATCACAAATACATGTGTCGTAATGTGTCGTAATTTCTCGTAAACGTCGAACACTTTCTTGGCAAGAAGTACTGCAACGGAGCCCATTTATAACCTGAAAAATGATAATTTGATCAAAAAAGGTCGAATAAAGCTTTCAAAATTGTAAAGTATAGTCACGGAAGCCCGCGTTTCGACCAAATTGGAAATTCAATTTTGTTGAACATGAGCCACAGATGTGTCGAATACTTAACAAAATATATGTGGATAACCATTTTCCAATTTGGGACGGCGCGATCCATCAGTGGCTTTGCATAATATTTTGTAGTAATTTACCCCGCTAAAACGGTTTAGTACAGAACAATTTTCAGAAACGCTGATTCCGTGTTTCGTCATTTAATGATTTTATGACTTCTAGACGGATTTTCTGTAATTTAATTTGAGATTGGAATTTTTCTCAATTGAGCAATTGTGTCGAAATATAGCGTTGTTTATCACGTGTGGGGCGTTTAAAAACGGGTGCTGTGGTCCATGCTTGACAAAATATAATTTCAAAAATGCATCAGGCTAAGAATGATGGAAAAACAATAATATACTTTGAGCTTGTGCAAATGCCGAAAAATTATATACCGTATGTGCAATTGATTTTACATTTTCAACTAAATAATATAATACCACAAATCAATATTTATTTGTCCTAACCTGTGAACATTTTGAAAGGAAATTCTGTTGAGCTTTTCTGCAAATAGAACTCTTTTCGCATCTTTGTCTAGCTTCTGTGCATCCAATAACGTCTGGAGTTCCACTGAAAACTCGAGGTCGACAGGTTTGAGCAGCTTGCTGGTGAACAAAGCAGGTTTTCTCCCAACTCTCAAGATATTCTTCCTGAGCTGCCTGCGAAGTTTGTGAGGTGCTTGAAGAGCTAAATTGATTTTTTCGAATGATTGGACCAGAACTGTGATATGCCGACGGCATGGTCTTGGCTCGACAATCACAGTGAGCTAGTAGGGCTCCATACACGGTCTCGTTTAACATCATCAAAGAATGAACACATTTAGTTGAGCATTTACTACTTCGTGTCTTCATGGAAAAATAACGTAATACAGAATATGGATCTTGATATTTTTCCGGAACAAAATATTGTCCCATCCAATAAACGGATTTTCGTCGTTGAGTTCTTTTCCGTCTTTTTATCGCTCTTGCTTCTTTTCTCATTTTTCTCTCTACTTCATATACATCTCGCTTTACTCCTCTTCTGTTTGTTCTGTGATGTCTTCTATTTGCCCTGCGCCTAGGGCTTCGGCGGCGACGGGATTTTTCGGTTTTATCCAATATATCGTCGTTAAAATATTCAGACGATTTTTGCTCAGATTCCATATCGTCTAATATCGACAAATCTCTATCTGTGCACGAAGATAAAAAATTTGTATATTTCCAGTAACAATTTGTATCTGCCATACAAAGTTTGTACGCATCCGCGCAATGCAATCTCCAGTTCAATCTCTCAGACGTATCTTGAGGAATAAGTAAAGGATATAATTTTTTGATAACCAGTTCTCTAGTACCAGTAAGCAGTCCATTCCAAAGTTTCCAAATTGATTCTCTTGTCACTGAAATTTGCTGATTTTGTCCATTTGTAGAACCGTAGTTACTCGCAATACTTTTCTCTTGTGTATCGGATATCCAGGCATCGACCGCATCAGACCATTTTGACCCGTCATCAGCGGCTGACGATGCTTGATTTTCTCGCAAGATTTCAAATATATCTTCGAGCTCGTTCACAGTCCTGCCGTGCTCATAATCCAGTCTAGCGGCAGCGGTTCCACTCGCCAATATAATTGTCATAATTACCAAAAAAAGTAATTTATGCAAACTGTTACCTCCATTCCTTTTTACATGTAAAATATTTCCCAGTAAAATATTTTCCGTCTTCTTTAAATAATCCGTAAATAACATTTTCATTTATTCAAACATAAATATAATGTTTATCTTGAAATGAAACAAATCAGAGAAAATGTAAAACGAAAACATTATAGGCTGGGCATTCAAAAAATTTCTTTCAAGTTACTGTCAAAAGCACCTAATAGAATCAATAATAAATTGTTCGTATAGTTTTCCACGGGTAGGCTATTCTATTTACTTTTTTCGTATTTCCTCTAAAGGAGATCTGGATGTTAGCTACTCCGGAACTACTCTGATACTGCTTGTCGCATTATGGATACTACGCTAATAAAGTGACATAGTAGATCTCATTTGATGTTTTTTTTTTACAAATTCTACGTCGGTATTTTTTCTCTTTTTTCGAGGTCGCCGAAAGTATGTCCCCGGTAGTACTAGCAAGTCCCCGTTTCAGTGCAAAATTATATCGTCGAATCACTATTTTTTTCAACCATGTGACGAACTATAATGCACCTCCATCAGGGACTCATACTTAGCGAAGCAGGTTTTGATACGATTTTTCATTGGATCGATGAAATTGCCGATTGTCGGTTTCGACACTGAATAAGGGATTTAAATTTTGAGTATCAAGTAAAAAAATTAGCTTTGCTAAATTTGCACCATTCTTCGCGATACAAATTATCCGTGGTCAATGACGGAAAAATTTTTTTGTGCTAAATGCATATTCCAAAGATATATCTTAACGTGTCACTATTCAAAAAGTTCATCAAAATAAAATCCTCCGTACTTGTGAAATAGAGCCCCTCCTGGTTGCGCCACTGCATGGCCGTCTTTCACTCTGGATAAAATATAACACTAATTGATCAGCGATTTTATTATATTGATTTTCTATCAGCAAAGCGTAAACACTATAGAAACGTAAACAAAAAAGCACAAAAATTCTTAACATAGCCACCCCGTGTAATGTTTTTTGCAATATGGATGTGAATCAATTGGCCAATGTCTGAATAAACTCTGATGCCATTAAAATTGTTCAGATATTGATAAATCGTTCGCTATTCATCATTATACAACAATCATTTTTCATGTGCTCTGGGGCGTGTCAGATCGTAAATACCATGTGGTTGACGATCTGTTTAGCACTTATAATGGTTGTGCATAAAATGTTTCAAATTTTTCTGCATAATTTATTGCACAAACTCAAAATTCCTCGATATATAAAATCCGATTAGTCGGATAAGTAAAATAAGTTGTTCAGTAGTTGTCGGTATCCTACAGGAAAAAGTAAAATAAGTTAAATATAAGGCCACACAGCAATCGAAAAGATTAGAAAACATTTTATCGAGTGATAGAACACAATTGATGTTGGTAATCAATGTGTTGAATGATACTTTGCTGAATCAGAAATTATGTTTTGTCAAGCATGAGCCTCAGATGGGTCGCGCCTTGGCGGCGCAATCCATCAGTTATGCGCACGTAATATTTTCCTGCTGGTGTATATGTTAATAAGGTTGGAAACATATCGACGCAAGAGCATAATGGTCACTCGGAAATGTACAGCCTGTGATTGTCGACATGCACATTCAAATATACCAACACGCAGGTACTTAGGTGTAGGGCACTTCTCAAAAATGGAAATTATTTCTTCTAGATAAAAAACAATTGCGAAAAAATTGACAAACGCTTCAAACAACAAACGCAATCGGAAACGCCTTTATGGATACAATAGATTTAATGTTCATTATTCCATTTAAAATGTTGTTCTTATCCAAGTACTTTATTCAATGTAGCTTTTCCCTCATATGTCGTCGTTATTCGGTTTCTTTCAGGGCCTGCTCCTGGTCTTGCTTTAAAGGGGCTTCAATAATAAAAATTCACAATATATATTTTTGAACAAAATCATCTTTGTTTAAACTAACATCATTTAGTTTGCGAACGATTTTTAAGCTGTTGTTTCAAAAATCCAAAGCGGGCTACCTCATCGCGTATTAGTTAAAACCACACTAATCATTACCAAACACGTAACTCAGGGCCAGTAACTTACGTTTAACAAATATGTTCGGGTTCATACAATAAAAAAAGTATTCGTATATCTAAAAATGACTGCATTTTAAAACTATTTACTGCGTCTATACACCCGAGAAAATAATTACAGACCTCTTATCTTCTCGACATTTTCAGATGCGCTTTTTACCCAAAAATACTCATCTACCCTATTTGCGCCTCGCGACTGTTCATTCTGAAAACCACTCACCTTCCCAATTAGTAATTTTACTTTGTTAAGTGCGTCACTGATGGATAGTGCTAAATCTCGGCGAACCATCGGTAACACATACAAAATCTAAAATTGAATTTTGTCAAGAATGAGTCAAAATGGACCGCGCCTTGGCGTCGCGATTCATCATTGACTCAAACTAGACAAAAGATGTTTGGATAAAATTTAAAATTAAAAATTTAGTCGGGAGGCACCAACAGTCGCTTATGGCCAAGAAAAACAATACATACCAGTCGAGAATAAGGTAATGATTATGCTCTGTCTCCTGCATTATAAAAACACCCCAGTCTGCCCCTGTCCCCCGATCATAAGACTGGCACTGCATAACGAGCTAGAACTAATCCCCAAAATATTTTCAAAATAACCATGGTCGACCGCAAAAATAGGCCGCTGTTCATTTTACCCCCAGGACAGATAATCATCTCACATATCGTTTTTACTCAGGTCCAATTCCCCTAGTTTCGATAATCTATTTTTATATCGTACTCTGTCAACGTTTAATGTCAAAAGCTAAGACTATAATCTTGTGCAAAAAATTGCAGGAAAACTAATATCGAGTTTTCAACCAGAAAAATGCGAGAGAAATCATTATCTCGATTTGCTATGCATAGTAATATTGTAGCCTAATACCTCACGTTTTTTTATAATTTGGCGATAAACAACGATCACGTTTTTTAAATTTTGAAACGATACAATTCTAACTATACTAGGTTTCATTTTATTTGCAAATTTGTACTCGTAAGTTTGCACACAGAAGAATTTACGTCCAACCCCAGGTACATATTTGATTTTGCCAAGTATGATCCATGATGGCCCGCGCCCTAGTGGTGAGATCCATCAGTAAAAAGACGTTTGGACTTAATTTTACCTACCACTGGGGTGTACTACGGTAAGATCTTCACCCAGATTTTAAATTTTGAAAGTTCTAACTTGCCATTGCCATTGCCAGTAAGTATAATTTCGTCCAATATCTGTGCGCTGGTCTCCCAAACTCCCCAGCGTTTGCATAAGGCAATTGCTACATGTAATTATTCAGATATTTATCCACAGATGCGTCACTAAACTAAATTCCAGTAATTGGCATTATAACAGAATTAACTTTTTTTTTAATATACATCGCCAATACATAGCGATTATAGTATTGTTTAAAACTAAAAAGTGTTGAAACTATCGTAATCCATTAAAGATTTCATCTAGCTCTTTAGATGTCAGAAACAAAATGGCGGAGAATCTCGAACTGACTTCTAGGTGCATTAAAAAAGGCAAATAAGAGCAAATTACGTAAAAACCTTTGGAATGTCATTTCATTTTCAGGTTGAATACTGAACTACTAGGAAACTTCAACTCAATTCTATTTCAGTGCAATTTTTAAAATGTACCACCCTTGTCCACCAAATAGTTTTCAAAAAATTTGGCACTGTGTTAAAACGTCGACAATTTAAAACGTCAAATTGTTTTCAAACATGGATTCGAAAATGATATATATCAATATTCCCATGGTAAAATAAAATATTCTGAACTTTTGCGGATGTTTCGATATTGGTATTTCATGTGTTTTCGCTGTGGACATATTTTCTACCTCTATCCTTATAATTTTCTCAATTTCAACTTGATACAATTCATGTCGATTTCATGTGTATGGGCACTATTTTGTCTACTAATATGGTACATATTAGTTACGGCAACCTCTTGTTTTTTCCTAAACTAGATTGCAAAGTAAAGCGAATTTACCACAAAACTAATTAACGTATTACCAGTTAACCTATCTGTTATAGTTAGTTTCACTACCAAATTAGTTTGAATAAAATCCAGGTAAACCAGGCAAAAGTTTTTTAATACTAGATGTCAATTTACTGTACGTAAAACCTTAGGTAAAACTTGTTCATACTCGTTAACATCATGACTAACAGTTGCCTTTTTCTCTCTCACTTGAGAAAATCACCTCTTGCATATCTTTGCTGGCGTGAATTTTTATATATTTTTTAAGAAAACTTTCTGTTACTTGATATTTCCTTCTGAATATCATAGCTTTCATTTTTCTTTTTTCATATCTTGACAAATACTCTATTAAATATAACGAACAAGGTAAATTTGCTCCCTAATCTGCCTTCAGATATGTTGAGTGGGTTTTTAACAAACGACATCCGACTAATTCTGCTATCATTTATCGCTCATACTTAAGTAAAAGTAGGCTGACTGCTTGGTAGACATTCACAACAACTCGGGCGGGACAATTCGCGCGAGCGACTTTTATTAACTGGCGTATCACTCGCCAACTCAAACGACCACACACGCAGTCACCACCAGGTGTAGTGACGTCACGTTGGTCCAGATTGCCTTTATGCTACCGGTAATTTTCATATTGACTATACCTTCTAATATAATTGATCACGACAACGAAGCGCGGCCTTGCTGGCCCCCACTCGAGCAAATCATGAAATTCCAGTGAAATCATGAAATTACAGTCAAATGGACGTACTCACTCTCACATCATGCATCAAAAACCACAATATATGTCTTTATTATGTACGATCTACTATGTATGAGCTATATTTTATCCTTAAATAAGGATTACCTCAGAGTTCACGGATTAGTGCGTTGCTTAGATAAACAACATCTAGGGATATTCGTTCCATCTAGATTTTTGACAGAATGACCCATTACATTCACAGTAGCTAATTGTCAGCCCGCATTCAAATGTCTTTTGTAAGCCGAAACATACAATTTTATACAAAAAAACGTCTTATCGTTTACAAACTACAAATCAGTCGTGTTTTTTCATTGAAGTTCCCTTAGGCAAAGCAAGCAAGGCCCGAAGCAGCTTCCAAAGGGAACCAACCAACAGCCACTCAATAGCAAAGATCTACTAAAAGATGTAGTACCAGCAACTGCAAACGGAAACATATCAAATGGAACTAAATCGCCATGGTAAAGTTCAGTGAGTGGTATCTGCCCGGGCGATGGTAAAACCATCTACCACGTCTTTGTTTCATCTAAGTCGCCTCTTACGACACGCAAGAGGGACGTTAGGACTATAGCCTGTAACTATACAGGGCACAAACTGAGAGTTTATGTTTTATACTACAATAGTAGACTTCAATAAAAATGAACAACTGTCCACCTTTTTATATGGCGGTATGTTTTCATGAATAAAAAAAGTCGAAAGTGCGTGTTTAACTGCAACTACTAAGCTATGAGGTGTCCAACAATGCTCTCACACATGATTCCCATCTACATCAACTCCGCGTCTTCTACGCAGGATGATCTGAAACACTTTTGCTGATCTTATAAACCAGAATAAATTTACTGAATTTCCCTAATATAAAATACTTTATTGCGACTGTCCAAAATCTAAATAAGAAAAAGATACCCAGAAACATACTTTCCAAACGTGTTTTGGTATTATTTTCAAAATTAGATGGGGTTGTTTAAGTTTGAGAAAAAAACAGTGAGTAGTAGAAAGACGCAAAACTTTTAACATTAAAGTCTCTTTAAAGCTTTTATATCTGAAGACACATCCCTCCGCGTCTGGGCATTCTACCCCGGATTGTAACATATTGTGAAAGGACTTTTTTGTAAGAAATTTGATAAATGGTACAATCACTGTTAAAACTCTTTTTTCTGCTTCTACACTGAATTAAAATTGAAGTTCGAGAGAACACGTTCAAATCGAATCTGTCTCAATGTTATTGGCGAATTCTCGAACCTCTTTCTGTCCGACTTTTAAAATTATCACTGTTTGCAGTTGGATTTGATTATTTTCGAATCGAATTCCGAATCATATCATTTTGAATCGAATCCTTACGAATTAGATTTTACTTAAAATCTTTGTAATAATTTACAATGAACTGATATTTTCAATGTGTCAATGATTTTTTCGTTATTATATGTGCAAAATTTCAATATATTCAAAGTAATTCTTGCTCAAAACCTTCGTCGAATCCTACCGAGGTACAGAAATAAGCATTCAAATCGGGCATGTATCCAGCTTGAGATACCTATTCATACTACTCTCTTCCGAAGATAAGAAAAACTAATGTCGTAACAGCACACAGCAGTAAAATAGATAATAACACCCGTACTCGTGAAGTCATGCTCCAAAAACATTTTTGATTGAGTATTAGTTCAATTGCCTATAAATTAAGAAATATATTAGTAGGTGTCAAAAGGTTACAAAAAGGAACAACCACGACATGCTCTTAACTTAACCGCCAGAAGAACTTGCATTCCATCCAATCCAAAGTTTAGCAAAACACCAAAGTCAACACCATGCCATACACGTTTTGGGACATTGCAACTCAGTCGAAATATTTATTTCAGTGCACTCTCGTTAACGGAGTCACGTAATATTAATGAGGGAAGCCATTTGTCTTTCACCGAACGTGCAGTTAGATGCATGTTCGTACTGTCAGATGCATTACACGGGGAATAAAAATTCATAGCAACGTTTGTACAAATTCCGGGATGAGTTTGAAATCCTCATTTGTATTTACCTAGGACAAAACCGAATTCATTAAATTCGATTTTGATCTTTTTTCGAATCGAGTAACCACTACAATATAAACCGAAGAAGTCTTTTTTTTTAATTCAAATTTTCGCCCATATTCAAAGTCCAAGAGACCTGTAGCTTTGATTTCACTAACAACGATACAAACAGACTGTTGGAGAAAATAATACGTTCAGTTCACACTACACCTCTAAAAACAAAAATAAATTTGAAAAAATTTGGTTGTATTTCGGCGTTGAAATATCGTAAGTCCACTCCATTTGTCAAGTTCCTGCTCCTTTGAACAATTTAGGACTAATTCGAATAATTTGTTTATTGATAAAATACAACCCATGCTTAACAAAAATATCTCTTTTGGGGATCGTACGTACCTATCGTACGAACGAACTCCAAGATAACTCAATCGTTACAATAAAGTGCAGTGAGTAATATCTTCCGTGGTCAATCATAAAGCCTTTACCACATATATGTATTTTTTAGTCTCTTTACACGCACGAAATACGTTAAATCATTTCTAAAGCCCGCTCATACAGAAAAAAATGATAGATTTTGTTTTTCAGAATTTAATAGTTTCATTTAAACAATGCTGGAAATGGCACACACAAGCAATAATTTGCTGGCTATAGTGCGACCAGTCGTGTCGGCTGAAGGTCTCCGACATTGTATTTGTGTGAGGGGGAAGTAGTCCGAGTAAGCAGTAAAAAATTTAAATTGACGGAAACGCGCGCCGAAGTTGCGGAAAAAAATTTAGAATCAGTTTTAAAACACATGGGAAAATTTTAACAGAAAAACATATTTTAATGATATAATATGGTTACAAAATGGGAAAAGGGGAAAATTTAGCTGAAGGCGCAAATAAATTAGCGGGTTTTTGCAATTTTAACATAAATTTTCCTGATTTAGGGGATTGGACTCGCTCATTATTTGGACCCTTTCGACCCCAGCTTCCGCCGCCAGTGGTGGCCAGGGATCGATATAAAGTACTGTGTCGTGGGATTGCCTTTTTTTTAAAATCGGTTCCTTAAAATGCCATCAATGGATCGGGATTGTGAGAATCTTTCGTATTTTGAGATATTCAAAATAAAATAATCTTTTTTTTTAAGGGACGATATCGGTGCATACATTTTTTTTTATTATTATATCGATTTTTTCTATATTTATATACTTTCGGCGCCATTGAAATTCAATTTTTCAGGCTACAATGCAAATTACGTTATCTATCTGCTTTTATTCAAATCGACTGTATATATATCGACATATCAAAAAACATGATATACGAACAGGCAATACCCGATCATGTCAACCTTGTGATTAGAAGCAAGGTTAAAAGTGACGCCCAAGTCGACGGTTGTAAACAATTTGATTGATGGACGCTACGTTACGATTTGTAAATTACGTCCGTTTCTAGGTGTATTTTATTTAATCCCATGAGATCAAAGAAATGTCAATATAACAGCTGATAGTTGCTTTTTTAACAAACTTGGAGCCGACCTTATTAATTGAGGATGCCTGTGGTCGCACTGTATCTCATTATCAGTCAATTATTATCGTATTAATCACCAATAGGATGAGCGCAAACACACGCGTTCAATCTCTCCTGCGGAGCATGGCCCATTGTTTAATCGCGTCGTTATGCAGTCAGATAGAATTTAATCCACCACTGTTTTTAAGCATGACTCACTGATAGATCGCGCCTGGTTGGGTAACCTCCTATCCCCACGTCCAACTGTCGATAATAGGAAATGTACAATTACTGTATACATTGCAAACATATTCAGTCCATCGATATGTTATCAAGAACACCGCGGGCAAATCGAGTTTGATCAAATTGACAACATCAAAGAATAATATGTTTGTGATTACACAAAACTGGTGTTTTCGTTGACTCAGAAATACTCTTTGAAATTAGTCTTTAATTATTTAAAAAGTGCAAACGAGTTTGCAGGGAGTTCACTGCAACAAGATGTGTTGACTGACATTTAATTTTTTCAGTTACTTATTCTATTACATATGGATTTAGATCTAATGTATATCAAACTTTAATTAATTGAGTGTAAACACGGACATTTACTTTTTACGTCAAAAGTTTACTTTCTTAAGGATAAGTCACAGATGGGAAACAGCCCACTGTTGCGGCCAGTAAGACTGCGTTTGACAAAATTGTTCGCGCTATTATCTCCTTGGCGTAAATCGTTTTGTAAAACGTGTACGGAAGTAAATGCAGCCAAGTCGCAAGGCGTGTTTTTTGTCGTTGCCTCACAACTATATCAAAAGCAAAAATAGATAGACAGTTAGACAAATAGACAGTTTTTGTCCTTCAAAATATTGTTTCACTAAACGATTTTATTTAAATATGCTTTAAAGGCGGGGTGGACATTAAAAAAATCCTGTATGTGTGGGGGCTTTTTTTAGAACTGCTCCAGCGTAATTCGTTGTACGTTGTAAAAGCCGACCAAAATGCACAATAATGGCTGCCATCGTCCAGGGAAGATGTCACTCACTAAACTTTACTATGAAGGCTTCTTTTCAGGATATTTCCACTTCCGGTTGTTGGTACTGTATTTTACAGGTTCCTTTTAGTTTTCAAGTGTCGCTTTCAGACCAAATGTGATAATGAGTTTTTTTACGATTTTCGGAAATATTTCCATGAGATCCAAGGGGTTAATCATGCTGGAAGCAATTCATCTCATTATTGGAAGTAAAGACAAAAGCATGCAGAAATCACATTACCTGAAAAGGATGATAATTTCCGATTGGATAAGTTATTCTTTTATGATACTCGGCAATATTATACTATCACAACTGAATGAAATCCCCACCTCGCGGATTGTCAACATCACAATCAATTCTCTACCGCCCAAGCGCATATTACTCCCCGACAACGCGCGACAACTCTACATCACCAACTAGTGGGCAATCGAAATCGACCATTCACAGGTTTGTGCACGAATAATTATCATCAGTTCTCCGAGTATGGGATGTCTTTTCAGTACTTCGAATAAGAGTCGAGCATTTGTAAAATGACACCTTGTGTGCTGCAGGAAATATTCTCTTGAAACAATCAAACAAACCATTACAGTAATAAAATGTAGGAGCGCACCGATAGCACTTTTTCTATCGATACCGTTACTCACCTCAAATTCTTCAAACATTTCCAAAGCTCACCATTATAGTTGAAAATACACTACACAATTTTCATGTTGGGTCAAACGTAGCGAGTTCTGTTTAATTAATATGCAATTTTGCTACTTTTAATGGTATAATTCAATATTTTCCATCAATAGCGTGTCGCCACACTATTTTCGAAAAAAAATCGAAAGAATTTTAAACTAAAAAATTATGATCAAATAAAAGAGAAACAAAAAACAATAAATATTTTCATTATGTCCTGTTAATTCGAAGGTCTGGCGATGGGAAAGTTCATACACTTGAAAGGTCGTGTTGTGTCGTCTGAAATCTTTTAATTCAATTTCAGTTGTTTGAAATGAGTTTGAAATATTTGCATCTCTATATAACAATGTTACATCTGAAACATTTAAACAAAATATTTCTGAAGTTGTTATTTGTATTTATGCTTGCTAGAATATGAAATTTGAATCTAGCACAGAGCCCCCAAAAATTCACATATTCTGTTCCTAAATAAACAAGATGATCTATGACGACAATTTGCAATTTTTTCAGATCTTAACAATCAAAATAGTCGATTTTCGTTTGACACGTACAGTGCAGGGCATCGGCAATATCTGACATTTTCAGGCTGATACCGTTTGCGATATTCCAAAAATAGCCGATAACGATAAATTGGTAGCCTATACGAAAATGTGTCCATTCAGCATATGCCTGTGCCTTTTATATGTTTTGTTATTGGGACGCGAGGAAAAGTTTACAACGTTGATACTAACCCGTAACAATTTAGAATCAATTCGGTTCGAATCCCCACACAAGCCACTAATTTGATTCCTATTTATGTTCCTACCAAACCAAGGAGTTTTTTTTTCTTTTTCACAATCTGAAAATTATTTTGTCAAGCTTGAGTACATAAATGATTAAACATATATTTTTTTTGACTTTTTGATAGCAAAGAGTTGAAGATCACCAAGCTTCGGCAAAATGAAAAAAAAAAACGAACCGTTCAAAATCTACATAACAGTTTTAATAAAACTCAAACATAATGAAGGGTATCGAAAACATAAAAAGCCTGCCCAATGTTGTTGTAACCGTTGCTGGCCTCAAACAACGCGCATCGATGATGCCCATATAAAGATGCCACATCCTCGATCAATTTCTGCGCCCCCTCTCATTGATTTCCTTACAAACTGACGAATATCAGCTTTGCAATTGCAATCTATCCCCAATAATATTGTAATAAACTCGAGTAGCCGACAATTGATAAAAAACCTTTGAAAAAGGTGCTCTCATCGATGAGTGTGGGTACTACTCGGTCTAGACAAAACCGAATTATTCGGAATTCGAATCTGATTCGGATATTTTTTCGAATCGCTGATTTCACAAAATGGACAAATATCACATTATTGTTATTAGTATTATTGTCTTCATTATGATATTTAAGAAATTTACAATTATGAATTACAAATATTAGCATAAACAGACTGAGAAGCGATGTATTTTCAATTACACTCCAATCCAGGAGCGAAAATTTTCATTTTAACGATGAAATACAATCGATTTTGGTCAAATGCATTCTAACTGTAATGGATTTTGGCAACTAGGCTTTTCAGGCACGTTTCGATGTAGGCAAGAGCTATGTTTAATCTGGACAATGTTGCAACAATAAAATTTTTGCATTCTTTGTCTTTTTCTGTTAGCGTGGAGGTGGGACACTGCTCATGGCTTTTCTAGATATAGACTCATCAGTGAACAGTGTATTAAAGCAAATTAATTTATTGTAAAATAACTCATTTTTCATCAATACTCCAAATTATAATTAAATATTTGCAAGATATTAAAATCATAACAAGGTGTAAGTAAATCTTATTGTGCATCAGATAATTTCGTTCATCTGCAAGGATATGATTTTGAATGAAAATTCAGACCACGCAGAAATATATCGATATAAATATTCATTTTTCCAACTGAAGTCTTCGATGGATCGTATCTCGTCAGCGCAACTCAATAATAACTCATGTCTAACATGATAAGGATAATCGAATAAACAAAATTCGGCATATAATTATTCGCCTTTGAGAAGCTTAAAATGTAACCCGATGAAATTATGATGATTTCTTAACCGTGAGCAAATTGAGAATGTCGTCAATTTCACCAGGCACATGAGAACCCATCCTTTTCTCGGAATACAGCGATACACAGTCAAATAAATCATCTAAAAAGTAAATGTATTTTTTAGATAATAGAGTTCTGGATCGAATACGAACTTTGACTCATTTGCGTTTACAAATATACCTTTTAGATTTAGAACGTCATTAAAAAGTGACGAAACTTTTCGATTTTCTGGATAGAGAAGTCTCAAAAAGACTCAACTCAAATTACCCTCAATACGGGTGACTTTGATGAAAAAAATATTCAAACCCAATATTAATTAGTGCTTTCCGTGATTTGACTTTACTGAAATGAAAATATTTTTGAATCATCTCACTTTATGTTATCGTATTTCACAGTTTTTCGTTAAAATGTCAAAATATTGCAGGAAGATTGTCCCCCCTTTCCCAAAATCTTGGGCGGGGGAAGGGCTTCTCCCCTGATCCTTGCTGGTTTCGTCATTAGTGGCTCTTATGCATCTTGATCCCGTTTGATATTTTTCATAAAATAGTTTGCCGAATTAAACTTCATGGTTCAAGGGAGGTAAAGGTTCAAGGGAGGTAAAGTATGAAAGGTTACTTCAATAATTTTAAATTCTCATCATGCAACAAATGCAAAGTGCTATCAAAATAGGAATAAAATATTTGGAGCCTAATCTTAATAAAGTATAAGAGTAAGAGGACCGAATAAGAGTCAGTTTATAGGTAAAAACGCTCACAACACCTCTATTTTTGTTTACACGCGAAGGAGACGCTTCTTGTTCAATACACCCCGAAATTGAACAAAGAATGTATTCTGTTTCGTATTCTTTCATTCAAATTTACTCGAAGCAAGGTCGGGAGCAGTGCCCTAAAGGAACCAACTAACGGCGCTTTAATCGCAAAGAGTTTCTAACAGATATAGTATCGGAAACTGCATTCTAAGCGGAAAACATCGCAAACGGAGCTGAACAACTATGATAAAGCGTATCGTTAACTAATATAGTATGAAAAACAACTGGGAATATGCTTTTTCAAATATAATCATGTTTGAAAATATTTGATTCGAAATTATTTTACTCGAGATTCGATTCGAAAAACAAATATTGAAAATTGTAAGTCACCTTATATATAAATATATACGAACAATACCTGATGCTGTCATAATAGTTTCAAGATTGACGCTATAAGGAACACCTGAGTGATTGCAGTCGTGGTGCATGACTTCCATTAAGCAGGTGCAGTCACTTCTACACAGAGTCCTTAGTAGTTTCAAATATCTAAAATGAATATAGGCTAAACATACGACATATTTCATTAATAAAGCATAACCAAATTTAGAAATTTTATTCTGTCTAGCAGGAGACCCTGAAAAACTTCAGGCGAGGGCGCTTGCACACATTTTGACCTCCAGTTTGGTAGGTAAACCTCCACATAGCTTCGGGCTTTAGAATTGCTGTCGCATAGTTTCTGTGTGACATAAAAAGCGACAAAAAGGGAACAAAGAAGTGTTAAATGGTTTTGCCATAGATCAGAATAGGCACCACTTTACTTACAATAGCGGTTCGGTTGTTTTCCGCTAGTAAAGCAGTTGTCGGGTCTACATTTTATTGTGGTTGTTTGTCACATTATTGGCCGTTGGACGGATCTTTTTAGATACTGCTTTCGGTCTTGCTTACGGTAAATTTTAAGAAAAATACAATTAAAAATGATGGTTTAGGCATTAGCAACATTACTTGGACTCATTCACAACTTTACTTAGAAACATTTGCAAAATTATTTGGACTCATTCGCAACATCACGTAACCAAACCCTCGCCTTGATGGTCGAGACCAATATGGTGATCATCCCACACGAACAAAAGCCCATGTAGTTAAACGTTGGCAACATCATTCATAATGCTTCAAAATGAAATTTTACGTTCCATTCGGAAAATTTTTGCCTCCGGCCCATATGTTAAACGTGTAGTTAAACGTTGGCAACATCATTCATAATGCTTCAAAATGAAATTTTACGTTCCATTCGGAAAATTTTTGCCTCCGGCCCATATGTTAACAGCATAAATATGACTACTTGAATCATCAGTCATCACCCCGCAAAAATTTTCTGTTACTGATAACCTCCGGAAAGTTCTCAAGCATTACTTGTTTCTTTCTTGAGGATATATTGATGTAAACGCGGCTCGGTCCCATACTAAATCGAACTGTCCCAGTGTATTTACATCCACATCAAAAATGTTGCTACAATAAATTGTGATATCTTTGTTGATCGCCTGAAGATAAATGATATATATGTTATCAGTAAAAATTAAAAAGGCAGCGCGTAATATTCTCTATTTAATCGTATCATTGTAACGAAAATGCACTGAAATCTCCGATCTTTGACAGTAATTTTGCTTGGTGACATTGAAATAGCTATAAAATGGTTTCTGGCCGCACTGTATAGTAACATCTAACTCGCATGTAAAATTTACGTCTATATGAATGTTTCAAATAAAATAATTCGAAGACTGTAGTTTCATAGACACATTTTTTTCGTTGCGATTATTTGTAATTTACAAACAGTCCAGTAATAATTGGAAACAATCAAGCTGATTTACACGCAGTCGGATGTAATTATGTGAATGAATTATGTGAAGTGCGTACATACGCTAAAAATGTTTGTAGCTCTATTTACGGAACTTAATTTTCATCTCATTGTTCACCGTATAAATTGTGGTGTTCAACATTTTAGGCCCTGAAACCGGACAAATATTGGAAATGACTGAAGCGCACCGTAGGCGCGATAACTTTTAGATCATTACAATCAAAAGAAAACATTGTGCACGAGGTGTTTTAAATGGTACTCCTGTAACGAAACAATTAATTACCTGTATATTTATAGAATAGTATATAAATACGGTAACATACCTTTCTCAAAAATAACAATTTTTTTTGAAATTTAGGGTCATATTGAAAAATTCGTAACTCATACAAATCTAATGAAGGCAACATTTCAAAACGATGGGAGGGGAGCGAAATATATTTTACATGTAATCACTAAATTAAAACAACACCGGAACGTTTTGAGGTTGTCGGAGAGTGGCGCGAAAAAATATTAAAAATCACAAAATATTTTGGGAATTCAGGGTCTTATTGAAAAATTCGCAACTCCTACAAATCTAATGAGGGCAACATTTCAAAACGAAGGGGTGAAATGTTGCCTTCATTATATTTGTAATAGTACTAAATGTTTTGTTTAGGCCTCAAATTGGTAACTTTAAAACGTTCTAATCCAGTGATTACATGCAAAATACGTTTCTTCATTGCCTCATAGTACTGGAAGGTTGTCTTTAGTAGCTTTATGGAAGTTACGAATTTTTTAATATGGCGCTAAATTTCCGGTTATTCCGGTGTTTCGTTCTCAGTTTCGAAAATTTAATTTCCTTTTCCATTTTCCACGTTATTTTGGTTATCCCAGATTTACCCAAGCGTTTGTTTTGTACACCTACATCATAAGTTGTTTGGGAATGCTTTTGTTCTTTGATATTATTCGGTTTATCATTCGAAGGAAACACTAATAAAAAAGCATGGGAACTCTATAGATGCGATTCGGTTTGATAAATTCAATTTTCCGCTAGCTGCACAGTGGTTGCGAACTCAATCAATTGTTTACCGGCTTCAAGAGGTACTTTTACCTAGAATTGCCAGCAGTATTCCAAGGTTTGCAAATGAGCAGTAAATTTAAAGTACTTTTGTCACAGTGTGGTGAGGAAGGATTAAAAATCGCCCCTTCGCAGCGTTGAAAAGAAAACAACCCAGGGTGTTGAAGTTCAGAATGCATTA
Organism: Styela plicata; assembly: GCA_963675895.2. Taxonomy (NCBI): domain Eukaryota; kingdom Metazoa; phylum Chordata; class Ascidiacea; order Stolidobranchia; family Styelidae; genus Styela; species Styela plicata. The sequence continues at coordinate 16,676,477 of OZ023140.1, forward strand.
ACCGAGGAGTCTACAAATACCTTTTGATTTTTGATGTTATATTAAATTTCGGCCTCAAAAAACGATGATTTGTTTTCCACCATATTTGCAGTATTAGCATGTCCATCACTAGGCATATTAAGTAAAAGAAAACAAAAACGGTAAATAAAACAAAACACTTACTCGGAATACTTTGCACTGCGAATATTCGTCAGTGAAATCCTGACATTGAATGTTGAGCTCTGAGAAGAAATTTTTAATGGCGATTTCCGAGAACTCAACACCTATAACTGTGTGTCCTTCGTCAGCTAGCCTGAAAAGAAGGTCACGAATTTTTGTCGGTTCGATGTTGGTCACAGAAAGAGTGAAAACAGTATAATATCATTTGTGCATGTTACAAAAACCAAATCAAGCAGCAACAGCAATATGATATGAGAAATAATCACGAAAATCAGCCTATGAAATCCATCAAAAATCAAAATGCTCAAGTTTTCTTCAGCTAAATGCCAGAATAACTTAAAACATCCCGACTCGAATATCATCCATACCGGCTCACCATATCATATCCGCGGTCATTCCACATAGTGGAACAAATATTCTGGAGTTACTTTTCAATCCAAATTCTTCGTGATATCTCAGTAGATGACTGCCAACAAACAACGAGTAATAGTGTTATGTAATTACATTATGTTAGAAACCCCAATTTTATTTCATCAAACATGAACCACACACGGGACGCATCTAAGCGGGGCGATCCATCCGTGATTTCTAATTAACAAAACTTGTTTGTTCGAGATTTTTGACTGCGATGGGGCATTATTGATGGCCACGGAAGCAGCGCTTTTTTCCATGGCGCATTCAAGAAAATGGATGTCATGTATCATCACATTGTTCACCAAACATTTTCTACTATTGATTACGAGTTGGATGCACTGAAATGCATTTGACCCCAATCAAGTATGTGTCAATGATGGATTGCGCCATCGACGTGCGGTCTATGTGTGGCTCAAGTTTAACAAATTAAATCTATGCTTGGGATGCAGCAAGGGCTCATCATTGTCACCGAGGGGTCATGATAAAAAGGCTATGCCCGTCATGACTGTTATGCCCGTTACAAAAAGTTAGTGCTGCCCGGGCCATAGTCTTTTCATAATGAAAATAACCTTTTTATCACGTGCATAACTTTTTCATAATGATATATAACAGACATAGTTTAGTACGATCCAGGCGCAGTCTATCTGTGGCTCAAGCTTAACAAAATAAACTTTCTTGTGATGCAAGGTCTCAATTTTTGTTGAGTTAAAAACAGAGCTAAGGACGACAAACTAGCTGAGATTAACTACTTGGATTATTTGTCCCTGATAACTGGCAGGGAATGACCGATTCCATTGCTTCGCATTCTTACAATTTCGGATGTGTAAGTAAATAGTTTCCCAAAGATGGGTGAATAAAAGAGTATTAACTGAGTAAAACAAATTTACAAAATTTACTCATCCCACAAAAACGAAAGTCACTCACACTTCCGTAGAATGAGATATCTGTGACTCATGCTTGAAAAAATCAAATTACTGATTATTATATCAGTTAGTTTTTACCAATCTGAGGAAACCATCTTATTTTAGACATCTTGAGTACCTACTGAATCGTAATGGCATTATTGAATACATATATTGAACATATACTATGATAGTATGTCTCGGTTCACCGAAATTCAAAAATTCAAGCAAATATCAGTCGTACTTGTGGGGTGTAGGAACAAAATCCCAAGGCGTGTAATCTTTCTGCCAAAAAGCTTTTTCCCAGTCTTTCAAAGTCAATCTGAAACATTTTTCCCCAGACATAGTTGATTTCGAAATCGGAAAATTGGGTTGAATCAAATTTTTCGAATACTTTCAAGTACGAATGTAGTCGATATAATTATGAAAACTGAACTTGTTCCCTAAATTATTACTGGAACAAGTTACAAAAATCTTCGATAATAATAAATTCAGCATAAAAAGTTACTAGAACGCTGGAACGTGAAAACGAAATGGATACAAGTTTACCATACTGTGTATACCTCTTATATTTTGTGTAATCGAGTGTTTGCTGTAGCTATTTCTTGTAAAGTTTTAAGCACAAGCGGGCATTTTAAAATGTATATTCACTCTGTAAGCAAAGCTAGAAGCAGTGGCTGAAAAGAACTTACTAACGCCCACTGTCTATTGAGAGCCGGGAACAAAAATGTAGAGGCAAAACGTTTGATTCGATGCAGATTTTTGATTTTGTCAAGGTTGAGTCACAGACGGACCGCGTCTGTTTCGTGCGTTCCGTCGGTGACTGATGCTTAACAAAATATGTTTCTGCAAACGATTTTTGAACTTCAAAAACCATACAATAATACTCTCTAAAACAGCTCAAAACCGTTCTTTGTCTCGAAGCTATAATCAAAACGAAAAGACGTGAAACATATGCTATTTTGCCCATGCTATATATAATTTTTATTCAGATTTTTGTGGAGAAAGGAGTCAGCTTGATCTCGCTTAGATGAGGCTGAATGAAATCGCATGGAACTTTGGGGAAAATGTCATCTTAAACTCCATTGCATATTATTTGTATCGACTTATTCTGAATATCAACTATAATTTGGACGACCGTATTGATGATTCGTTGGATGATGAATTTATAAATCCACTATGATACTTGCTAATCATCAATATTGTCCATAATCGTCATTGATCATAACCTTGTTTATAATCATTGAATATATTGTAATGTAGAAACCGTCTATGTCTAATGGTAAACGTTCGAAGGGACACGTCGAACAGTCAACCTCCTAGAATTAGGAGTCAAAATAGGAAGCTATTAATTACCTTGCAGACAATTAGAAATAGAGGCGTAAAGTCAGTAATAATCTACAGTCAGTTTAACGGTCTGCAGTACAATAAAAAAAGAACTCGACTGCAATAAAAAGTCTCATTTTTATTTATTGATGCTGTACTTTCATTCGTCTATATACTCTTTAACAATATACGAACAGGTCTCCAGACGAAATGTCTAATTATCTGACAAAGCATCGGAATGCGCGCGCAAGCGTCTATGCTAGAGCTTCGTCGTGAACAACTGGCGTATTCATGGTGGTGTTTCAGTTTGTCATGGCGAAACTCTATCAAACTTGCAACACTGTAAATTTTATTTTGGGGGTCACAAATTTTACGTCAATTGAGATTCAACCCAAAGAGTAGGAATGAGCAATTCGGTGATTCGAAGCACAAATTATTCGAATCAGGTTATAGGAACAAAAAAAGTAAAATAAAGTGGATTTATCACATTTACCTATTGATAAAAGCTTTGACAAATTCCGAATTTATTTGTGACCTGCAAAGTTATGCATTAGTTGATGGCACATTGTCTCCAATATTTATCATTAGGGAACTTATATTAGTTATAGACGCCTTGATTTTGTTTATATGATGAGGGTAAATTGAGAATGTAAAAATGGGAAAATTGCTATTCAAATAGAATTAATAATAACGATTTGATTTGAAAAAAAATCAAATTCCATATGCTTTGGTCTTGCCCAACCTTACTTATGCACTAAGCAAAGGTGGGGAATCAGCGGCGGAACGAGCAGAGGGATGACAGGAGCAACCGTCCCGTTTCCTCTGGCCTCGACACAATTGGGATGAAAGGGTCAGCCAAAAATTTCTTTTTTTTTCAACCCCTGTTCGTTCTTATATAAAATATTATACGAAAGTTGCAATCGTTACACTAATACGACTGCAACTAAAATTTCCATATCAGGTTCTGTTTGCAGATAACTCACACTGTCTAAAGATATGCATGGAATTAGAATGAATATGTCTCTAGTATTGCTAAACAAGTCTTAATGAAAGTCGGTTCTTTATATCGAGTTGGGCCTTATCTCTCTCCGAAATCATCCTTCATTTGTCCAAATCCCTAATTCGACCCTTCATAGAGAATTGCTGTCACATTTTGGGCGGTGCCGTTGTTGCTGTTCTCAGCATGCTCGTGTTTACGGGTGTGTGATCATTATGATTGATCCTAAACCTTCTTCCGGTCCAATTTCAATTTCTCTCCGAGGACGCGATACTTCAACACCAGATAGATATATTGCGAAAAAACAATAAAACCAATATAACTGCACGGTTCTCACCCACAGATATGCTGTGATGAATCAATATTGAACTGCTTGTCTAAAATGTGTAATTCATCACGAATTTACAGTTGTGTACCGGGGTAGGGTAATCCTTTATATACAGTTAGTCTGAGTTTTATGTGTTCTGCAATTTGTGTCATTTTTGTTGCTAACTTTAAAGTACTGCGGCACTCCGGAACACCCAAGACTCATATTAACTGACTAGCCCACATCAGTACACAAACACAACGTTAATTTAAGAATAAGCTCAGAATATAGAACAAGCGCTTCAATGATGACCCATCATAGCATATATAACACAATTTTAAAACAACCATGGTCGATTCCAAATCAAGCGACGTGAACATGGAAACACAGATTTTTTACGTGTAGAATAATAACGTTGACCCGACCTTTTCACCCATCGTTATCGTGGTGACTTTTGGAAAAGTTCTCGCGGACTTGTTCAAGGGTGACTAACTATTCAAAGTTTGAAACCTACATTAGGTGTCTAATTATAAGATTTAATTATGTAAGGGAGTAACATATAAAGATAGTTTCAAATATCTTTTAGAGTAATTGAAATCCAAAAACCAATTGTACGTAAATTCCTAATATTTTCAATATTCCCAGAAACATTTCGGAAAACGTTCCAAAATTCCAGGAAACTTTCCATCCCTTTACAACCCTAGCCATGACATGGACATACGTTATTAATGTTCTTTGGATTTTTTTTGTTTTTGAAAATCTTCGTGAAATTGTGTTTTTGAAAAAAAAATATTTTCTAAAATATAAAATCTATCTTAGTGTCTATATATGTATTTATAATACCGCACCAATTGATCGCAAGTAAATATGTTTACAAAAGTCCAAGCCCATGTCGCAATACGCCAGAAATCAATACAATATCTTGTCAATCAAATGTAGTAAACAAAGCCGCAAAAATACATTATTATATAACAAATGACAATTCTCATAACAATTCGGATATAGTATCGTAATTATATGCACGCTGAAATCATGAACACGAAAACATGATTGACAAAGCATCGGGCACAGATTGAAATTAGGTGTAGTTATCATATCAAATCAATTACAAAAGAAATAACGACTCTGGTATTCATTTTTTTCTATTTATTTCCCGGTCGGAAGAGATGCACTATTTGTTATTCATACCTGACAACATATACTATGGCATAATTTTTGTTGAGTTTGATGATGCTAGATTCGCCTCTTTAACATTAGGTCATTTATGCTAAGTTTCCAAAATTGCGGTGAACGTTCCAAAACCGACACGGCGATTTCATTCACATGCAAAATGCTTGTTCCTGTTGTTACAGGACAGTTGGACATTACTCACGAATATCTTATATAGATGATCAGTTCCCTGGTAATATCTTTCAAAAATTGTTTGATCGGATATGTTTCGTTTCGTTCGGTGCGGTTTATCTGTGGTTCATGCTTGACAATTTAATGTCGCGGACTGGGATGTTTGCTTCTTCGTTTATAGTAGCCGCCCTTCTATTGCACTTCCGCAATTACTGAATGAACAAAGCTTAAACAGGCCTATATGCTTCAGTCTAATGGCGCGTTCAGGCATTTAGAATAGGTTTCTTAAAAATTTTCGGAATATGATGACGTTCCACAAACATAAATAATATTTAAATAATATCCGACTGGCGTCTTAAATGGCGCAATGAACAATGAAAATATCATGCATTCATCTTCCATACCCCTCAGTGGCCTATGGAATTGCAGCTCGTAGATCGTCGTAAACAGGCAGGCAATAAGCCTTTGACTTACGCTTGAACGTTGTGACGATGGGAAAGCTGAAATTTTCATTCAGTGATTCAGTTAAAAATTTTCATTCAGTGACACGATTTTCTGGCATTGAACACCATAAAGGATTGGATGTGCGTGTGTTCTAACAGTGGGTCAGAATTGGACCGCATAAACATCTAACCTCGAGGGCAGTGGTAGAATAACGCCGCATTTCTGTGTAAAACTGCCACCCAGCGGACTTTCTTTTTTGACATTTACATGTTTATGATGCTGTTGATTTTGAGTAGCTGGAGAGATCGAATAATACATGAGACTATACTCATTGGCGAATCATGAATCGAATATGTTGAACAGTCCTAAGTAAATTGAAATAATAATTTCCTGTTTTCTCCCATGTTTTGTTGCTGCACATGCTCCCTAATTTTACCATAACCATGGACGCCGGCAGCACTGTGTGCTGCGATCAAATCGTGGGTCGAAGACACAATAGATCCGTTGCATGCTTGAAGCCTAAAATTGCAAAAGTTCACATCTTGCAATCGGAAAGCTATCATTATCAGACGATATCTGGTAGATGAGGCAGAGCGTAATGTAATAAAAGGAGCCGGAAACGTTGAAGTGTACAACGCTTTGATTAGATGGAAACGTGACCAAAAAACGGTTTTGACTAGTATCACCAGTACCACAATCAGGAGTAGGTGTACGTTGGTTTATTTATTACGTTATTCTAGAGATTTACTTCTATCTCCCTGCCCTATAATTCATATGGTATGGAAAAAAATATTAGCGACCCGTACACCTTGCGTTTTTCCGCAATTTTGTGAATGTTTACAGTGTTCTATTATAGATGTACAAAAAACGGTCACTGTTGTATTGATGTCTCGCTGTCTTGAAGTTACAAACTCACCATGCAATTACGCTAATTATCTATCGTCGTGCTTTTGTTGTTTTTCCATCGTAAATTCTTCGACATTGGATCTGTGTGCATTCGGAAAATTAGGTTTTGTGTGCTATACCTACAAAACGCAAAGAAGCGTTGGAGAGGCTTAAGAATTGTTCTGACAGAAAGCAGTTGCTTTTACATTTTACAGTTTTCTGCCGATCAGTGACCATAAGGTAGTTAGTTCACCTGATACACAATGTAGTAGAATTCCCATATATTATTAAGCTGAAAAAAGTGAAGATTATCCATATTTTTGTCATTCACTTCCTTTTTGTATAACAAAACAATCTTTAAGCGACAAGTGGGCGCGATGACCTAGTGGTTAACATTCTGACATCGCTGGTTGCATATCTCGGGTTCGAGTCCGGGAGAGTCGGGTTCGTTAATCGATCCCAGGGTGTTATAACCTAAGTAGGCCAAGCCGATTAGGAAATCATATCTTTCCAACGACTTTAACCCTGTCCATCTATACGTCGTCGCTGGTTCATGGCCTTGGTCAAAGTGATACACTCCAAGAAGTGACTATAAAACAGTCATTTCGTTTTCTCGCCGTGAAGGTCGTGACTATGGTTGGAGAACGGGGAGGAGGACCAATATATAAGCAATCTGAAAAAAAATTGAATACGCGCATATGTCGCTAAATTGTGGACCCCAAATTTGGTATCTCATATCTTGAATAACAACCCCCGATCCAAACCATTGGAGTTTTATGTCCTTTCTCAAGTTCGATCAAGCGGCGTCGCTATCCGGACAGGCGTTACCAGCATCATAAAGTGCGTTAATAGTGCAATATTATATTTACCATGAAAATGGTAGAAAAAACGAACGCATTTCCCAATACGAAAATTCATTTTGTCAATCATGAACCACAGATGGACCGTGCCTTATCGGCACGATCCATCAGTGACTCATGTTTAACCAAACACATTTGAAGGATATTTTCTGGCGGGTGGACCTATAACTTACTGCTGGTGTGATATTGGAACAAACCCATACTCGCCTTGCCTTGTTATACGCTGGTCAATCATTAATAATATCGTATCTCTGTTACATAACTTAACATTATGTAACAAAAGTTATAAAATGGTTTGTTTACTCAATTGTGTTATACAACGAATCTTAGATAAAAATGTCAGAAAAACCAATTTAAATTAGTCAATATTCAACTATTTTGTTCTAAAGTAAACGCCACTTTTTGATGGACCACACTTGGATTGAATTGTTTATTTACAATTACCACGAATTACACATAATTTTTGCGCATGTTTTATATTTAATATTCTTTGGAGCATATCCCATTCATTGTTCTATATTAATGAATGAAGTATAAGGTTACACAACATGTAGGACACGCTAATAAAAACGTTGCCGTGATTTGATTAAACAGCTATATTGATTAGATTCTTAGAGGCCAAACGTAGATATAAGTCATGGAGTTCACATATATGCCAGGTTTAAAAAGTGAAGTGAAGAAAGAACGAAATTTTAGTACACGGAGGGAATATATTTTGCCTTTTTTGATTCGTATCATCGAAAAATGCAGTTGACATATTGAAATGCCTACTTTTTACTAGCAATACTTGGGATAAGGAATCATTCCCAAGGTATATTGTCGTATTGTTTAAAAAAAGAATAACTTAATTGGATAGAGTTATTGCCTACATCTTGATGAAATGTGTCCATGGACCTTCCCATCTTTTAAATAATTCAATCTAACGGGTATATATTATTGCCATATACTGTTATTGCAAATAAGTTTGATATAAAAAAGTTACTAACATCTGCACAATAATGGGTGAGAGGTACGAATGTAACTTACCATCAGCAGTTCTCAAGAAAGCAATTGCAGAATTGAATGAACCACAAGATAATGATACAAGACTGGCTGAAATTGATAAATTGCGTATCAGGTTTGAAGAAGAACAAAATGAACTTGAACTTATCAGATCAGATGATCTATTTTTATTGAGGTTGGTACTTTATATTAGTTACTTTTCGAGTCGTGAATGGCAAAAGATAGGAATGCATTTTGCGGAAACATTCATGCTGCATTCAAATAGGTCATGTTTTCATCATTTTACTTTTTGGGTTGATTGATTTATAAAATTTGACTCGGTGCTTCCATCGATCCGAAGCACAAATTATTCGAATGAATCGCAAATCGTTCATAGAAAAAGAGAAGTAGACAAAAACTTGATAAATGAAATGCAATTTTCTTTTTTTTTTTTAACGACAAAAATGAATCGATTTAGGTCAAATATAAAACTTTCTGCTCTTAGACATGTAGTGTTAATTGAAAATACACTATCTTCAAGTATACTAATATTAGTTATATAAATTTCTTGGTTTTCATATTTGAGACAATTTGCGTTATTACCTGGAATGGAGTACTAACAGATAACAAACAATCCAATAGTCTTGGCCTATCTTTGGCCTATGATGTTCTGCAAAACGAATAGGTCTGGGCAAAACCGAATCATTTGAATTCGAACCTGATTCGAATAATTTTTTCGAATCGAATCGTTGATTTCATAAAAACAACAAATATCCCACTTTTACTATTACTACCATAGTCTCCATTATGATGATTAGGATACATACAGTTATAAATTACAAATATTAGGATAAAGTAACTTAAAAGTGATGAATTCTTTTTAACGACAAAATGCAATCGGTTTTGGTCAAATTTGAATTGGAAATGCCCTCCATTTAGCATGCTTTTGTTCTTTTGATCGATTCAAAATCGATTCGAATAATCTGTACTTCGAATCCAATTGCCCAGCCCCAAAAACAAAATATTCCGTTAGCGCGAGCATCCAACACTCCCAGGTAACATAGATCTACTGTGTTAACACCGAGAGCGTTCATACAATCGTGTAAATTTGATACCAATTCCAACAATCCGTATAATTTTCCTTAATATATTTTTTTATGTTACATAAGGTTTCTACGAGCGAAAAAATTCAACCACGAAAAAGCATATAATATGTTAGTCAACTATCATATACAAAGGAGAGATTTCAGAGAAGTTTTTGACAAGGTATGTTTTATAAAATTTAACATAAATCTTTTCACAACTTGTTAATGACTACAATGATTCCAAAAGCATATATGAGCTAATGGTAGATCATTTCTTGGATATCACTTTCTCTCAGTAGACCAAGCTTGTTTTGTTACTTATTCTGGTGTTTTATTATAAACAATGTCATGTATAAAGCCGTATAGCTTTTCAGCTCTATACTAATAATTGGCAGTATAGTGTCATGACTTGAGTATGCTCCAAACCAAACCAAAGACAGTTAGTTACCTAATGAAACCACTCCTTCCATTTTTTAGGATAAAGACCGCAATACAGGTTTGCGTGGGTTGCGTTTTTTTCTAGCTTTGGTTTATTTTACCCTTGCGTTTTACGCTAGCGCAATGCTCTACATGCAGTTCCTTACGTTTTTCAACGCAACCAAACGGTTTGCTATGCAAGCTAACGGGGGATGCTCGTTCGTTTCGTACGTCTGTACTTTGTAGGCATGTGAATATGATTAACGCAAAGCAATGCGGGCATGTATTGGTGTTTTTATTTTGTTAACCGAAACGCAACGTAATAAGAGAGCTCTAATTGATCCCTCAAGTTAATTTTGGTGAAATATTTCTTACACCGAAACTCCAAAATTAGCATATATATACACACTGATAATGTATTGGGACCGATCATTGTATAGTTCAAGGTGTACAAAGATGCAACGAATATTACAATGGCAAACTTATAGCCATTTTCGCCAGTTCACGCTTGGGCGGCTTTGATTTTAAAGACATGTTTTTACTCAAAATATATTGATTTATTTAGAAATAAATAAATATAAGTTTTTTTTATCACTTCACCATCTTTCACATTTAAACAGGTCGATAATCCAAGTTTACTGACAAAATATATGATGAACGGAGCTGTTGTTCCAATAAAACAAAAGGCAGCAGATGGTTCATCAGTTGTAATTGGTCAGCCAGGTAAGAAGGTAAAAATTGTGTTGTCAAGCTTGAGCCATGTATGGCCCGCGCATAGCTGCTCGATCCATCAGAAACTCAAGCTTGGGGAAACGTGTAAGGATGTTGTATCAACCTAGCTTTTACTCAAACTAGGTAAAGTAGAGCAATATTTACACAAAACTGGACAAAGTATTCTTATGTATTATACTTTATATCTTTAAAAAGCAGTTGAAATAGGAAATCATTTTTTGGTTAGATTTGAAGCATTTTAATGAATTTAAGATTTATATTATATAAAAAACACTTCACACTTGATTTTTTTTTAATGATCCCCGGATACCTTATATTTTTTTTCTGATTACTTCGGCTACTTGTGTTAAAAACTAGTAAATTTACCAGGTGAGACTTCAGCTGGAAAACTTTTTAAGCTGGTTAAATTTATGCGACTTTCATCTAAATTGCCCCCATGGGTTGAAACAATAAAAATTCTATTAGATAATTTGGTTGATATCCATTATTAGTGAATCGATCTTGTGATCTTGTAAACATAATACTATTCGTTATTTCTACAGGAAAGGGGATGCCAGATACAGCATTGATGTCCGATTTCCTGGCAATGATCGTCCTTGTTATTGAGAATCTACTGAAAGATGAAACAGTTACGGTAAGCGTTTAAAAGTGCTGTTCATAACTAACATGTAATAGATTGCTCCACGACGACTGAGTCTCAACCATTAAAAAATATCATTAAAGTTACTTTGCATTAGAACGGACTTATATCTGCTCATTGCTGAACTAAAATGAATTAATCAGTTGATTGCATATGCATTGCGAGAATACGAAAAACTCACTTAGATCGTTTTTTGTTTCACCCCAGGCCAATAAAAGTCGTCTAAAAGATTAATTAATACATTTTTTTTTCATCACAATTTTTTTTTCAAAGCTCACTGGTTGGCTACGCCTGACTAACACTAGTTGTCAGTATATGTCGCAAAATTAATATTCCATATTTTCCACAATATTTTTCTTAACAGGTACACGGAATGACCGTCATAGTCGACTATTCGTACTTCAACATGAATTTATTGAAACAATTCACTCCTTCATTTGGAAAACGGTTTGGTGGAGTCATGTCGGTAAGACTATAATCGCATTCAATATTTTATTTAAGTTTAGTCAAAGTGTAATTACGCAACAGGACGCAGATGTTTAAGGATAAGATTCCAGGGATGCAAGTTTCGAGTATTTTTTTCGAATCGAATCTTTCAAAAAAATGACTTTGAATCTAACCCTTCTAAATATGATTCTATTTGAAAAAAAACTCATTATTCCTAACTGTTTTAAGATGCTATATTAGGCCATAAAGCCGCACATTCGTTGTTCAAATTCAAGCAACACTGAACAAGAACGAAATAGCGGTGTACTAATTTCGCAACTGGGTACAAGAAAGTTGTCAAAAATTTATCATAAAAAGTCACTACATCGCCAAATAATTTTAAAATGTTTGCTCCCAAGATCGGACAACGACAGAACTCAACATACGCGACAAAACAGGAATTTATTAGAATCACAGCTAATTTTCTTGAAATGCTTTTAATCGATTCGAATTACCATTAATTGGAATTGATTCAAATAGAAATTCTAAAACATACATCCCCAGACTGTTACTGTGTACTAAAAAGTTTGTTTAATAAGGTGTCCGGTCGGAAAAAAATGTTGAAAATATACGTCATTAAGTATGAGTCAATGGAAGGCGCGGTCGATCAGTAGCGCAATTTCTCTATATCTATAGCATATATGCCAGTTATGAGATTCCCACCCATATTGATATCCGATAGCAATTGTGGTCAATAATTTAAATTTCGTATTTTCCGTTTTTCTTTTTCAGGAAGCAATGCCTGCGCGTTTAAAAAGCATGAATGTAGTAAATGAATATAAAATCTTTACAATAATCTACAACATTATGAAACCATTCACCAAGCAGAAAATGCAAAAAAGGGTGAGTTAAAATTAAGTCTAATTTAATATATTCAGGAGATTTCCTTACCACATCCATCTTCTTTATTGTTATTCACTCTAAGCAAGGTGGACGAACGCAGCGCCTAAAAAGAACCAACCCATACCATGTATGACAAAAAGATAGTGCGAAATGTATTACCAGACAACGCATACTATATAAGAAAACATTCCAAACCAAACCGCTACAATAAAGTGCAGTGATTGGGTGGTTGGTATCTGACTTGGACGATGGTAAAACCATTTACCACTCTTTGCTATTGAAATTCGAACTATACAACACTGGAAGAAGTGCCTCAAAAACACCGACTAACGGCTAGTTCAAATAGCAAAAAGCTACATCAAAATGTAGTAATAGCAATCCATTCCCATCACTCCAATCCATGGCCATCATTCAACCCAACCCACGTGTAATAACTTGAGTAGGTTAAATCCAACTGAAAAGATTATAGCTTTCCAACAACTCTAACCCTGACCTTCTATAAGTGACTGCTGATGTAGGACCTTGAATTTGACCCTGAAAAGTTTTAAACAAACAACTTTGATAAGCATTAAAAGTTTAAAATGCTTCTGATTTAATTTACAGCTTGAACTGCACGGTTCAAATTTTACGAACTTGCACAAAAAAGTCGACCCGACAGGTTTGCCACCTTTTCTAGCAGGTACTGGACCAGATCTCGATTTAATGAAATGGAAAAATATACTGATAAAATCTGTTGGCGAGGGTGAAGATACGGCGTTATAACTGTGTTTCCATTTATGTTCATTATTATATTTTTGTTGCGGTTTGGTCCCAGTTGGAGCAGTATTTGTCGACATGGATACTTGAAGGTGTCGACGTTTAGGGTCTCAAACTGGGAAAGAATGAGTTTTTTTAAAAATAGGCATCGATTTTGTTTTTACTTCATTCAGTTCCTGCCTACCTATAGTTTCCACGTCCATCCATAAAAGCCTTGGTGCTTTACTACTGTGTCATACTTTATTATGAAAACTTTATTATACAAAATATCTTATCAATGACATTTTGCCAAGTAAGACTGAAGTAAAATATATTCGTTGGGCACAGTTTGTGTGTCCCGTCAAAATCAGAAATTCTATTTTGTCAAGCATAACATAACAAAAGCTGCGTTGACAAAAATTATTTGATTTGGGTAGCATATTAACCCGTCATAAATCTTATATACCATGGATATTTTACAAACGAAAAGTTTCGATAACAATGGAAGGTTTAAATTCTTCCTTACAATTCACAATTCTTCTTTCCTCACTGATATTTTCCAGGAAATATCAGATAGGTAAAACTGATAGTTTTTTGTGTGTTCAATTAGAATAATTATTTTCATGTTATATCGCCGTGTGCAATAAATTTAAAACTATTTTCTCATCAAATTTCTTTTGGCGACTGGGAAAATTAACAAGAAATGTGCATGTTGTCAGTCAGTTAGATGATACGTTGAATATTTTATTAATACGTTTTGCATGGAAAAATTTTTTCCACTGATAAATCATATTTCGTCGATTGCTACCCAGGGGATTGAGAAGAGCAGCTAATCCTGTACACTGTAACAAAAGTGCAGTAAAATCGCCACTTTTTTACAGTACTCTTACTCTCTGATATGGAAATAAAGCTACAAAATATACTTTACCGGCTAATTATGGGTTATTGTTCAACGCATCGCCAAGGTGCGTCAATCAAAAACCCATACTTGGCCTTCGTCACATTAACAGGGCGATTTTGAATTTTGAAAATATGCAATGACTGGAAATGTACAATGCCGCAGGAGATAAAGTTTAAATATAGTAACGACAGCTAGTGGGAATGTATTGAATACTTCTATCAGGAGCAGGAAAGGGGTGACAAACACTTATACAAACGTCATTGGAAATGTGACGTCATGCATACATAGAAAAATATTAAATCGTTTACAATTTTAGATTTTAACAATAGCCATGAGCGCCTTGTAAAAGCGGATATAAACTATCCTAAGATATTTCCTGCACGGCAGTGTCTGCTCATAGCAGGTACCGCTTATCGCACCATATATACTAAACTGGATCGGCTCTATGCGGAATGCTCAGAGTACAGTTGCATTTTATGCATTTTATGCAGATATTTGCAATATTAGTAATCGTTAAATTGATCATTATGCGTATTTTCTACTTTAGGTACCAATAAAATTGATCGAATTACATTTTCTGCAGTTTCAGTTTCTGTTCAAAATCGTACTGTACTTCTACTATAATATCCAATCTTCTGAAGGCCATACATTGTGAACTTCATATGCATTTGGAAGTGTACATCCTAAAGTAAAATTCCTTCTGAGACAATGATGATGACATGGACAACACCGAATAGAATTTATATATATATATATTTTTTTCAATTTTTGTCATAAGGCAACTTTTGTATACTCTGATAAGGGATTCCATTTGATTTGAATAAAATCAGCTTGTTTTAAAACCTGGGCTGTGTTTTGAATCATGTTATTAATATTTCTTTGTATTGAATTATTAATCATCCACCAAGTATATAAAAATATTCCTAGTGTTCATGTGAAGCATTTTTAAAGCTTGCAGATGACCAAGCAGGCCTCAAATTAGTACCCTCATTCCATTAGGTGTGGGCTTAACGTTCAGGAAAATAAAATTCGAATCCTTTCCAGATTGAAAACAAAACTGTGAGAAATTTGAACTGGACGAATTGTGACAAAGGCAGTTGTATATTAGAAACAAATAAAATTATTTCGAAAATTTAATTCGGACATAGCATGTTTTAAAACAACTTGTTCGTGTTCAATGCCATGTTTTTAAACAAATACTTATATCCTAGATGATTTTCGAAAAAAATGCGATTCTTTGCACTTCACTTTGCCACGTCCACATGAGAATTTTGCAGATTTTCTATGTATTTTGTGTAGGATATGTATACAATATATAAAAAATTAACTACTTATAGTGTAGCGTACGCACGAATTTAGAAGTTTTCAAGACAAGACTTCAACCGGGAACATTT
This sequence comes from Styela plicata, assembly GCA_963675895.2. Lineage (NCBI taxonomy): Eukaryota > Metazoa > Chordata > Ascidiacea > Stolidobranchia > Styelidae > Styela > Styela plicata. The sequence continues at coordinate 16,692,326 of OZ023140.1, forward strand.
CACAGCTCAAATTGAAATTTTTCACGCAAAAAATAAATGCTACAAAAAAATTCTACTACAAAAAGTGTTTTTGCAGCAATAAGTAAATATATGGATTTATTAGAAAATATGCAACGTTTATCTATACAAAAAAGGATAATGTGGTACCTGTATTATGCGGATAAAAGGGACAAAATGCTCCGGTTTCAGGTTTTTGAAACCGCTGCAAAATCCGGCTATACGGATGCTACAAACCTATTGATTTGTGTGATTGTGTAGCCACTTATTTACAATTTATGAAATGATTTCCATTTTTGGAATTTAAATTAGTGAAGATGAACAAAGTTGTCTCGTCCGGATTATTGAAAAATCATCAGAGTCAGAAAATTATTTCCACCGAGTCAAGTATGGTTCACAGATGCACCGTGCCTTGGCGACGCGATCCATAGGTGACCCATACTTAAAACGACATTGCTAAGCCAAAAATTTCTTAGTGGTATAAAATTACAGATATAGGCACTGAGGTACATAGTTCTTGTTTAAAGCACGACTTCGCAAAACCGAATTATTTGGCATTCGAATCTGATTGGGATACTATTTTCGAATCGGATTAACCCACTAAATTCCATAAATATAACAAATATCCCATTTTTTTCATTATTTCAATTAATCTCGTTTGTGAAAATTAAGATATTTATAGTTACGACCAAAAGTCAATACATTTTCAATTTATAATTCATGTTTAGCAAAAATTCTTATATGTCACCGACAAAACGTCATCGATTTTGGTCAAATTTGACCTAAATAGATTGCATTTTGTCGTTAAAATCGAAATGTCAGTCAATTTAGCAAGTTATTGTTCTTATGGCGATTGTACGGCGATTGACGAATAATTCGAATACCTTGTTGTGCGTATGGATTTGAAAAAGCATCACATTAGATTGACCTATGTGGAAGTTGCTTATGATTTTACATTAGTTTCATAAACTGGGCTGGAAATTGGATTTGATGATTCGAATACATATTATTTCAATCAGATGTTAATTTCCTAAATTTCCTATTAGAAATAAAAAGTTATACAATAAAGTGCAATTATCAAATTCTAAAATAAAATTTTGAGCAAATTTATTTGAGTCCGGAATGATGATGTGTGAAAAGATGGCGCATTGCCTCTAATACTTTGTTTATGTGGAATATGTGAAAATAGTGATTCGAATCAATTTCTCAATGATTCGATTTTGCCCAGCTCTATTTATATAGGCAGCTTTGCTTAAAAATATATACATAAAAATCATGAAAAACGCTTGAAGTATGTCACAAAAAGCGTAAATCTGTGCTGTTGCTTAGGGGCTATATCCCTCGGTGATTTACTGAATACTTTCATTGCCAAACGTCACCTAAATGAACTATATTAAAAAGGGTAAAATATCATAAATGATTTGACTCGAGGCAAATGTGGCAATGAATCACTGCAAAAATAATAATGATAATAATAATAAATAAAATAAACTGATTGCAATTACATACGTAACGTATTATAATTAAAACGAGCGGAATCTTAAAAGAACATTAAATAAAAAAATTCTCGTACTTTCTTTATTGCCAAAGTTGTAATAATAAATGCATGACGATGCGTATAAATGTTAATATATATATTTTTTTGGGTAAAATTAGGCTTTTAAATAACAGCATTTCGCTCTCATCAGAATGCATTAAAAATTTGATAAGATCACCCAATAGAGATGAACTATTTGATTCGGTGATTCGTATAGACTCGAAGCAAAAATTCACCAAATCAATTGTTGATCGGTCGGTCAGATCAACAACATAGCAATTGAAGCAGAATTATCATATTTTAACAATAAAAATTTTAGGAGATTTATTTTCAGTTCAAACGACGTAGTGCAAATTAATGACAAAACGTCTCTTGTAGTTTGTTCATACCATTTTTTTGTGAATACAAAAACCATAGGTTCGTAGATTTGATAAATTTTAAGTAATAGTAATGTGGTGTTTAAATGCAATGAGTGATTCAATCCGATTCAAATCCTTATATTGGATTCGAATTCTAAATGATCAGAAATAAAATTTTATTACCATAATCAGTCATAAGTTTGGCATAATGAAATATACATGGAAGTTGCGTGTTCATAAAAATTTTAATAAACTTCGACCAAAAAAAGCATAGATGATATTGTCGCGTGTTATACCAAAGGAAGGACTTTAAATGAGAATCCCAATCATTGGCCAGTCAGAAATTTTATTTTATCGAATATAGGTCACAGATGGACCACGTCTAATCGGCACGATCCATCAGTGATTCGTACTTATTGAAACATGTTTGATGAAAATATTTCTGAGGGTTTCGGCAAATATAAGCTTTATTTATAGCTATGTGACAAAAGTGCAGTAAATTTGCAGGTAATTTTTAGTAATAGTATACTTCACAAATTTGAAGTCACCACGTTTGTGGACTTTATGTGAAATATGGACTGTGGATGCAAAGAACCCCTCCTCACTTAAATGCATTACATGTTACACTTTTATTCATATTTTAATTAGGTTTTTGTATGTAATTGTCAATTACTTTTTATTTATAGCCACGTCTTAAAGTGGGTCACCCTGTCCAAGGCCCTGTAACAGGGGCCACTTATAGACGGACAGGGTTCCAATTACTGGAAAGATATGATCTTTTCGTGTTCGGCTTAGCCTACCAAAGTTATTACACCCTGGGTTGAGTGGTGGGCATGGATAAGCGCATTGTTTTCAAATTCTACTAAAGACATACACGGTTCAATAAAAAAATTAGCTTACCATCTGCATTACTAACTATGAGTACGAAATGAAATAAGGTTACTAACTACTCAATACTAGTAATACATCTGGATGTTTCTCTTATGTATGCTAATTGACTTATATGGTTCAGCTAATGATTTGTTTGAACCTGTGAAAAGTAATATTATAGCTATTAAACCGATTTTGCGTCATTGTCTTCAGGCAAGGTTATATCGTGTGTTGGAATCATATAAAAACACAGTGTTCAACTGCAATAGCAGATCAAATTTACTGAAGCAAGTAATATTGGCTTATCTTGATCAGAAAATTTCTGTACCAACTTGCTTTATTAAGCATGGGTCGCTGATGGATCCGCCGTCGAGGCGCGGTCCATCTGTGACCCATGCTGCAAAATAAAATTTCTGATCGAAGTTAAGACATTGCGGATAACTAACTAAATTTAGTATTGAGAAACTTAGTAAATTAGTGATACCACTCCCTGCACTTTACCATGTAGGTTCAGTTCCGTTTGGGATGTTTTCCGTTTAGATTACAGTTGTTGGTACTACATCTTTCAGTAACTCTTTGCTATTAAGTGGCCGCTAGTTGTTCTATTTGGCACTGTTTCCTGGCTTGCTCAGACCGAATTTCTGTAAAAAATAAAAATATTTTAATGAAAGTCAACTTGTTTCTTTTTTAGATTTTAGCATAATTGCAAAATTGCGATTCCTTGATAGTTTGTACAAGTGTATAGCCATAGAAGAAGAAAATGTATATTGAATCACCGGTAAGTTATACTAAACCTTTTAAAACATCAAAAGCAAAGCAATATTTTGAATGCAATAAATACCTGACTGCATTACGTAACAATTAGATTCTCGGATCCGAAATATATTGCAGTTTCAAAAAGTGATAGATGACATTACCATGTGGTGTATGCAGATGACAGTTGCTCCACTTTACTACAAAGGTTAAGTTTTGTTTGAGTTCAGTTGCTGCCACCACATTTTTTAGTAGGTTTTTGACATATACGTATTTTTCACAAAAAGGACTTTTATTTTTTTCTTCATAAAATAGATACAACTTACAATTCTTTTCCAATTCTTATCATCGGAATTTATTTTACAGATAATCGGCACCGCTTTGGACATCAATGGAATGAGTATAGGAAAAGCAATTCTAATACATGGAGTATCGGGAGACAAATCGGACGCCAGGTTAGAATCTTCAATCTACAAAATTAGATATACTTAAAAAACGGCGCAACGTAACAAAAATGCGGTAAAATTGATACTCTATGACAGTAACTTTACGTGGCGATATTAGAATGAAAATTCTTTTTTCGGACAATTGCGGGCTATTGTTGACACGTGTCTCCGCCCATTTATTTATGTTATGGAGTATTTTATGCATTTTTAGGTCGGTTCTACTTTACAAAAATTAGGAAATCTATCGAATTAAACATTGTTAATTTGTTATATGTTACAAGAATATATATATATATAATTATTTTCAGATATTCCGTTAATCTGCTGTGTGGACCAGCTACAGACGAAACAGCACGCATAGCAGTGCATGTTAATCCAAGGTTTGATACAAAAGAAATAGCGCGAAATTCGTATTATGATGGTTGGCAAGATGGAGAATACGAAGGTGGATTCCCTCATCCAGGATATGGTTATCCGTTCAGAATGTGGTTGATTTGCCGCGAAGATCATTTTGAGGTATGTTTCTGATAATCAGAAAAATTATATCAACTAATTTTTCAAATCAGAAATTTCCTTTTGTCAAACATGAGCCACAGATGGACCGATCCAACAGAAGCTCATGCTTAACAAAACATGCTTGTACTGGGTTTTCAACATGTACTGCCAGTTTCGCGGATTAACTATCACTGCGATAAAAGATGCAGTGAAATCGCCGTTATTTGACAGATAGTATAATAGGTGATAAGCCCATAAACTTTTGACGATTTATAGGGGTATGATAGAACGCGCCGCGTGAACTATACAGGCCACTCATTTAGCAAAGGGCTACTGAAAAATTTTACTGCCAGCAGCTGCACCCTAAATCGAAAACATCGCGGAGAGAACTGAGCCACTATAAAGTTTACTAAGTGGTATCTCACCTGAATGCTGGTTGAACCAACCACTTGTTTCCTTCTAATCTGTTCCTGCGACAGCAGTTTTGAAAGTGACACCATAGGTTACGCGATTCCTAGTTTTGTTGCAATATTGTTATACTTTACATCTAGATTATATAAAACCAAATTTCCATAGCTAGAACACACTCTTAGGAGAATAATATATATATGTTCAATTCAGATCTGGACAGCAGACGACAATTTTTTTACAACATTCAACCACAGAATGCCATATACCGATATTACGCACCTGCAGATAGAAGGAGATTGTGAAGTCGAATTTGTAGAAGTCAAGATGGACGAGAATGTGAGACAACACTTTTTATATGTATTTTTTCACCAAGAGGGACACATTCACAATAAAATACATTTGATGAAGAATTCAGTTAATTCGACTGTTCCTAGTCGAATCTTGAAAAAGAAGTTTTTTCCTCATTTTTAAAATATAGATCCACAAAAATTGTTAATTCTTGTTCCATATGCTTATTATTCTAACTATACCATATTTTGATGAGCTTATCTAAATTGAAAATATTGCAATGGTTTATTAAGATTTTTTCGCGCCTTTCCGGTCACAAAATCACAAAAAGTTGAGTAAAAATTAACAGAAATTTATGTGTATGATCAAGTACCCCAAATAATAGTTTTGTTAACGAAAGATTTATTATATTACGTTTTAATATACATATAATAAGTTTTTCGAAGAAAACTTCGAATTTCTATATTCCTGTCAAGCACTCAGGGCTTGACAAGAACGACACATTTTGAATTCGAATAAAATTCGATTCGCATCGTATCACTTTTTCATATAAATTCGAAATTTCCCGTTTTTTACGATATCCATTAACAAAGTCATGAAAAATATAGTTACGAATTTAGTTATGATGATATAAACAGGACAATTAAAGAAAAGGTGATTAAAATCCCTACTTTAAATGTGCCCATACTGTTGTCGTAAAAATATGATAATTCCGCTCTATGTTGTGTGGGGTTCTCTGATCAGAAAAAATTCGACCACGCCAGTACAATATTTTTAACTGTGTGCTGAAAAAATGCATTATATAACACGGATACTTTTTTATTCAGGAAATAGGCCCGATGATCATTACAAAACCCGTAAGTGTGAATATGTTTTTGTTTTCACTGATAATCGTGCCAGGATGAAGCTTACGAATAGACATCCGAAGCGTAGTCTATCTATGAAGGCCAATAATGTGAAAGTAGATCAGATCAAGTCAACAAAAACGAACAAACGTTTCGAAACAGCATGTTTATCTACTTCAACTTTTGAACGACTTCTTCAATTTGAGTTTTTGCCTAATAAATTGATTGACTACGAAAAATAAGTAAACAAACCTAATTTTCCAACTAGGAATGCCATGTTACATAAACTACGTATCTGGTATAAAATAGGTTTATCCTATTGTCATTATAAAATGGTTTTTAAAATAGGCTTTTCGAAGTTTTTAGCCTTCAAACCTTAAATGTAATCAAACGATTATTATCTAGTTTAGCGGTTTTTAATAAAAGTACCACTCATAAATTTGAATGTGAAACTAGGTTATCTAGTTTTGAGGTGTATTCATTCTAACTTAACTAGTTTAGAAAAAAACTAAGAAGCCATCACTGGAATTGGCTATATCTTCCTTGACAGACTCGGTATTTGAACTACACTTAAATATTCATAAATTGATAAAATTCTGTAACTTCGTTAATCGTTATATTTTATGATTCAGTCTATTCCACTAGAACAAGTAGTTCCTTTCAAAGACGGCATGCTGGGACATTCTGTTGAAATTATTGGAATGCCGGCTAGTACAGATGGAGGGTAATAAAATATTTTTTGTTCAATTTCCTTTAATATCAAGCTCGATTTTTACCATAGTTTCAATTGGCGATGTTTGCTAGCAGAGATGGGCAAAATATTGAAATCAGATACGAATTTCAAATGATTCGTTTTTCCTCAAAACTGTTTGCAAATGAACGCATGCTTATTGTTTTCGCGTCTCACTTCACTTCAGTTTAGTATTTCTTATGCTTCTGTTTCAATCGACCGGCGTGTTTGTATATAAGTACGTGTCATAGTTGATCTTTGGTGCGTTTCAAATAGCCTTTTTGTAGATTTATGTTTTTACATGGTGTGTTGATATGACACAATAATCACAATTAGTATTGTATGATAATGTATATAAACTACACGACATCAAATGCTCGAATTTGCCAAAGCATGTACAACAGATAACACTCCTTTCTGAGTTGTTATCCGCTAGAGATGGGCCGATGTATCAGTATCGAAATCTATTTGCTCAGCCCGGATCTATGTCGGCCTCGCTCGTGTCGCGTCCAATTGCTCTTGAAAAATGTTTATAACGTGGTAGGCAGACCTCGAGTGAACGATTTATTACACTTGGGAATTTATTTGATACAATTCCTCCCTCCACAATGCAGAAAAAGGTATTGCGTATCCTGTTAGTTGTGTACGCACAAACATTTCCCCCGTCTATTTGCCCGCAGTCTTTGAACCCACATATGCAAGTATACAACATAAGTAGTAACGTCTCGGGTGCAAATATACCGAGGGCATAAGTATGTGGTAAGTCATCTACCAGGAATGGGGGTTCCTCAGTTCCTATTCCTGCATTTCATGTAGCTCTTTGCACTTTAGTGGCTTCAAGAGAATTTTCAAGTTTGATTCTTCTTCTGTGACCTTGCTCTGAGCGAATTTCAATAAAAATATTTGCTGGACTTTATTTACAGTGACAAAAATTAGTCACCTATGCCTAACAAGTAAAAAACTACATCTTAATCTTATTCAGTTTTGCGGTCAACTTCGTAAACAGTGACGGAAAAATTCTCTTTCATTGCAATCCCAGAATGGGGGAGAAAGAGATTGTACGAAACTATCATGAACCATCTGAAAATACATTTTATTTGGAAAATGAAGAAAAACATATAGAAACAAACTTTCCATTTGTGTTTAGAGCACCGTTCGTGGTAAGTGTTAATACTGGGTGGGTCGCGCTGGGGGAGGAGACCCCCAAAATACACACTGCAATATTTCTTCTTCATTGACCCCTTGAAACATTGCCTTCAGCGCGTATGATGTCCTTCGACATAAAAATTATATATATGCCGTAAATTCTGACGTCATGAATTTTGACTTTTTAAATCAACCCCCACTGGAAATTTCTGGATTCGCTTCAGTGAGTCAGTGTGTTGACCTGCTTTAAAGTGAGCAGATACGCTCTTGACGGGTGTGTCATCTTTTCAGCACTCTAGAACTATTTTTATTTAGCTTCTTATTAAAACTAATACATTTGTTGTTTGCTGAAAAAGATATCACATTTTGTTGCGTTACTATACGTCCGCCAAATGCCAAGCCTAATCGGAAATTGTATATTATCAAGTACGAGTCACAAGTGCGTTCTCGGTACGACCCATCAGTAACTCATGCTTAACAAAACATATCTGTGCATAATTTTTCTGATTCGGGGCGTTCCTCGACAATCTTAAAATATATCTTGGATCAAACTTACATATTGTTCAAGTTCAAAATAAACGCAAAGGCTTTATATGATTAGGATGATATTTTAAAAAATAAAGAGATCTCAATATAAGGAAAAGATATTTCAATAATGGGGAGCCAATCTAAAAGCGTCCAGGACGTGCATTTTATACACTAGTAAATGACCAATACGCGACACGGCTGGGATGTAAATAAAAAGCAGGTTCAAAATAATGAAAAAAAAATCATGCACCTTGTTTTGTTGAAGATGCGTTTACTGTACAGAGTGAAGTATTTAAACCATAGGGGGGAAATGCTTTGAAAAATTCCCGAGGACAAATTATGTGGCTAAAAATTCGCTCTGGAAAATAGAGATAAAGAAATATATAAAATTTTATTGCATATTACTAGAAATCGACATCTGTCAGGGATGGGAATTCCTTTGTTTCCATACTTGCATTTCATGTGTCTCTTAGCACTCTAGTGGTTCCAGGAGACTTAAATTATGATATGTCTACTGCAACCTTGCTATGAGCAAATTTTGATAGTAAAATAAGTTTAATATCGCATGCCCGTCGAAGAAGCGCGAAAATGTGAATGCTTTCCCACGTTTTAAAGCCTTCAAATGGTCATTTTGGGATTTTTTTTCAGTCGGCGAGGGGAGGACTCCCCTCCCCCCTTAAATACGCTAGTGCTGTTGGCCACGCGCGATAACATAAATTTTTATCTGATATTAATGTTTTGAAATTTATCTTTTTAGATGAAAGTCAGCGTGGATGATTATGGATTTGGAGTGAAGTTGAATGGTATGAAGTCATTTCATTTTCGACAACGCATTGAAAATCCTGGGAAAATCAACGTTGTTTCTATAGTTGAAGACGTCGAGATTGATAAGATCCGGTTTTATTGAGGAAAAAGGATGAATGAAAACCGTTTCTGAGAAACACAATTGGTTATCCCGAACAAAATTTTTTTTATTCAGCCAATATTGAGAAGACTCTACCAATAAGCGGTGTTATTTGCATCCTAATAAAAACATAACACTAATCGTCACACTTCTTTTCGGTCAAAAATTTTATTTTGTCAACCATGAGTCTCGGATAGAGACCGCGTCTAGTCAAGTTGATCCAACAGTGGCCGATATTTACCAAAACACGCCTGAACAAATTTTTCTCTGACAGGCACGTGACCATTAGGCCTGCCCAATTTTATTCTATACAATGGCATATTGGGTATATTTGATTCATAATTTACAAAGGTTGAAAACAAAAAATAATCGTTTGATGAAAATAGCGCTTGTATCCGTGTTTCAAGTTTGACTATGCGTATGTTTAGGAATATTTAGTTTTATCATTTGATCGAATCTCCATCAATACTTCACCAAGTAGCTTTACCAGGTTTTGTATATAGTGTTAACATAAAAGCATAACATCTGGCAAAAATGAGGATAAATAAAATATAATATTGCAGTGTATTTGTTTTCTTGGTGTGTTTTTTTTGTATGCAAATTATGAACGTGTAATGAAGTTGGTTTTTTAAATTTACATTTTAAATTTATTCCTTCCCAAAATAACCACTTTTTTGAAAACTCGAAAAGAAAAAAAGTTTTTTGCACTAGAGAAGAATATATTGATATTGATTTTTCATGTCCCTCTTAAGATTTGAGAACTTCCGCCACTGAGGGTATGTGTGTAAGATAAAGCAATGAAAGCAGTGTTTATGCTAGTTAGTCTACAACTAAATACGTATTCAAAATGTACTTACGTTTCTGTTAAAATTCTAAATTTGAGAACCCTTCAGCGATACTCTGTGCATTAGAAGATATCTTCATTATCAGGACGACGCACCACAGTCGCAGCCAACAACCCCTACCCCGGTCAATGCATGCCAGACCCCAATTCATCCCCCTACTTCCCCCCAACCCCGCCCACCGGCCCCACCCGACAAAACTACAAACACACTCCACAACCTAGATACTCCGCCCAGCCCAGGAAGACCCCCACGACGGACTTTCAAAATATTTTGACCAAGCACTTGTCAAAATAAGACCATGTTCAGACCAAGACTCGCTTCAACCTTTTGTGATATAATAACTACTATATGCACTCTATAGTACAGTACTTTGATATCACAATAAGAATATTGAAAACTATTTTGAGGTCATAATTGACTCTAACGGAATGAAATGCAGATTGCAAATTTATTAAAAGAAAATGGATCTATCTTCAGAATCGACGGAGAGGCCCAGGCCAAGTGTTCGTTTCAGCGATGAAAGTTCGGGTACAGGTACAGGAAGTTCAATTAGATGTGCTCCCCTAAAAGAGACGCTTGAAAAAACGGACCTACCTTCCTTGATTATTTCGGATGATTTGAGTCCTCGTTGCTGCACAAAGCCCGACCCATCATCGGACGTAAGCAAAGATGAAGTTGGTTCGATTGCTAGTTCATCAGACAGCGAAGAAGAGCGAGTTTTAGACAAACCAATCAAAGTAGAAAAGACTGCGAAAGAGCTGGGAATATTGCCTGAGAGATTCAAGAACGCAAGAAAATTTCAAGGTTATGGCCAGAAAATTGACGCACTATATCGAACAACTGCGTCCGATTACGGCAGTCGCCCGCCTACCGAACTGACAATGCCTAACAAATATTATGGCTTTACACGAAAATTCACGACTCACTTGAGTGTTTGTGGAATGTACAGAAATCATTCAGTTAATTCAAAATTGGACAAATAAATGAAATTGTTGATGTTTATTTTGATGAAATATGCCCCTGTAAAAAGGCACCCCCTGTTAGGTTATAAATTGATTTTTACTGGGCTACTAACTATACTGTTCCTTTACTTATGTAACATTAAAGTCTAACTTGTATATATCAGAAAACGATTTCACATTTAGAACGTGCTATTTGCTTTTGACAGAAGACGGTTCCTCTTTTTTCATGGATATCGCATCAAGCAACCCACGCACACGTCCAATATCGGGTACTGAATGCAAGCATTGTTATGCCTTTAGGTCTGGTATGTTATCATCCTTAATACGCCAATCAAGACGGGGTCCACACCACCCTCTCTAAGGGAAATTTACTCTAATGCAAGATCGGGAAAAAGCCACAGTCGATGAAGGGATTTTCTTTCTATTTTGCACGAAAGGGTTGAAAATACGCCCCAATCATACAGCGAATCAGGACCTCTCGCATTGATAGTGCATTCACGCGGTTGGTGGAGCGAGTTGTTATCTCAGAACCTACACGTGGGACAATTGGAGGAAGGCACCTTAAACGAATTTACCAACAGAGCTAGTTGGACATACAACTGTCGTTTACGGAGTCGCTTCGGACCCCACCACAAAGTAAAATATTGTGGGTCAAACCCCAAATCAGCAAAAATGATAATGCAAAACATTGCACAACAGATTGATATGCTTTATTGTGACATTTATTTTTTTCCCAATCTAAGTACTTCACCCCAATACATGAATCCTTGACTGAAACACGAGATTGATATGCTTTATTGTGTACATTTATTTTTTTCCCAATCTAAGTACTTCACCCCAATACATGAATCCTTGACTGAAACACGTATTGCCCCAAAATATTGAACATCAACGATGTTGTTGCTGTTCTTTCACAGAGTCCCGTAAAATTTTATTAGCACGACTTCTTAAATCTGGACAGTAATGTCTTCGGAGAGCATAAAGTTCCCACAAACATGCAGAGGTTGCTCCACAATGCTCTGGATCTTCTAACTCTGGTAAATAGATACCTGTGAAGAACGAATATACATTAGAAAAATGCAGTGAAATTAAGTCAGTGATATAAAATATTAAACCATCAACTTTTTCAACCAATTATGGGTCGTTTGCGAAACGCGATCTCTCCCCCACCCAGATGCAGTAGATCAACCAATTTTCTACAGGTGTATGAAAGTAGCAGGGCAGCTGGCATTGTGCCATTCTGGGAAGGAGTCAAATTGATGCTTGATATTCTGTTTTGTTTCATTATTATATACAAAGTTTGAAAATAAATAATTGCGAAGGCCACTTCTTATACTGCAAAACACAATTTGAATAACACAAGAAATCATTTACAGAAATGCAAGGTATATTACCGTATAAAAGCAGCAGCAATTCTAACTGTCATCAAGGTCATCGAAGACATACGCTTGACATACAATAATAATATAAGCATTTCTGCTTAATTTTGTTATCGTTTTTCTAAATAATCTTGTTTGTACAGAACTAAGCTATCACCTTTGGCTTGTGACTCGATGTCAAAAAGAGCATTCGTTTTCGTGTTGCTGTGAATCAGTTTCTCTACAATATCTAACACTGCTTTAGCAGAGCTTGCAGGGTGTAGATTGAGTGACAAGGCTGATAATCTTTTAATAAATGCTTGCAGGCGACCTAGAGTTACCTAGAAATAGAAAGAGTGCTGTTATAGGGATGGGCCCATTTATGAATACCTGAATCAAAGGTTAAAAAAAGTGCCAAATCGTTGTAAAAATGTTTTTTCAAATACCCAACATGTTGGAATAGACTATATATATATCATATAATTCCCCTGTTTATCTTCGCATTCGTATTGAAACACTTTTCAGTCTACTTTCTTCTTCCAAATATAAATCATTTAAACATAAAAACTGTACAAAAACATTGAAAGTTAAAATGAACACATGATTTTCCTAAACCCTCTTAAAAAGCTTTGTTCTGCATTTGCGTGATATGTAGGATTCTGATATATTCCGTGATGCTGCTCTAAGACTGGCATGATGTATGGTTTCCATGAAAACAAAACTTGGGAAAATGAAATAAAGTTCAAAATCACCAATACTCCGATGAAATAGCAACGTTGATAGTTTTAAAGATTTTTTGTCTATTCAAAGAAGAGAACATTTCAGGCTTCAAAAGAAAAATGATTATGTCATCCTGCTACTCACAGACATAAGCTTTAATTAAATTCCAAGAGATCATGGGCTGATCAACCAGACTGGCTTAATTAATGTCAGCTACTCGGACACCCGAAGAAATAAGTTGAAGAAGTTGAATCAAAAAAAAATGTAGAAAAATGGGCAATATTACGTTTACGTAGTATGTTCTTTATATGCCACTAACACAAAATTGCTTCTGGCAAGGGTTCAAATTCCTAAGATTGGGGTTTATTTCATTTCAGCTCTACCAATATACCTGACGTCTCCTCCTGTTGAGCATTATATTCAAACAATTCATCATCAAGTTCAAGTCTGTTATTGGAGTTCCCATTCTTTCTGATTTGATATTTGCTTTGTATCCGGTAGTTGAGTAAACTACTTGAAACAATGCTTCATACAAATGTTTATAAAATACAGTTGGATCAATATTGAGGGCCTCACCTTGACCAGACAAAACCTGTTATAGATTTAAAAAAAATGTTGAATATAAATTAGGGTTTAAGTTTGAGATGTACTTATCCGAATAATCACATATTCTAGAGCATTGAAGTAATTTTGTCTTTCTATTATTCTCAAATTGATTTTGAATTTGCATGACTTGCTGCAAAATGGTCAAATACCAGAGATGTTGATTTCGAATAACAGAGGACTACACGGACGACACTATTAAGAGATTTTGGTTTAAACAGTATTCAACATTCAATATACTGTGAGTATATTGTGAATATATTTGTGAGTGTATTTGCCCCGAGTGTGGTAGATAGTCATCATCACCAGCAAAAGATACCATTCAATGCACTTCAAACCATAGTCCATAGTGGTTTAGTTCTGTGTAGATGCGTTTCACTTAATAGTGCGATTGCCTGTATGTACCGTACTAAACTCTGACTGTTAGTTGGCTCCGTTTCAGCTATGCTTCCAGCCTTGCTTGACCGAACAGAAATTTCATTCGTCTAAGCATGAGGCACAGATGGACTATATGCCATCATACTCAACAAAACGTGGTTGGGAGAAATATTTCTGACAGGGTAGAAATGTTTTGGTGAATTCCACAATGGCAACAGTGTGCATGACAAAATCAGCAACTGGTAAAGGTGAAAAACCATCTTACCTTAAATGCAGTTGATATACAACATAAACTTTGTCTATAGTTGAGTTCGTTAGAGGATATTAAATTCTGTAGAACTTGAATCAAATCGCTGAAAAAATCTATATTGATCAAATGTGCGAATTGTGCAAGACCTTCCAATACGGAATTCAATAATTTTTCTGGTCGCTGACCTAAATGAAATTATAAAATACAAGTGGAATAAGCTTATGCTTGGCTCAATGTTTGAGCATTCTTGTTTACTTAATAATTTACATACTAACACAGTGCACCTGAAACTCATATCTGAAAAGATTAAAAATTTCAACTAGGTGGTGCCCTTTTGGCAATATGCTAGTTGAATAAATGTTTCAAAGTTTATAAGAGTAAAAAAAAATTTCAAAATAAGGTAAACTTTATGGTTTCATAGTCTATTGTTGCTATCATAGTTCAAAGATACCTGATAGGTCTGGATGATGAATTCATCTCAGACACATTTAGAAATTGTGACCAATGCCAAATTTTTAGGTTGCATGGTGTTACATGGTGCATGCTGCACAGCGAACAAACTTACGAATAATCATTTCAATTATTACACACATTCACAAAAGTACTTTCAAATACCAATTAAAACAAGTTCTCAGATATTTCTCAGACTAACACAATCTCGTTTCCCTTCGGACATCTGAATCTTTCAGGATGCTACACGCAGAAGTATTCATCTGACATACCTTTTTTCTGTTTCAGAATCCTGAAATATACGAGAAAAACTTGTTGAACAATCTCAGTGTGATATTTTATCTTTGTCTCTCTTCTTTCTGTGGCTTCTGTTGCTTTCAGTTCACTCTCTAATTTTTCCCGCCGTTTGAGATGCTTTCGTTGTCCTCTCGACAATTTCTTTTTTTCTGCTGCTGCTTTTTTCTTTTCTTTTGCGCTCATCTTATGATGCTGTCCTGTACGAGACATTGCTTCAAAGTCAACATGATTAATATGGAGAGACAGCAATGTATCAACTACTTCAGGTCGAATTCCTTTCTTTGATCCACTTCCATCTTTAATAAGTTTGCATAGTACCTGTGAGATGATTATATTTTTAACATAACAAGTGGATTTAGTATTCCTAACAAAAGTGTATCAGTTTGTTAAAAAGCAGTTATCACAGACTTTAGTTACGGGATAATTTTTTGAAAATTTTTCATGTATTCCATAACTTTTCATCAATGTATTGAAAATTTGAGTAATTTATTGGATTTTTTTAAAAAAAATTCTCACATATAATCAAGTTTGAAAAGATTTGAATTGAAATGATATGATTCAAGAAAATAACTGTATCTGAAAGTGGGAACACTAGTCACGGTTGACTCTGGTATGTTTTTCAAACTATTTTCGTTTATGGCTGTCAGATATGTCATCTTAAATTCCCCCTTTATAGCTTTTATTGGAATCAAAATGATTTATTGCAATCAGCAACTACCTGTAGAACGAAGTTTCCAATTTATCCCTGCTCGGGTCTGTTTTTATATTTATTTTTTTGTTCATTAATATACTTACTTTAATTGTTGCTAGCGAGGATTCTCCTGATTTGTCGATTCTAAAAACAGTTCTTACTGCATTACAGCACATCTCGGATATCCTTTTATTTCTAGAATTTGTGAGAGGTATGAGAACCGTAACGATATTATTATGAAAATTGAAATGTGTAGTTTTTTCATACAATTCACACAAAGACTTAACTGCCAATAAAGACATTTCTTTTTGTTCCCCATCAGAAAGAATTGAATTTTTCTCTGAAATAGAATATGCGAACAATATTATATCAGAGTGGGACTGTAATCTCACAAAATATGATGAATATGACAAATGTCGATCACATTAAATCGACTACTGACTGTTAGGGTACGGGTAGTCCAAATTCAATAACGACCGAGCTGCTTATGCAGAGATAGTAAAGTAATCTGAATTGTCCACCCTTGGTCAAGCATGGGCCACAGATGGAAGACATCTTGTCAATGTGATCTATGCTTAATAAGATATGTTTCGACAATTTTTTTCCAAGAATGGAAAATCTGTTTTGATCACAGATAACTAATGACAACGATAACAATCAATAATGCATTAAATTCTGACAAAATGTTTCCAAATGGGGGCAAAATTTTCATAAAAAGATAATACAAAAAAATTATATGCAATTATGCCACAGAATATAATCATTGATAAAGAACTCTTTCGTAATTTTTTACCATGTTTCCGATCCGTTTTCAATACTTTCTCTAAGCTCTCGAGAAAATTTTGATAATGCCTCAATAATCCTTCTTCAAAATCCACTAACATCCGAACTTCTTTGCTCAGTTTTACTGATTTTTCATCCTCAGTTCTTTCTCTAATGCGATACCCTGGAAAAACAAGGATCTGACTGATTAGCGTGGTGAATCAAGGGGTGATAAAGAGGAATATCCTCGTTTGTGTAGTTAATTAATCCACTAACATCCGAACTTCTTTGCTCAGTTTTACTGATTTTTCATCCTCAGTTCTTTCTCTAATACGATACCCTGGAAAAACAAGGATCTGACTTATTAGCGTGGTGAATCAAGGGGTGATAAAGAGGAATATCCTCGTTTGTGTAGTTATGATGGGTACGATATATATTCTAGAATTCTTTTCAAATAAAATTCATTTTGTTTTTCAAAAATTTCTAAAAGACGACGAAAAATCAATACATATGCCAAATTATACACTCATTATGTCACACATTAAAAAATCATTAGAACCAGAGTATCGAATTTCAGGGAAGTGAGCATACTTTTCATGTTTTCTATAACACTGAAACAGTAGTTGCAGGCAAGATTGAGAGCCTATTATCATGTCATGAATATGTGTAACAAATCACAAGCCTTGAAAAACATTTTCGCAATCTCTATACAACTGAAACACTACCGGAAGTAGCGAAAAAGTCAAAGAGGCAATTAGCATGCCATGAATATGTGCAAAAAGACCTGGATTGCTTTTTCTTCAAGATTGCTAAAAATGCGAAATGAATTAATAAGAGATGAATATAAAAAATTTCCTCATTTGAGGTTGGCATGAAATGAGCCCAATTACTAAGCTGAACCAAGCACTGCAGATATTGACATCATTGCTATATATACCTGGAATTATGTCTGAAAAAACACAGGTAATCGATGCCATTGCTAACTTCCGCACAATCACACAAGTTTCTATTGGTTTTTCTTCCCACAGCATTTTATTAAGTTTTTTCAGATCGTTGAAGTGAATCTGTAGACAAAACGTGGTATATTCAATTCAATCAGAAAATGTTTGGCTGAACTAAAATGTTTTGTTAAGTCAATGATGGACCAATGGTGTATCGGATTATTCATCCAGATCTATATGAGGAAAAAAATTTTGCTGGTTAATTGATTATTATTAAGAATTCAAATCTAGGATTTAACAGTATCAAATCGATACAATTGAATATTGAGTAAGCCCATCTGCGAAGTATGCTTCAAAAAATAAAGTTCCTGATGGGGATTACTATACAATTGGGAATCATATAAATTAAGATATGATTTTTTAGCATTTTGTTGGTGTTGATCTAATCAATCCGTAAATCAGCTTGACTGCAACATATTATTCGATTCTGTCAGGGTACGAAATCGGTAGAATCAGAACAAATTTTATAGACAAGCTGAAAATGGTTTTTGAAATTTGGCAGACATAGGAACATTTTTCAGTAATGAGAATTTTTTTGTTAATTCATTTGAGTGGATTGTCCTGATCTAACCGAAGGTAACTTAGAATTGCATTATCTGTTATCTTTTTTATTTAAAATTTTATAGACATAATTTGTATTTTAATAATTATCTAACCTGTGGTTCATTGACAATATTTGAACATATTTTTGCAATTTGTGTTTTGATTTGATGAATGTTTAGTTGAGGTTTTTCCTCCAACTTCTCTTTTTCTTCTGAAATGTGGTCTGCTTCAATTCCCTCATCCTCCATTTTATCATCAACATCCTCTTGATATTGTTTGATTAATGCACCAGATACATCTTTGATTGGTAACAGTGGCTTATATTTTTTTGATTGATCCTCCTCATTATATGACGAAGCCACTCTTGCAATTTTTTCATATTCAGATTCTCTGTCTGAAAGACGCCTTTTCCTTTTTTGTCTTCTTCCTCCAATTTTTGATTTTTGTGCCATCCCAACTGGAAATTATATAGTTATCTATTTCCTTCATAGGCTTCAAAAACACAAAAGAAAATATTATTTTATAATTATTTTCATTCTGTTGAGTACCGGTAGGCCACATAGTAACAGAATCATTGCTTTGTTATATCCCAATATTTCACTTACTGTGAATCAACATGAGTGCCATGTGTACAATTTCATTTATGTTAATAAACACAAATTAAAAATTTCAATCTTTGCACAAAGAGAAGATCTAAAAATATTGCTTTTTTGGATATATATATTGTTTTTGACTTTATGTGAATGATAAATCATTCGATGAGATTTTTCTGGTGATTCAAAAAGAAAACAAAATCATAAAACATACATAGTTTTGGAAAACGTGTGTAAATTTTGGGTTTCATAAAGAATAGTACCATATTCTCGATTACCAAAAAATTTGCATGATGGTAGGGACTTATTACTAACTTCAGAGACAATGCCATATTATGCAATTATGTTTTCAATATTAGTGTCCTCTGGTTAGTATGAAAATATTCTTCCTGTTTTGATGACATCTTCGAACTGGTACTAGACTTTACTGAACCCTAAATTTTGAAGTATTTAGTCCAGAGTCTGACAATACTATTTTATTTATGCTTTTGAGGCAAATAGATATTACAATCAATTATATTCTGAAGATGGAAACCCATAGTCAGATAGCAACTAACAACATATTATCATTCAATATATTAAATTCCTTGCTATAAATAGTTTAGGAAATTTTTTTATTTCACGCAATGATGCTTGAACATGGGAAAACCATCTGGCTAAATTTCTGTAGGTTCAAACATATATCTTGATATGATAATTTAGATAAAAATTCATGCACAGAATAGTACAATAAAACATCAGCAACAGAAAATATATTCCCAGCAATAAATGTGTTCTCATGAAGATGCTTTTCGATTCTCGTCACAAAGTCGGTCAAAACAATGGAATTTGTAATTTCAGTTCTCATTTCAAGCCATTGCCAAATCACTGCATGTGTTTCTGGAATTCCATCATCGCCGAGTAGATTTTTGTTTTTGGAATGAGCAAGATGCCAAGCAAGAGTGGCGTAACCTGATAATTTACATTCATTGCATGTTGGAATACTATCTTTATCAAGTTGAAATTTCAAATGTCTTCCACCCAAAAAATCATTGAATGCTGATAGCTCTTCGGTTAGATCAGATTGCTTTGTCATGTTACCGTAATGCTATATAGGTCGTTTTACCAGTCTCTATATGCTATAGCACAGAACAGAAAGGTGCAGTTGAGAGTCGCAGGCTGACGTATGCTGTATGTATGTACTGCGTATGTAACGTTATACTGTATGTATAATTAGTACATTCCCTTGTGCTGTAGGCCTAGTCCTGTATCTGACCTATGATATTATTACAGCTAGAGCTTGAAAAATTGAAGTAAAAGCTTGTGAAACAGTTGCCAGTTGCGATTGTAGAAAAACAAAGTCTAAATACTATTAGACTGTACAGTGTATACCGGTACGGTAATATTATACAAAATACAACGTAGGTATCCATATATAACCGGGCAACTTTGATAGATATTTCCTCTATTCCCCAGTTAGCTCAGTCGGTAAAGCGTTGGGAATCACTGCGAGTTACGCACCTCTATCCTCTCGTTCGTATCCCGCGAGGGATGACCACACCGTACACGCGAGAGGGCTGCTGGACCTAGGACGCCGTTTGTGCACGGTGGTTCGCAGTTCACGTATGCGCCGCCTACGGCTTTCTCCAACAACCATGTCCATGCAAACGGAAAATGAGAAATACGATAATCAAAAACCTTCACCCCGATTCGGAACTGGTATCTGCACGAGAGGTCTTAGTTCCCCATGTGGTTAAGCTGAATTCTCGGCTTTCTTCTCCCGCAGGATAAAAATGATATCCTATCCTATCCGATCAAATATCAGGCTAGAATCGAAGTTTTCAGGCGACTTCAACCCTTCATCCACCACCCCCGATCTGAAAGTTTACAAGGTGGCAGAGATAGGATTAGTCCTTATGAAATCAGTTGTCTCCGTGGAATTTGAGTCTGAGTTTGAATTTGTACTGAAATCATGTACAATTATTTTTTTTAAATGTAACAATCTTTAGTACTTGTTCATAAGAGTATAATTCAATTTGCAGGTTAAAAATATCAGTTCAGCGCGGCGCAACAATTTCCGTTGTGTCGTTATCGGCATCGTCGCGCATGCGACGCTTTTACATTTAACAGATAATGTGGAAAGAGTCGTAACATCAAATTACCAAGAGCTAACAGGCAGGCAGCTTCAGGAAACTGACAATATTCCGAGATGATGCATGTATAGGATGCGAGTGCTGTGATTAAATATCCAATCCAGTCATATTATCTCCGACAAAAGCCAACACATTTCTGAGCGAGCCAATTACAAGAAAAAGTTGCGGACGAGGAGTGGGTGCACGCCAACAGCCAAAAGTTACTTTAATGTGGACACAAACAACAACACCAAGTAATATCGTACGGGGGAGAGGTAAAAGAGAAGAAACTATATGTTGTATTGGTACCACAGTCAACATGTGACGAACTGTTGGCGATACAGTGTTATTTTAATTTGTTAAAAGCTGAGGAATCATTCAAGAGACATGTAAGTTGGATAATTTAGCGCCATCTCACTCTCCATTTCTCGCGGTAGTACTAAATTGTCGTCGGGCTCGTGGAGGGCGTAGAGGGCTAAGGGAAAGCGTCGGAGGCTAAGGGAAAGCGTCGGAGGCTAAGAGGAAGCGTCGGGGGCTAAGGGAAAGCGTCGGAGGCTAAGGGAAAGCGTCGGGGGATAAGGGAAAGCGTTCGGGGGCTAAGGAAAAGCGTCGGAGGCTAAAAGGAAGTGTCGGGGGCTAAGGTAAAGCGTCGGAGGCTGAGGGAAAGCGTCGGAGGCTAAGGGAAAGCGTCGGAGGCTAAGAGGAAGCGTCGGGGGCTAAGGGAAAGCGTCGGAAGCTAAGGGAAAGCGTCGGGGGCTAAGGGAAAGCGTCGGAGGCTAAGCGTCGGGGGCTAAGGGAAAGCGTCGGAGGCTGAGGGGAAGCGTCGGAGGCTAAGGGGAAGCGTCGGGGGCTAAGGGAAAGCGTCGGGGGCTAAGGGAAAGCGTCGGAGGCTAAGCGTCGGGGGCTAAGGGAAAGCGTCGGGGGCTAACGGAAAGCGTCGGGGGCTAAGGGAAAGCGTCGTAGGCTAAGGGAAAGCGTCGGGGGCTAAGGGAAAGCGTCGGGGGCTAAGGGAAAGCGTCGGAGGCTAAGGGGAAGCGTCGGAGGCTAAGAGAAAGCGTCGGAGGCTAAGGGAAAGCGTCGGAGGCTAAGGGAAAGCGTCGAAGGCTAAGGGAAAGCGTCGGAGGCTAAGGGAAAGCGTCGGAGGCTAAGGGAAAGCGTCGGAGGCTAAGGGAAAGCGTCGGAGGCTAAGGGGAAGCGACGAAGGCTAAGGGAAAGCGCCGGAGGCTGAGGGAAAGCGCGTAGGATGCTGAGGCGAAGCGTCGGGGGCTGAGGGAAAGCGTCGGGGGCTGAGGGAAATCGTCGGGGGCTGAGGGTAAGCGTCGGGGGCTAAGGGAAAGCGTCGGGGGCTGAGGGAAAGCGTCGGAGGCTAAGGGAAAGCGCCGAGGGCTAAGGGGAAGCGTCGAGGGCTGAGGGGAAGCGTCGGGGGCTAAGGGAAAGCGTGGGAGGCTAAGGGGAAGCGTGGGAGGCTAAGCGGAAGCGTCGAGGGCTAAGGGAAAGCGTCGGATGCTAAGGGTGAGCGTCGGGGGCTAAGGGTGAGCGTCGGAGGCTAGGAGGAGCGTCGGAGGATAAGGGGAAGCGTCGGGGGCTAGGGAGAAGCGTCAGGGGCTAGGGGGAAGCGTCGGGGGCTAGGGGAAAGCGTCGGGGGCTAGGGGAAAGCGTCGGAGGCTAAGGGAAAGCGTCGGAGTCTAAGGGAAAGCGTCGGAGGCTAAGGGAAAGCGTTGGAGGCTAAGGGAAAGCGTCGGAGGCTAAGGGAAAGCGTCGGAGGCTAAGGGGAAGCGTCGGAGGCTAAGGGGAAGCGTCGGAGGCTAAGGGGAAGCGTCGGAGGCTAAGGGAAAGCGTCGGAGGCTAAGGGAAAGCGTCAGAGGCTGAGGGAAAGCGTCGGAGGCTAAGGGAAAGCGTCGGAGGCTAAGGGAAAGCGTCGGAGGCTAAGGGAAAGCGTCGGAGGCTAAGGGAAAGCGTCGGAGTCTAAGGGAAAGCGTCGGAGGCTAAGGGAAAGCGTCGGAGGCTAAGGGAAAGCGTCGGAGGCTAAGGGAACGCGTCGGAGGCTAAGGGAAAGCGTCGGGGTCTAAGGAAAGCGTTGGGGCCTAACAGGAAGCGTCATATGCTAGGGGAAATCGTTGGGGGCTAAAGGAGGCCTTCGGCGCCTTAGGGGAGGTTCGGGGACTAAAGCGAAGCGTCGTGGTATTAGAAGAAGCGTAGTGAGTTAAAGAAAATCGTCAAGGGATAAGGGGAAGCGTTGGGGGCTAAAAGAAGGCTTAGAGGGATGAGAGAAAGCGGGAACGCTAAGGGAAAACGTGTTTTTTGCATTCCTCGATGTCATCTTTGGGTGATCGAATAGAAAAAATTATTACCTGATATCAGATTTAAAATACTCGATTTGCAGCTAGAAAGGTTGAAAAGCATTCGCTAAGGCTTATTAACCCATTAGTGGATGGGTTCAACCGGCTTATCCCAATATTAAAACTGCATCAGGCAAGGTTGGAAGCAGCATCTGGAAGGAATCTACTAAATACCACTGATTATGCTACGAACCACATGAAATGAAAAAGAAGCAATTGTAGCACAGGCGAAAACATCCCGTCCTTCCCAATTGAAACGCTATAAATGGCGTAGTGTCAACGGTTTCCACCGGGGATGCGAACTGAGTAGGAAAATTTTTAAATAGTTCTAGTTCAAGCTCGGAAGTCAAAAAGAGTTCGAGTTCATGCATTTTTTCATAGTTTTAAATGAAAATAAAACAAACGTCACATCTTTTTTGACACTTATGCAAATAAACCTCGAGAAATATAAATCTATAAGAGGGTAAATGTGTGGCATATTCATGTTCACTGTTATAAATTAATTCACCCATCCATTGTATTCATATTCTATACTGGTGGCATATACATAGTGTCAATTTTATTACGGTTTTTATTTAGCGTAAATTGAAATTAATTTTTTGATATGAGAATTGTGACGGTAAACTTTGCAGTGTGTTAGCCATGAATGGATTATTTAAATATAACGCGCATTCGTAACTGCAAACTGGTGGTAACTCTGTTTGGGATACATCCAGTCACCCCGATATATAGGATATCATTTTTATCCTGGGGGAGAGAAAAGCTGATAATACGGCGAATATTACGAATAATTTCAGAATCTCAATGCAATCTCAGCTTCTCTTATTAATGAATAAAAATATACTCGCAGCATAGACATTGTTTTCGAACTATCATAGCAGGTGTTGATTGCTTATAAAAGAACTTTTTTTTTTAATTTTGTTGATCATGCGTTGGACGTATGGTGCTCGAACCTAATTAACCTGATATATTGAATGCCAAATTCTCCTAGTGGTCGTGATTTTGACCATGGTTGCTACATATATATCGGCCCCCTAAACACGGAGTGACTTTGATTAGGCAACATGGATGGTCAGCTTCTGGAATATATAACGATATAAAAAGAAAACAACAATAAAATGAGCATACATACGTAAAATTCACATCTAAAACAAAAATTTATACCAACAAGAGAGGTGAAAATTTAGTAAGAGAAAGTAAAGATATAGAGAATGTAGGTTTGAGGGATGTAGAGTTGGCGTTTTATTTAATTAAAAAAATGTTTTTGACAGATTGAACAATGTTTGAATTCAATATATTTCGTTACACAATGAATAGCTTTTGCGCCTTATAAATAAAAAATGTGGCATCGTTTGGCTTTGTAGTTGTGTTAGTCTTTGCCATACTTGGGCTTTGTATATAAAAAAAAGAGCTTTGGGGTTGATACTCGCTTTTTGCGAATATATCCTGGCGCGTTTACCGCTTTTTGCAGCGATGTTTTTTTTTAAAGTATGATTAAACATTCTCAACTTTTCATTATCAACGTAAAAATCTATTCGACAAAAACTATTTGTTTGTATCTGTCACTCTCAATTAATTTGGTTCAATAAGAAAATTTACTGATATTACCACCGACGCACAATTAATTGATCAGAAAAATTAAGCATGATTAAAATATCAATTTAAGTAATTTCTTTAAGAAATTGAAATGGTTTTCGAAGAATAAGAAAATTTTAAAATTCTTTCACCGCAAAATAAACATTATAATGGCAAGAAATAAAAACGCAGCACAATATATTAAAAATCTGACATCTAAGCAATATAATTTCTTAGTTTTTATCAGCGACGTCTTCATTTTTATAAATTTGATTGTTCACTTTTTTGAATAACGTTTTTTTATCAACTTTTAGTGCTGTACATTTTAGGACTTTTTAGAAATCGTATTGACGCAGTCCGACAGGCAAATTTGTTGTTGCATTTTTTCTGATGCACATCCGCTCTTGTTGTTAAATTTGCTACGATCTTCTGTTCAAAGTAACATCGTCGTCTTGTCTTCTTTTTCTCTGCACAACATCGATTCTTTAATTGAGGTTGAACACGCTGAATGAAAAAATACGAACACAGATTAATGTTAGCAATGGCCCCTATACGCTATTTAATATAATCGTGAAAAACGTTACTTAACTGGTATTCGAAATTTTGTCCTGACTCCCGTGCTTCGATGATACGGCAATCTTCCACTTCCAAGAGTTCACCAGTCATAGGGCTTATATAATAGCTTAACCCTGGAGGGTCAAGATAGAAGAACGAGATAGAGACCAAATTTGATATTCTTTATTATACTTCAACGAAAAGAATAATTTCAGAATCTCAATACAATCTAATCTTCTCTTATTAATGGATAAAAAATGCACTCGCTTTTATACACTTTCTGTGACCATCCAAGTTAGCCTTAGGCGGGATATTTTAATTTTATTTCGTGATCACAACATAAACATTAAAAGCCCTCCACGTTAAAAGCTCTCAGCTTTCCCTTGTCCCCCGACGCTTTCCCGTAGCCCCCGACGCTTTTCCTTAGCTCTCGACGCTTTCCCTTAGCCCTCGACGCTTCCCCTTAGCCATCGACGCTTCCCCTTAGCCCCCGACGCTTTCTCTTAGCCCCCGACGATTTCCCTTAGCCTCCGAAGCTTTTCCTTAGACCCCGACGCTTTCCCTTACCCCCCGACGCTTTCCCTTAGCCTCCGACGCTTTCCCTTAGCCCCCGACGCTTTCCCTTAGCCTCCGACGCTTCCCCTTAGCCTCCGACGCTTTCCCTTAGCCTCCGCACTTTCCCTTAGCCTCCGACGCTTTTCCTTAGCCTCCGACGCTTTCCCTTAGCCTCCGACGCTTCCCCTTAGCCTCCGACGCTTTCCCTTAGCCCTCGACGCCTCCGACGACATTTTAGTACTTCCCCATTTCTCGTTGAAGAACTTGCTCTATTGGAGTACTCTGGAAGCAACAACCTAAAAACTGTTCACGGCAACAAAAAACAAATCAATACATTAGCACAAGTACAAAAATACTGCGATGCAAGAAGCTAAGGCAAGCTTACAACGACCTGATTCTACAAAAAAAAAAAAATTAGCCGATTATGCAAAAAACTTGACACAATTGTATGCCGAGGAATATGCGATTAAAAGAAAAAAAGATTATCAAAAAGGGGCAGCTCGAAATCTAGCCGGCCGAATGCAACGCGTTATCTCCTTATGCTCACAAGAACCGATGATTCATTCTGTCAACTTCGCGAAAAACCATGACGGCGTTGTTAATTTTAACGACGAACGAATAGCCGACGATTTTGCAGTAGCAAAGATACGCCGCTGACTTTTGATAAAACTTTTAACCTCTGCATGTTACCAAAAACTTATCAGTTAACAACGAAAGAACCTCCGATCCAATCATGCTTGGGCCTACGTTTCTTCATTCTTTGTTGTCTTCGGAGACATACAATATTTTTTCCACTGCTTGCTGGTGCATTGAGTGACACAAAGACCAGACAAGTGGTGATAGGAACGAATAACGAAAAGACTGTTCGAAAGTCATCAGAGATTACTTTTCTGATGCAACAAATATTATATGTACTGTAACAATCGTATCGTGTGTATCCTGGATAATACACCAATTGTACACTAGGACACAGCAGTTTGACAACGCGTGACTCTCAAACGCTTCAAATCCCTTTCCGTGACTTCAAAGATCATAGACCTCCCACTAATGAACTCTCAAATATCACAAATGAGTCGTAGTCCAATATGGAACTGGTACTTTAATCCGATGAAACCGGAATACAAAATTATGGAACTTGAAATGTTACAGTTGAAAAGAACACTTGTCACTTCACAATAACAATCCCGTCACGAGATCAAGATTCACAAAATAACGTTCACGAAATCACTTCGGGAGACCACGGTTATCTGATAAATAAATACCAAAATCAATGTATAAACTGACAATATAAATATCCTAAACCTATCCAGCAAAGAGATTACTAATATTTATCGCATAATTAAACAAATCAAAATTCGGTCAAATCCTATCGGCTCAATTTGTCACAATATGAGTTTCAATTCCGTAGAGTATTCAAATTGAAAGCTAATTCAGGCAATATTTAATATTTATCACCAAAAAACAAAATGAACAATATTTGAAACATACCGAACTTGTCTGCTAATCCAGGCTGGAATAAGTCAAACACTTGAAAAGTTGATCTAGATTCTAATAAACTACAAGCCAAATTATATTACAACTGAAATGTAAAACACAAAGCAATTGATTGTTCACAACATAAGCTACCCTGGCAAATACCCACAAATTCAGTAAATCTATTTTATCCCCCGCAAAAGCTGCGAATTGAAAAGCGGGTCCAAGAAAATTTCGACATGAACCAAAACACGGGGACGGGATCAGGCGCAAGCGCTCTTTATATGGTAACGAGAGCATCAAATGTTACGTGTTATTTGCGGTCAAACCAATTCGAGAGAAAATACAATGGTTCGATGTCTAATGTCCGTGCAGTAACTTAGTGCTCCGAGCATGATCATGCATGCAATAATAAACGTGAACAAAGCGGAAAGTAGCAAATGAAATTACTACAAACGAAATAACACACAATTGTCAATAAAATCAAGGAAATAGTTTTCCCGATGTAACATTCCCCCGGCCAGATGTTGTAACCCAGTAAAAACATCTCTCTCACAAATTTCTTTACATCGGGAATTCTTGACCCTTGAAACAATTTTACTCATTAACTTTTCTAATCAAGCATAATTTTGCAATTGGTCGTCTCAGTAAACCCCTGGAAGTTTTCACAGTAACTTGTCGCACAGCTCCAAGTATATCGGACACAGTTTCTACAATTCTTCCAGTCTGCCACTTTCCTCTAGGTATTGTGTTGTTCACCAGAAGAACCATATCCCCTACTTACATGTTGCGTTCCTCTGATGTCCATTTCTGTCGTATCTGGAGTGTAGGTAAGTATTCTCTAGTCCACCTGACCCAAAACTGATCCGCCAAATACTGGATTTGACGCCATTTACGACGAATGTAACAATCTTTCGTGTCAAATATTCCAGGAGGCAAATTACTTGTAGGATTCAACAAGAGCAAATGATTTGGTGTCAAAGTCTCTTCATCTTTTGGATCGAAACTTATTGGAATGATCGGTCTTGAATTCAACTGTGATTCAACTTCACAGAAAATAGTAGCCAAAGCTTCATCAGTTACTAATTGATCATGTAACAGCGCAGTCAAGATTTTACGAACTGACCGAATCAAACGTTCATAAACTTCTCCAAAATTAGAAGCAGTAGGTGGATTGAATTGAAATTCAATATTTGCTTGTCGTAAAAATTCACCCACTTTGCTAGAGTTCCAAACTTCCAGTTCTTTACGTAGAATCTTGTTTGCATCAACAAAATTGCTGCCATTATCACAGACGAACCTCTGTGGTTTAGATCTTCGAGCTAAAATCTCCTCATTGCATTAATGAATGCATCAGCATCCATCGAGTGAGCCACTTCCAAGTGCACTGCCCGTGTCGCCATGCAAGTAAAAATACAGCCCCATCTTTTGACAGTACTTCGCCCTTGCTTCACAAGAAAATGACCAAAATAATCAACACCAACATTAGTAAATGGTCGTTCCACTGGTGTTACTCTTTGTCGATCTGATCTGTCGACTTACAGGTGCACTTCTTCTACGGCAAAACATACAGTTCCCAATTACTGATTTCACTGCACTTCCAGCTTTTACTATCCAAAATGTTGTCTCAACGAAGTCCAAGTACTTGCCATACCAGAATGATGAGTAGAAAAATGATGTTGTCTTATAATCATCTCAGTTATATGATGCCTCTGAGGAATTATAATTGGTTGTTTCACATCAAAATCCACAGGAGCATTTCTTAATCTTCCTCCGACTCTGATCAAATCATCTTTCACAATTGGATTGAGTTTGTGTAAAGAATTAGAGCTTTAATTTCCTCAGTGTTTGCTTTCCAGATACATTGTTACTAACAGGATTCAACAAAGCAATCAACTTGTACCAAGTAGAAAAATATGCAATGAATTTAGCCTTAGGTTTCAACTCGGTATATCACCCACATAATTCACATCTTTTGATTTACAATTTTTAAACTCATCTGGAAGTTCTGGTAACTTAACAGGTGGAATAGGCCAAAATTCCTCTGGTCTTTGCAATAACGATGGTCCTTTCAGCCATCGTCCATCAATTAATTTCTGCACAGATAATCCTCTGGAAGCATCATCTGCAGGATTTAATTTAGTTGGTACATACCGCCACTGTAATGCAGTTGAACCATCTTCAATTTTTGCAAGTCTGTTTGCCACAAAAGTTGGAAATCTTCTTGAGGTATTATTTATACTCAATAACACAGAAGTTGAATCTGTTCAGAACACAGATTCGATTTCTTCAAATTGTAATTCATGTTTCAAAAACGAAGCTGATCCATCTGCAAAATGATGAAATTGATAAGACACAATCTTACCAAATCCAGTAGGTACAAAACATCTTTGCATAGAAACATTTTCCAGTTGAGGAATATCCAACAGCCATTTACTCCATGAAACTTTCTCACTCATCATCCCATCCATACTTGTCCCGACATAAATTTTGCATCAAAATTCGTGCACAAAGTATCACTGGTGAAACAATTCCCATGGGATCAAAAATTGAACTGAGCACTGATGAAATACCTCGTTTTGTAGCTGGTTTTTGTTTAACCTTAACATTAAAGCCAAAACAATCTTTCTCAATCTTCCAACTTATTCCGAGAACTCTTTCGGATCTGTTAGGCTGCAAACGAACAGAAGACACATGATCTGCTCGATCTTCAAGAGGAATATCCGATGAGATTTTAGGATTATTACTTTTCCACTTCGCTAAATAAAATCCTTTTCGTTCAAGCAACTCCGATGTTTTACAAACAATACGTTTTCCTTGTTCGACTGTAGATGAACCATTTAAATAATCATCAACATAAAAATTACGTTCAACTCCTCTGACCACTTCTTCACCAAATTCATCTCTGTGACCATGACCTGATCTCTTCAAGCTCCAGTTCGCCTAAAATGGTGAGGCTGAACTTCCAAAAATATGTCTGACCATGTAGTATTCACAAGGCTTTACTGTCAGATCTCCTCCAGGCCACCACAAGAATCGCAATACATTCCAATCTTTTGAGTCTACCTTCACTTGATGAAACATTGCATCAATGTCAGCCACGAAAGCTATCGGATGATTTTTAGAATCGTAGCAATGTTCCAAGTAATGAATTAGCCGTGTCCGGACCTTGCATTCATTCAAAGATGTATTCATACAACAAGAAGCAGCATCAAAAACTACTCTAACTTTGCCAGGCTTTTGTTCATTAAACACAGGGTGATGAGGCAAGTACCAAACTGCTCCGTCATATCCAGCTATTTCGTATTCTGGAACAGGTTGTGCATACTCGAGAAAAATATACTTCTCTATTGTTTCACAATATTGTTGTTTCAGCTCAGAATCAACTTTCAGTTTTCGTTCAAGATACATCAAACGATTAATGGCAACACCTCGATTATCAGGTAAATTAGAACATCCTGGTTTCCATGGAAGCGGTAATTGATAATGTCCATCCACAACTTGCACAGATTCTTCCATCAACTGCAAAGCATACCTGTCTTCCTTTGAAATCGACGGAATTGGTGATAATGATGCATCCTTGAAATCGGTTTCCCACAGACATCTTATTTGCTGATCACACAAATAATTATCTTTCCTTTGAACACAATGAACGTGAACATCATCATTTTCCTGGCTGGTTGAAGCAGGTCCTAACAAAGACCACCCAAGAATTGATTTCTTAGCCGATGGTTCATCATATTTACCTCTTCTTTCGTCCACAGTCTAAAATACAGAAGGCACGTTCACTCCAATCATCAACATCACAAATTTACAAGGCAAACTAGGAAACTTCAATCCTTCTAGATGTGGATATTTTCCTATATCAAACAGGTCATTGTTAGGTTTGACTGGTAAATAGTCTACAGTAAGCACTTTAGATAATTCAACGCTTTCATTACCATCCAGAGATTTCACCATAAAATCAACTGCATATCCATCCTGTGGTACAGACACATCATTTACAGTAGTCAGAGAAAATTGCGTCTTCCTGCAACTTAATTTCAGCTTATTCATGAGTCGCTTGTCACACAAGCAGGCAGTAGAACCCTCATCTAAAAATGCATAGGTTTCGATTTCTCTTCCATTTGCACAAATTTTCATAGGAACGATATTCAAAAAGTAACCAGCTGCACTCGATGCAGTTGTATATGTTACAACTTTTGCCTCTGGGGTAACATCAATAATCTGGTTTAAAGGAGGTGATTCTTGCACTTTCTTATGTAATAGAGTATGATGTTTTAAATCACATCCTTCAACTGTACATGCAGAAGAGTTATAACAATTCCTTGCAACGTGACCAATTGTAAAACAGTTATCACACAATCTTGCCTTTCTAACAACCTTCAAACGATCACCATGATTTTTCTGTTTGAATTTGTAACAGTCAACAAGGATGTGGGACGTCTTTGAACAATCAGGGCAATTATTTCTTCCCTTTTCATTATGCTTTGCACTAGAAGCGTTGCTGTTTGCAACAGAATTTACAGTTGTAGCATGAGCATTAATTTTTCGCCTTGTTGCGGGTGGTAATCTTGCTCGATATTGTTGTTCGTGCTCTCTTCGAGCTCTCAGGGCTTTTCCATATGGTGTATTCGCAACAGCTGCCTTTTTGCTCACGAAATCAACAAGGTCGATAAATTTCACATCTTTATCTTGACCATCCCATTCAGCTACTTTTTCCTCCCATACATTTTGCAATTTGATAGAAAGTCGCAACACGATGGACAAAATGCTATCAAAATTATCCAGATCTCCGAAGTATTTCAGATTTGACAAAGTGACAAAACATTCTTCTAAAGTTTGAGCAAGATTTAACGAACCTTCACTATCACCAGGTTTCATTATTCACTGTTTTAAAAGATTTAATACTTAAAATATACACCTATATCATAATTTGTGAATATATTAATGGATGACAATTTACAAGTCTACTGTGTTGAAACCTGGCAACGGCATAGTTGTTCACAATGACAGAAAAGAAAACTATGGCCGAATACACTGCGAAGTTGGATCAGTTAGAGGCAAGAATTATGAAAAATTTGAAAATATCTATGAAAGCTATCGTGTGTGAAATTGTTGAAGAACTAATTTCTAAAAAAAAGTTTTACAAGTGATGTGGATAAATCTTTTACTGGTAATTTTCAAAGTATAAATGAAAGATTGGATCAGATAGTAGCAAGCAGTGAAATACTGCGGTCTGAAATGAAGGCTTATGTTGAAAAACTGGACCTACGATTTGATCGAATGTCCATCAAAAACCAAGAACTTTCCAAGGCAGTAAAAGAAGTACAGGAAAGCCAGATTATGATAAATCATAAATTTGAAGAAAACAAACGTAAAGTTGTGGAAATAGAAAACCATCTGGGCAGTCTCGAGCTGCAATTAGAAGCGATACAGCAAAAGTGTACTCTACTTCATGAAAGAATGGATAAGAATGATCAGGATATTGAGGATTTAAACCAATACAATCGGCGTGACAATCTAGAGTTCCACGATATCCCGGTACCAAAAAACACTGATTGTAAAACTGAGAACACAGATAAAACTATTACTAGAATTGGGAAACTGCTTGGTGTTAAAGTTGGAAAACTTGATATTTCCATTTCGCATAGAATACCTTCGCAAACCAGAAGCATAGCTCCAATACTCGTCAAGTTTAGTACTCGTAATAAAAGAAACGAATTTCTAGAGGCAAAGAAAAAAATTTCAGATATCACTGATTTTAAATTCCAGGCCTGAAAAATCTATATATAAATGAACATTTAACAAAGCACCGGAAAGACTTGTTTTACGCAGCACGTGCTGCGAAAAAACAAAAAAAACTATGAATTTCTATGGACAGGTAATGGGAACATTTACATGCGAAAAAGTGAAAACCATAAAAAAATTGCAATCAAATCATTATCTGATGTCGGGAAGTTGAATTAGTACAGTGGTACGATTGATCTGCTTGGATTGTTCTTCTAGGCATAATGACAAACTTCCCCTGTACAGTTTATGGCAATGAATGTTCATGGGAACAATCTGCAATATGTTGTGATATATGTGACAGGTGGGTGAACTTTGAATGTCTTCATTAAACAAAGATGCATTCAGTGAACTTGCAAGCTCTGATCTTTCATATTACTGTTTCCCTTGTTTGAAATCTGTTCTACCCTTCATTCTAATATGATAAATGGAATAGGTGAACAACTTGAAAGTCATACATACATGCGCAATATTTTTAATTTTGGTTTTGAAAATGTTAATGATTGTCGTACTGTAGACCTTAAAGATTTGTCTCATCAAGAGTTCATGTCTCCCATAAAAATAACCGACTGTTTTTCTCTTGCTCATTTTAATATAAGATCGCTACAAAAACACTCAGATGAATTAAGTGAATTTTTAATTGATATGAAACGTCGTCCTTCCATTATTGGCCTATCGGAAACCAAATTGCAAAGCGATCCTGTTAAAAATATTGACATCGCCGGATATAATTTTATTCATTGTCCCCCAAAAACAAGGGCGGGAGGTGTTGGATTATATATCGAAAATAGGTTTCCTTACAATATTATTGAGAATTATAGGGTATCAGAATTGGGTAGTGAGGAACTTTGGATAAAAATCCCTGTGAAATTTGCTGAACAATCTTCAATTATAATAGGAGTCATTTATCGATATCCCAACTCAAATAAAAATTCATTTGTGGATAAATTGAGTGATACTCTGTACAATTTGTCTTATAATAAGAAACAGTTTTTTATTATGGACGACATGAACATAAATCTGCTTGGCCAATCAAGATTCTCAGAAAGCTATATTGAAATGCTAAAATCGCATTCAGTTATTCCTCTTATAACACACCCCACCAGAGTTACCCACAGTACCTCCACACTCCTCGACCATATTTATACAAATGTAAGCAACATATCTCTCAGTCCCATTGTTATACGAAGCAATATGTCTGATCATTTCCCAATACTCTGCCGAGTATTACACAGACTGCCCACTTCTACATGTCGAAAAAAGTTAAAACGTGATATGTCTGCATTCAATATGGAGTCATTTGAATTTGATGTTGCTAATAAATTTGCTAACTATGATATGTCCTCGATTGAAACCAAAAATTTTAATCATATTTTTGACAAATTTGTTCAAGATTTGAAAAAAAGTTATAGAAAAACATGCGCCTCTTAAAACTATGTCTAGAAAAGAAGTCAGGATAACCGTAAACCCCGGATTACGCCTGCAATTCTAAAATCTATAAAAACTAGAGATAGGATGCACAAAACTTTATATTTAAATGGTACTGTTATTGAAAGGAGGCAATACAAGACATATGCAAAGAAATTATGTCATATAAAAGACAAATCCAAAGAATTGTACTTCTCAGAATCATTTCAAAAGAGCAAAAATGACATTAAACAAACTTGGAATAACATTAAGTTAATAGTTAATCTCAAGTCAAAATCCACTCCCAATTTGAAAGAAATGATTGATGAATCAACTGGAGAAAAAACTGGAGATACAGAAATTATATATGAAATGTTTAATGATTATTTTTTCCAAAATTGGTCCAAAACTTGCTTCCAAATTTTCGACATGTAGCGGGGGGCATTCGAGATATCTTGGTAGACCACAACAACAATCCATGTTTCTTGAACCGTCATCAGTTAATGAAATGGAACTTGTAATAAATTCTTTAAAAACCGGAAAAGCAGAAGGACATGACAAAATTCCCACTTTCCTCATTAAGATGGTAAATGACATTTTATCCCCTGTTCTAAATACTCTTTTTACCTATTCTTTAACCTTGGGTATTTTTCCAAACTGTCTAAAAATAGCTCGAATAACGCCAATACCGAAGTCTGGAGATAAGCGATTTATTACTAACTATAGGCCCATTTCTGTTTTATCATGTATAGCAATTATTTTTGAGAAACTTATCCCTGCTAGAATGAAAAACTATTTTGACAAATTTTCTATTATCAGGCATTGCCAATTCGGTTTTCGAAATAACCACGGTACCACTTACTCTGTCATGGATATTTTATCCAATTATCTTGATATAATTTCTAAAAACCATGTTGGTTGTAGTGTGTTCCCTAGATCTACAAAAAGCTTTTGATACAGTTGACCATCGAATATTGATAGATAAGCTTAAACATTATGGTATACGTGGTGTAGCAAATAAACTCATTTCATCATACTTAACTAGCAGATTTCAATTTGTTAGCGTCGATTCATCTAACTCTCACTTGGCTCCTATTACGTGTGGTGTGCCGCAAGGCTCTGTCCTTCGGCCGACTCTTTTTTAATTTATGTCAATGATACAGTTTATGCGACTGGTTCATTTATTAGACTTTTTGCTGACGACACCAGTTTATCATCATTATATTTCGATTCCCTGGAAAATAAAATGAATTTGGATTTACAAAATATTAATGACTGGATGCTGTGCAATAAAATATCACTTAATCCAAAAAAGTCACAGGTTCTTATCAATTCTTCTTATCAATTCCAAATTAATGGAAGGAAAATCTGAAAATTCCAATATTTTTCTCAATGGAATTCGTTTGTCTATATGCCGGTCTGTGAAATATCTGGGTATTTACATTGATCAAAACCTCACATGGGGTACCCATAATAATCACTTAGTCAGCAAATTGTCAAGAGCCGTCGGGGTCTTAACAAACTCCAGTATTATGTTCCTAAAAATATTTTACGTACTGTTTAATTTTCTATTTTTCACTCTGCGTTACAATATGGTATAGTCTTGTGGGGAGTAGCTGCACAAACGCAATTGAATCCCCTCAAAGTACTTCAAAACAGACCTATAAGGGTTATTTCCAAAGTTCCATTACGAACAACATTGAGTCCTCTTTATAAGAAACTAAATATTTTGAAACTAGATCACTTGTACCGACACGTGGTGGGCAAAATAATGCATAAATATAACTCTGGCACTCTTCCGGAATCTTTTGCTCTATATTTTTCAGCATGCAGTAGCGTACATTCCTACAATACTCTATTTTCTTCGAAACAGTCGTATCATGTTCCCAGAGCCGATTACAAAATCCTGCAAAAATCCATTAAAGTTACTGGGGTTAAAATATGGAACAGCATTCCTGAGAATATCAAGGAATCCACATATTCTCTATTTAAAAAAAATGCTTGTGCTTTTTAATCAGTGATTACTGATATTGTGTTCTGATGTGTTTTATATTAAATCATGATAATTCATGCAGTGATTACTGATGTTGTGTTCTGATGTGTCTTATATTAAATCATGATAATTCTTGCAGTGATTACAAGACATTGTATATGTTTTACTAGTTATGTCTTTTTTGTCATTTATTGGTGATCACCGGTACTGCGGTATCCTTATTTACATACGCTATATACATACAGTTAGTTAGGATTCCTATAACCGTCTCATTTTGTCTTCTTGTATAAAGTTTTACTCTATACGATAGGCGTGATACATTGCTTTGATCTGATAAAATTGAAATACCATTGAACTAAATATTTAGCTGAGCTACTATTTTTCTTTTTTTTATTGAACTACTATAGTTAAGCAGCTATATTGTTCCCCTCTGTTTATTTATTATATTGCCTCGATTACCTCTTTTTTGTTCTCTTTTGCAAATTTGCCAGATATTGTTCCGGGCATTCTTGGTGTCTGTGTTGAATTTTAGATTACGAACACCAATGTGCTTGAATGCTATGTGGTAAATGAGAGTGTTAAAATATTTTCTTGAAAAGTGTCATCATTTGTAAGTGCAAAGATTATTATTATAGTTTATTGCAAATTTTTCTTTATATATATTTGGCAGGAATGGGTGATGGCAGACTTTGATGACCAACTGGTCGTATCGCCATTCCCCAGTCTGTACCGAAATACATATGCTGTGTATCTACATACAATTTAATGTATTATGTATTGTATTTCTAGTTGACAAAATAATAAATTCTCTCTCTCTCAACCAAGGTCCTTTCGTCAACTGTTCCGAATACTTCCTAGTAACAAGTATCGGACGACCAAAAGTCTTCCTGAGCAAATCACATGCCTTCATGTTGCCTACTTCGGGTGGCAACATTGTACAATGCATAATCAGTTGCTTGGCTTTCCCATCACAGTATTGCACCAAATAGGACAACAACTTTGTACTCGGATCTTTGACTTTACGATCAATATTCAATTTGAAATTAGTTACGAATCGTACATACTCAATTTCAACACCACTAAAATGTAATAGTTCCGGTCTTGGTCTATCAATACCATTTTGTAACACAGATGTCATATTACCCAACAAAGTTCCTACACCAGGCGATGCTTGATCATGCATGATTTGAGGATTCTTCCCATATTCCGGCATTCATGTTCAGAGTACATCGGTCTGTTTAATGATGGAACGTAAGAACCTACATGACTAGGCCTCTCGAATTTAGCATTTGAATCCGCTCCAACAGCACCATTGCCATAATTTTCGCACCCCCTAGCTTCATCAATTTGTCGACCAAGATTTCTTAAATTCTCAGATTGATGAAGGCGTGAAAGTTGAAACGCCACATTATCGGTCTCAACACAAGGTTTCGGCATTACAACCGGTTCTGTTGAATTAGGCGGCTCACCAGAAGCCTTCAACGCCTGTGGTTCCATACCAGCAGTAGAATCTAAATTTCCATTTCCCCGAACAGAACCTGGTGGGATCAAACTAACATTGCTAGGTCTTATATCGTATTTTTCTGTCTGCAAAGCATTTTTTTACACTTCTGCTTCAATACAAGCGGGCTCGTAGGTATGTTGCAATTCCATACGTTTTATCTCACTTTGAGCATCTTCTTCTAAATGTTTAGCTTTAATTTCTGCTTCAAATTTCAATTTATCGGCAAGCATTTTTGCATCTCTCTGTCGCCTTTTCATTGCATCCATTTCAGTTTGATGGCGAATGTTCGCATGAGCTAACTCTTATAACAATCGCCTGAGCACGTTTATGACTTGATTTTGAATTAGTAGAGGAATGACGAGATGAAGACATACTTTTAACAGATATGACTGAATATGCTTTAGGGCTTTGAGAAGGGGTTTTAGGGACACTTCCATTAGAATCTTTTAACCAGGTACGTGAACGCAGATTGAATTCTTGAAATTCACTTAATTCGCATTGAAAGAATTCACTAACCTTTCTTCGATCCTCCTCCAAAGGTAACTGACTGACGTGAATTTCATGTGCTCTTGAGTACTCAACAAACTGGTTGTCCATGTCGACAGCGTTTGCTTTCACCAAATCCACATTTTTATAATCCTGCAGTAACGTGTCAGCTTCTTGATATAATTCCTTCAAATGAGCTCGTAAAAGTTCCATACTTTTAGTAACAGAACTATCATATCAGGCATAGTGCAGAAAAGATGATTGCAATATTTGATGTATCAATGCTTCAATGAAATCAAATTTGACAACTTCTTCAAATTTGCATAAATTCGATAACTATAATGTAACAATCGTATCGTGTGTACCCTGGATCATACACCGATTGTACACTAGGACACAGCAGTTTGACAACGCGTGACTCTCAAACGCTTCAAATCCCTCTCCGTGACTTCAAAGATCCTAGACCTCCCACTAATGAACTCTTCAAATATCACAAATGAGTCGTAGTCCCATATGGAACTGGTACTTTAATCTGATGAAACCGGAATACAAAACCATGGAACTTGAAATGTTACAGTTGAAAAGAACACTTGTCACTTCACAATAACAATCCCCCCGTCACGAGATCAAGATTCACAAAATCACGTTCACGAAATCACTTCGGGAGATCACGGTTATCTGATAAATAAATACCAAAATCAATGTATAAACTGACAATATAAATATCCATATATAAATAAATGTTAAGTGTTATTTGCGGTCAAAACAATTCGAGAGAAAATACAATGGTTCGATGTCCAATGTCCGTGCAGTAAATAATAAACGTAAACAAAGCAGAAAGTAGTAAATGAAATTACTACAAACGAAATAACACGCAATTGTCAATAACATCAAGGAAATAGTTTTCCCGATGTAACAGTACCCGTCATCTTATGTATAATTTGAAGATTTCATGCGAGGTAAAATAGGAATGCATTTATCTCAACGAAAAAAAATTGTCAAATCGGATTTGGTGAATTCGGATTCTGAATGTGACGACATGTTCGAGATCAGAACTGAAAAATGAATGCATGATGTTCGAGATCCGCGTTTAACAAACTACCTGCGTATTTAACCACTGATTACAGAGGGAATCTTTCGAGTGAAGAAAAATCGGTTTACAACCTCCAAGTGGACAAACGATAACACCGAAAGTACCAATCCCGTTCCAAATCAAATGTTTGATTGGGGAACTACAATTATTGAACTATTACTAAAACAACTAATTACCCATACAAAGGCCCAATATAAAGATGTTGAACGCGCAATTATTGGAGCAGGGAAATATCGTATAGTCGACGGTTTCTAATCAGTGCTTTTTGTAATCGCTTTTGACAACATGAAATTGATGTTTTGTTATAGCTTTAAATTTATGAAATTCTTCATCGTGCTGCTTCGATGTAACAAAATTGCAGAAAAAATACCGCTCTTTAACAGTAATTGTACTCTGTGATATTGAAACAAAGCACTTTTTTGTCGTTTTGCACTTTGGAGTTTTTGCACTATTTTGGCCAACTAGGCTGTTAAATAGGGCGCCCAGTGAACGTGCGTCCACCAAGCAACAACCAATACTCTGTCTTTATCTCATCTGAAGATAGTTCTTTTGAATTTCAGAAACAAGCAATTACTGGAAATAATCGCTAAATCTAATGCACATTTGGCAGAGTGTTGTTTTCTATTTTAATTATATGGTTTGCCTGAAAAATCTAATTTTTGGAGAGTCACATGCATGGTGTCTACTTAAATATCCTCCTCAATTATGGACAACAATTAACTGACATAGTGGCGACTTAGGAGCAAAATTTAAAAAGTGAACTAGGACCTCTGGTGCAGACACCGTTTCTAAGCTGGGGATGAAGGTTTTTGCCTGAACGTTTTATTGATCTTTACTGTGCATGGACATGGCTGGTGGAGAAATCCGTAACCAGAGGTTACGAGAACCATATTGCGTCTGTGATGGGTCCAGTACTATTTGGGTGTAATTATTAGGGAGGGTTGGGGTAGGATTTCATAGTATCTATCTCAATTGAAAATAATAATATTTGACTCCGTTGGTTGGCGCTATTGGATTTATTTAAAATTCCTCCTACGAGACCAAATTGATATAGTTTCGCACAAATAATGGTATATAACGATGGCGCATGAACTGGATAAAGCACTTACAATCGGTGATTTGTGCTTTCCAATGTGGGAAAACGAGCCTATTTTTGGCATCTTGGGCGTTTATTGATACCACGCCTAAATATGACATTATGGCGTCATATCCGGTAAAATATCTATTCGTGCCGTCTCAAAAATACTCTTCATTAGTCAAGTTACCGAAATATCCTAAAACGCAGCCTTGGAATATGTATAAGCTACATAAGTAAAGAAGTGTTTTATACCAAATTTTAAGATTAATCATTATAGATTTATTGGCCGGAATACTCCTTCAGTAAATCGATGTTAAAAATATGAGCGAATGAGTTTTTTTTTGCTTCGAGTTGACATGTTTTTTTTTCCTGAAAGCTGATGACAATACGAATCCGACCACGGCTACCCCTTCTAGCCCGCAGATTATCAGTTTCGTTAAGCATGGAGCACAGATCTATCGATTTTTTAATTCGGTCTTCATTTTTCTTTTTCATCTCGATGTTGAGCATATCTCAATAAATTAATGAAACAGCGTACGAAACTCCTCAATGCATGTATTTCTCTCTATACATTAAAATGATTGGATATGCTAGCGTGCGGACTTACGAAGCATATGTGTATTTCCGTCATTATTATTTCTTCATTTTAGTCGCATTCATTTTGTATATTAGATTACCGGTTCTGTCAATATACAAGTTGTGTCCGCTTTATCTTGCTCGTGACGGAGTTGGAAATCCTGGACACGATGAACATTTTTTTTTTCTTATTTGGAATATTTAAAATAGCAGGATGTAAAATCAGACAAAGTCAGACAAAAATAATATGATATCGGAGTCATCGTAACAATTAATCGTTAATCAACACTCAACAGACTCAAATTTTCTCGATTTGAACAAATATTTTTGATTTAAATAAAAAACAGTGTTTCTGACCAATATATGCTGGTTGAAGTCAATGCATTAGGTAAATTTGCATTTGGGACCACATGGCCAGTAGCTGTTATGTCGACATCACAGATTGTACATTTCACGCCAAGGTCTCGGTGAACAGGTCTATGAACCAATGTTCGCATTAAACACAAGAGTGTATACTTTAACTAGACTTACACGGTCAAACTAGGAAGTTACATGTATTCCCT
Organism: Styela plicata; assembly: GCA_963675895.2. Classification (NCBI taxonomy): domain Eukaryota; kingdom Metazoa; phylum Chordata; class Ascidiacea; order Stolidobranchia; family Styelidae; genus Styela; species Styela plicata. The sequence continues at coordinate 16,734,186 of OZ023140.1, forward strand.
ATAAATGCTATAAGGCTTTAGTGTTGCTCAGTAAATTTTTAACAAGAAAGTCATATAGAATCACAGAAATAAGGTTTCAAATCATCCGAATAGGACACTTATTTGAATTCAGCATGCTTTATTGAACAAATCCCTGGTTATGATTTTCAGTAGTGGTGTAACAATATGTACTTGATGAGAAAAATATGGTGATAATTCATGATTTATTTGGAACTTTCCAGGTAACGTAAGTGGTGTATACACCAGGGATGTTACTTATATCAATATGTCTATAGAACTATTATGTCCATTAGATGGGAAATTTTGAGGTCTGTTTTGCTAAAAATTTATCTTTTAAATATAATTATATAACCTAAAATGAAGTGAAAAATATAGAACATAATATTGTAAAAAATGTTGATTCAATGATACATGATGTTTCGAAACAGTGAACATAAAATTGCTCGCGCAGTAGATTTTCGATAAAAAAAACAACTAAAACCAGATATGGCTTTTCATTTCCGTGTTAAATAGCAGTGTCGATTCGGGATGAATAGCAGTGTCAATTCGGGTTGAATATCACGCTTTTAGTGATTGCGTTACACAAAACTGAAGCTTGACAAAACACGGAAACTAATATTACGCTGTTTCGAAGGGATTTTTGTCGGCAAAGTTAGGCCTTTACTGTGAAATAAGGGCAACACCGATAAGGGAAACAACGTCCTGCCTGATTGCTGTTAACGTAAAAACAAAGACTATTACAATACTGACTAACGGCGATTGAAAATTTCTAGTGTCAAATTGCAAGCATTCACATGAATGACAAATAGGTGTTGGCATACTCCCACGTTGGGTTGTTGTTAGCTTAGTTTAAAATAGATTTTAAGAAACGATAAGTTGTATTATCAATTTATTATAAAAAAGATGAATCAGATTGTTTTGCTATCTTGCTATAGAAAGCAGCACTTTGTTGTTCAGGCTATCGTAGAACTCACAAAAATGAATATTATATTAAGTTAAAATTTGATTTAGAACTGTAATTTTCCTCTTACCTTTTCTTCTTGGCAACGCTCATCCAGTCAGAAAAAAATATGTCAATCTCGTTACGAACGAGTCCCTGATGGTTCGCACTGCGTGCATGATGACACATGTCTTAGCAAAACAATAATATACACAATCTTGTAATTTTGTTAAATATTTCATTTATGAACAGTAATAACCGAACAATAATAAAATCCATTATTTTACCAAGACCGTTAATGAGTTTGAAATAATAAGTAAACTCTTAATTGAAAAATAGAAGATTTCCAGGTTTCCTCATTGTATTTTCAATCAACTGAAAAATTGTAGCAATTGTAGCACAAGTGAATGTCAAATGGCTGTAATGTAGTAATTTATACTTTGCAAAATAGTGTATATATTGAGCAATTACAATATTATATTATAAAAAAGACTGTCTCTAATTAAGCCCATTATGACTGAATCCACAAAAGATAATAAATAGCATTTTTACATAAGATGATTGAGAAAGCATTTCGTTGGGAAATAAACTTTATTTTTTTATTGAAAGACATGCAATCTGAATAATTTGTTCTCTTCAACAAGTAATGGCAGACGAAAATGAAATACTATATTGTGAACGACATTATCACAGTTGATCAAACTATCCCCAACAATCACGTACACATTGCCCCAGTGAACCATAAACCCAGATAGAAAGTTCTGTGTACATGCGTTTTTATTGAGCTTGTATCACTGATGGATCGCGCCGACGAGGCGCGGTCCATTTGTGTCTCATGGTCTATAAAATAAAATTTCTAATTGGAAAGGGAAATCCGCACTTTATTCACTGTCCAGAAGACCAAACATCTTGTATATAAGTATCCTCCAAGAAATATATACCCTTCAAAACTTTCCAAATGATGCATGATCCAACATATACAGCAGGCTGCGTATTCTGTTTCATGGCCGGATCATCAACCCAGCGCCCTACGGCACTTTTCTTCTATGGCTCATGTTCGATCAAATATGATTTTACTAAATTTTGAAAATATGACGAAAATGAGAACTCAGAATGCTCACCTACGATACCTCGAAGATATCATAGGTGCATGCGTGCGCGATAACGTGGCGTGGGGCGTGACAACGTGTTTCATGAAATTCTTACTCCAAAATTAGGACAATGGTTCAATTTTATTAGGCGTTTTTTCGATGCAACAGAATACTAATACAACAAAATACTAAGTTGTACTAAAATCAAATGAAGATATCGATTTTACCACTAATTTTTGTCTTTCTACAGGTACCAGATAGAATAAATCAATGCCGTCACAAATTTACGACGGTGGAGCATAAAAAATTTTTGGCAATTTCATTTGTTATTGAGAAAATATTGAATATTTTGGGTGTTCGATAGACAGTAAAGTATGTTGCCAATCCCAAACATAAATTTCACTTTGTCAAGTGTGAGCCCCATATTTACTGCGCCTTGGTGGTTCGATTTACAATACTGACTCATACTCAAAACAACGTGCTAACACAGAATTTTTTCTGACCAGAATAGCGTGTCAACAAAATTTATTGTAAAATCCCTGTACCCTATTATTATGTGAGAAATGAAGATCGTTGTTCGTAACGAATGTCCGTATGTTATATATATCGGAACCATTGTATTTCAATTTCAATTGAATGTGAAAATTTCGAAATAAGAACTAAGTTAGTGGAACACTATTGTGTGAGAGTGAAAAATAAGGTATCTTTTTACATTTTCCATGGACAGGCTGGTTTATTCTTTCAAGCGCACCTTGTTATTTATGAGTGTCATGTGTGTATAACTTGATTTTTTTAAGCATATTTGTGAATTATTTGAATTATTTAGATGCCAGCAACATATTAAAAAAAAAATGCTCGACAACATTAAACCAAATCGAAATATTGAACATAATCAAAAATGGTATTGTGTTGCGTTTTTTTAATTTTTTTAAGCAGGTTAAACAGATAAAAAATTTAGCAACAAATTGGACAGTGAGGTATGAATAGAGTATGTGTTATGTATATATGTTTACGTATGACTACATTTTTTTTATCTTATTCTATGGAATAAAATTGTGTAGTTAGCGTTGATGCCCACCAATGAAACATGTGAAGGATTTGAAGATTACAAAACAAAAATAATCTTAATATGTTCCCGAGATTTTTCCTTTTACAAATGCGATAGTTAGTTTTGAAGCTTACTTATCGCTACTCTATCAAATCCCAACAAAGAAAGGGCGAAGCTTGCCCCGTTGCACCCGGTTGCTTTTAAGGCTGCTCGGATTACTGTTATCCCATTTGAAAATCTCTGCCACTACTCAGGCTGAACCACAGAGAAGAGTTAAACGAAGAGAACGTCGTAGGTTGGATTTTTTACTCGCTTGTTAGGCGAAGCTGAAAATATCGATATAGAATTACAATCGTACAATTTGCATGCTTTTTTATATCCAACGGCTAGTTTTAGCACTTATCTGACTCAATTGCAGAAATATTTTGAACTATAAATGTTTTGGGGTTTTTTGAGGAAGAGGAGGTGAAAAGATTCAAGTTCGCTAGAATTAATTTGGCGAAAAAATGTGCCATATTCATATTTATACTGAAATTAACATACGTAAAAATGTCGTATTTTAAGACACGGAGGAATGCGTTAAAGAATTTTTAGAAACCCGAACTTCAAGGTGAGAACCGAACTACGCTCAGTGTAAGAGTTTACATTTTAAGTACTGCAATTTAGTTATATATAGCCACATCATGATTTCAATTTTGATCAACAAAGCAATTTTTAAATTAATCTGAAAATAATCAAATAATCAAAAACATATTTTTGGCTCATATATGTTGTCAAAATTAATCACGCCGACCAAGTCCCATATTTGTTTCAGTTTATTGCATTTTTTCTTGTATAACTGAATAAAAAGGATGACTTATAATATGTTTATCAAGTCTTTGGTGACGCGATCTATCTGTGGTTCATACTTAACAAAACATGTTTCTAATTAGGATGATATAGTACTTCTCGATTCGAATAACTGAATCGAATTGTCCAGCTCTACACGCAATCCTGAATCAAAACATTTATTTTTGTCGCACGCACGATTAATATTTTCGGATATTTGAACTATTCTTTTGAATGGGCGAATTCTCCGGCTACGTTATTTGAAATTCCATTTTGTTTTATCTTCTATCAGGCATTTCATTTTTCTTAAGTACCAGCTATTCGCGGAACACGCCTCGGTAGCGGAATTTCTCACTATGAGTAACTAGGGTTGGGCAGAACTAAATCGTTTGGAATTCAAAGCTGATTCGGATGACTTTTTTTTTTTAAAATCGGATTGGATCACTAATTCCATAGAAACAACAGCTGATTGTTTTTACCATAACAATTTTCCAATTTTCATGTCATGAGTAGTGCTGGGAAAAATCGAATAATTTGGAATTCTAATCCGATGCCAATAATTTTTTCGAATCGAATCGAATCACTAAATCCACATAAATAACAATAGCCACATTTTAATTTTTAATATTTGCGGGCCATCTGTTGCCCATGCTTGAGAAAATAAAATTTCCGATTAGTGCGTCAGATTTACGATTGATTCGAATAATTTGTGCTTCGAATCAATTCGAATCACCTAATTAAATTGCCCGGCCCCAGTCATGAGATATATATCTGACCTTTTATTAAAATTATTCCTAAACCAACTAACGGTGTACGAAATGAAGTACAAGGAACTGTATTCTAAGTGGAAAACAATTGTCTTCGTTTTAGTCGCCACTTACAACACGTTGGAAACACGGTAGGTGAAGCCTGATCACCAAATTATTAGAGTAATGAAATAAACAAACAATTATATGCGAAGTGCTTTAAATTCACCCTTCATATTTCGAAACACGAATAAAATTGGCCCAACTTTGACCGATCTAATATGATTTTTCACTCCATTTCACAGTATTTGCTTCTCTCGCGGATTCGCATATGATTCGAAACACCCACGCTAATTCTCCATCCAGTTGTCTATCACCAACCCACGCTTTTCAAAATTACGAAACGACACCACGCCGGTGATGTGATCGAAGAAGAGTCTTGATGAGCAAACAATAGATGTTTGTTCAAGAGTTAACGGGTGGGCGTGCGTTTCTCGGGCTCCTGAGACGTTTCATTAGCGAACCACGCTTAGTAAAACATATTGATTTGGATCAGCAAGGCACCTTACCCCAAATAGACTCCATTTTGTTAAGTATTCGCCACAGATGGACCGCGTTTCGTCGACGCGATCCATCCGCGAAACATATTCAACAAAGAATAATCTGACAAAAAACAAGTCCGATTGGAACATGTTTGCCGGAATAGATCACAAACTATTGGAAAGAATAGGAATCACTGGAAAAATGCTTCCTCTATGTTTACGAAACTCTAAATCCCAACGATAAAAAAGGATAGGCACAATAGTCCATTCAATGAAGAACAATATGAAAAAATTCCTAGTCAGTTGACATGTCCAACAAAGCATGACGACGGTTTCATCTCAGCAGCTATATTGTTCAAGCATTTATATAAAAAAAGCATACAGCGAAAGAGTAGATTGGTTAATTTTTAACCGATAGCACACATTGAGTGAGTAGCAAAACGTCTTTATAAACATGCATTGGCGACGTTTGTAGCAAATATACATGTGCAAATAATGGTAAAAGGCACATAACAATACCATCACACATAATTTTAAAGTCGATAAATTCGTTTATAATGAAAGAAAGTACAAAATTTTTTTGACGGTTTAGAAAGAAAATGAGTATCAGTGATAGCGCAAGTGACAAGCTCAGTAAAAACCTAATTTTGCGTTAAACACTTCGATTTTGTTTTTATCAGTATGGATATCGTACGGCTATAGAAATGGCCAAGTGTGAAAACATTACGTTTTGGCGAAATACAGTTGAATAATGTGGAGAAAGTCTCAGCTTAGTAATGAATATGGAAGATAGTTACTCAGTTACTCATGGCTCACTGATAATATATTATGAGTTGAAGTACAATTGGTGAAATCCATCGCTTTGAACACTGCGAGTAGTTCCAAAAATTCGATTACAAGATTTGAAAAATGATATAGCCTAGCAGAAATGGGAGTCGCATGCGAGACTTTCTAGTCAGTTTAGTTCAACGCATATTATATTTATCAGATCGTCTTGCAATTTTGTGGTCAACAAAATCAGAGCTCGGAGAATATGTTCGAGTGATCTGTTACCTTACCTCTTTAACACCGGTTAGGTTAGGTGATATTTTCACCTATTTACTTTTTGTGTAAATTTGCGAATAAACTCAAATAGAAAATTTCGAAAATAGACAAATTTTAATGTTGTTAACCTTGTGGTAGTTTATGAACTGGAAAATACGAAGAAAAAGTGAAAATTTGGTCAGTCAACTACAACAACGTAAAAAATACTAATATAAACGGAATAATGACTCAAGTATTTGTTTTCTTAGTTTAATTGTTGGTCAATGATAGACATGTTTTATCAAGAATATATTGATAAAATAAATGAAGTGAACGATGCGAATCCTATATTTTATAAGACGTATGGGATTTTTATTTCCGTATTCCAGATTAATCACCGATCGTACGTCCCAAATTTTCAAGCGATTTGAATACTGTTGTGGGTAAAAATTTTCTGTTATTGATTTAAAAAAATCAGCCGGTTTTTAAACTTATACTTATACTTATGGTATACCATCAATAATAATACCTCAATATTTATTTCAGATGTTAAATTGCAATAATGCCAAATCAAAGGGCATTTATAGCGTTAAGCTGTATTTTTATACTCATTTTGGTCGGCATGTTTCATTACAGATCAAAAACTGTACAAACGAAAATTTTTCCTAAATGTTGTCAAGAATACAGCAAGGAATGTTGGGCGTGCCAAAAAGGTGAGACTATTGCGGAATTTTGTTCCAAAAACCCAGGGAAATTTGGATGTTCGTCATCGACACCGAAATGTTGCAATGAACAACGAAAAGAATGCCTTGCCTGCATAACTCATATGACAGTTGATGAGTTTTGTAAAATCAATCCCGGTCATTATGAATGTGAATCAACTGCAAAAAATCCTGATTGTTGTGCAGATATGACAAAAGAATGTTTGTCTTGCGTCAATAAACAATCTGTTGATGAATTTTGCAATAGTCACACTGGAAAGTTTGGTTGCGTTGGTGAAATCATGGTAGGAATTGTTGTCAATAATCAGATCGGATATATGGAATTCACAGGCTCAGTTTGGAAGGAATATCACGGAATTCGTGACAATAAAATACATTTGTTTGTCGAACCAAACGTAAGCACCAATAAAAACGATTTGAAAAGGTTTTACGGTGAGAATGTCCGTGTTATTCCACTGAATAGTTTTACAGAAGAAGAAAATATTTATAATGTAATCGAATATTTTACAAAGTCGAATTATGAAGTGCTGGTCCTAGCAAACGTGGAAACGATAGTGTTAAAAGACTGGAAGAAGTTTATTGATGCCAACATTCACAATAACACAGATGGATTTTTGTCTCTTTATCATTCTTCTGTTATGCATAACTACACTGTAGACTGTGAAATTATCGTAGGTGATTTGTGTGTTGGAGATGCGGTTGGTTTATATGGAGTTGCATTAACTAATTCGGCAGCAAATATCATTTTAAAAAATCAAGGTAACACAAAAAAAGAATTCAAGTGGAAAAGCTTATTGACAAGTTCAAAAATTCGTTTACTGTATCCTCCTAAATCACACAGTATGCAAATAGGCTTAACAAATCAAACCGATGACAGTTGTGGGCAAAATGAGGTTGCTTATAGATTCAATCGATGTGAATTTCCAGATTGGATAAAAAGGGGAATAGAATTTTATTTCGACAGATGTACGAGCTCATCTGAATATTATAAAAAGAATGAATCAATGATTGCTATCGAAAAAGAAGGTAGATTTTGGACAAGACCCGTAATATCGTATTGCTTGTACGGTAAGGGAAGGCGGTATACTCAAATCGCTCGCGAAAACGCTCGGAGAGCTTTCAGTATTTATCCAGGTTGGAAACTATGGATTTATACTGACGGTACGGTGCCAGAAGCCATCATGCAAGAACTTTGTGAATTTGACGTCAGATTTATTGATATGTCACAAAGTAAGATACAAAGTAAAATGTCCTGGAGATTTTTAGTTGCATCAGAACCTGTTAAGATGTATGCCATACGGGATGTCGACTCGTGGTTGCTGCCAAGAGGAAAAGCAGCTGTAGACGAATGGATTGCTTCGGGAAGAAAATTTCATAATATGCGCGATCATCCAAATCACTCGAGATATCCAATGAGTGGAGGCATGTGGGGTGGACTGCATGATGCTATTCCCAATATGAGAGAACTATTAGAATCCAGGCAAATGGGTAATGCTTACATGACCGACATGAACTTTTTAAATGGAGTCATATGGAAAATTGCAAGTCAATCAGTTTGGACACATGACTCTCATTCATTACACAAATTTGGCGAGGATCATCCATTCCCAACAGAGCAAAAAGGACCTAAATTGTTTGTAGGCAATGTTGTACTCTGGCCCCCTCCAAAAGATTGATAGGAACGCGTACTAAGATAACAATATAGTCATCCAATGCGATAGGTTGAAACTGATTCTATGGCTTGCTACTGTTTACTTTTTAGTAACTGAACCTTATTCGTTTAAAACTGAAATGAACTTGCCCTTATTGTTTACACAATGCGATGATGCAGTTGAAAATTTATCAAAATGTCGATAGATGCATCGCCTATGATTAATGTTTTACTAGACAATTCAAAATATATTTTACTGCCTTATGTTAAACTATTGCTTACTGACATGTTATGTACTCGCCCCTTCAACATGAACTAAACCAGCTTTATCAAAGCCACTCGGGTAGATCATATACATAGAATAAATAGACACACGAAAAAAATTTGTTACCGGCCGTTGCCGGCTATCGCTTGATAATTTCGAAGGGCTTCGGTGTTACCGAAATGCAATTAATATGCAATTAATGGAATATAAGCAGGGAATTTACTACCCATTGCATATTGCACTACAGTGTAAAATGTGTTTTAGTTCTTTATATTTTAGTTCCATGTTCGTTTTTCTTCTTCGAAATGCTCACTGGCACAGTTCGTGGCTCAGGGTGATTCACTCAAATGAGTGCCTACCAAAAATGTGTATACTCATTTCAATGTTAAGCCTCAGTCACTAATAGATGGGCAAGTAGCGTCATATCGGGTCAATAAAAATGTATTTGAACGCTCCGAATCGGACTTCCAAAGTCAAATACTATCCAAATCGAAAGTGGTAACCCAGCTCACCACGCTCATTCCTGATCAGAAAAATTAGGTTGAAGCCAAGTATAACTCGCAGATGGATCGCGCCCCGGGTACGGGCAATCTGTGACTCATGTTTGATAAAAATAAATTTCCTGATTGGTTGTCAATTTTTTGTCAGAATTATTTTCAAGTATGGGCCACCCACGAGTCTTACCGCTAAATCATAATTATTTTCTGTGGCTTATTTTACCTTATTTACACTGTGGTAAAAGTGCAGTGAATTTACAGGTTATATCCAGTACTTGCATTTGAACGTTTAAGGCAGCCTTGTTAATGAAATATAAACAAAACAAGAGCAGTTCCTGGATCGCACCTCGGCGCTGCGTTCCATCAACAGTTCAAATTAGGATAAAACGTTGATTTCATAGTTTTATATCAATATCACCAAGTAGAATTACTATCATGAAACGGTTATTTTACTGCATTTTTGTTAAAGTGTACCGAGTTATTTGCGAATTGTTTCCATACTATAAATACAACATGGAAGTGCCATGTAAGTTCTCATCCCGATCAGAAATACTGTTCCTTCAAGCATGAGCCACCAATGGACCGCGATGCGACAGCGCTTCATGAGTAACCCATACTTAACCAAACATGCACGGACGAAATATTTTTGACTGGGATTGTTGAAGAGCATCAGCTGAATACAAAAGGGAATGCTATTTGTTTAATATTTCTAAAATTTTGCATACTGATTATATATTTTCCATACTCAATATTTTTTTTACTATGGGTACCTATACCTACACTCTAACAAAAGTACAGTAAATTTACTGATCATTTGCAGTAATTGCATATTTCCAAAGTTAAAAAACGCCATGTTGATGAGATTTATGCCAATTATGGGGTGTTGATGGACCGCACCTTATAAGTGCGTTCCATCAACAACCCACATTTGACAAAAAAGGGCAATTTTGAATTTTTTTCGATACAACCAGTAAAATTACTGTTGAAGACCAGTAACTTCGTTGCATTTTTTGTTACTGTGTAGTTTCTTACCAAGTACTCACTATAATCCACGATTCCAGATCAATCAAATGTGACAAAAATTTTATCGTCAACCTCGTCACAATTTCCATTTCATTTTTTAAGAATTTTTTTTTACTTGGTTATAGGAGTGTATTTTAGTCATTATTATTGCGAAACAAAGTTTCAAGTTTTTTTATTATGGATCCCTGCACTGTAACCAAAGTACATTAAATTTACTGGTAATTTGCAGTAATTGCATATTTCCAAAGTTAAAAAAACGGCATGTTGATGAGATTTATGCCAATTATGGGGAGTTGATGGAACGCATCTTATCAGTGCGTTCCATCAACAACCCACATTTGACAAAAAAGAGGAATTTTGAATTTTTTTCGATACACCCAGTAAAATTACTGTTGAAGACCAGTAACTTTGTTGCATTTTTTGTTACTGTGCATTTTCTTATCAAGTACTCACTATAATCCACGATTCAAGATCAATGAAATGTGACAGAAATTTTATGGTCAACCTCGTCACAATTTCCATTTCATTTTTTTAAGAAATTTTTTTTACTTGGTCTTAGGAGCGTATTTTAGTCATTATTATTGCGAAACAAATGTTTCAATATTACTTCATACGCTAAGTAATACAAGCTAATTTAAAAATGGAACCATTTTTTGTAAATCTGGGAAACAAAGCAGTTGGTCTAAGTCCCACTTCGTAAGGCAGAGTAGAACGCAGGAGTCGAGTCAGTAAATTCCAATCCCAGTATGTTTTATTAAGCATCGGTCACAAAATTAAGATGTATGCTTGGTTGTGGAGGCTTTTGAAATCGAATGAAATACCTTGTTTGATTTTAAGCAAATTTTCCAAATATCTCAAAATAAAATCGATTAAATAAAACAATAATGCAACAACCAAAAGGTATTCCCTTGAGTTTAAATGAGACTTACTGCTTATACTTTTGCTCCAAAAATAAAACTAAATTGCTAGACAAGAGGTTCGCGAAAGACTCGCGAACATCTTGTTTGAACAAAAGGTAGTCTTAAGTAGATAATCCCAATACTGTTTTTGAAATCACTGCCGCTGCTTTAAAGTGATCCTATAGACACCGATACTGCGAGAAACTCGATATTATCGATTCTGGCCGATATCGAAACTCACCAATATCACAAATGAGCTCAACTTTAAATATAAAAATTCCCGTCTCCAGAGTGGCAAGATAATTTTCGACAGAGTAAATAAGGCGTCATGTTGAGCTAAAGGTAGAGGATTATACTACATAGATTTCCATTGCGCTGATGACAAGCTTCATCCAATCATGGGTATCGTATTACAACATTAGTTCTTAATAGAGTGAAGAGGTTGCAGAAAGAAATGTTTTTTAAAATGGTATGGTTTGAAATTACTAAAATTACCACGAAAATGTAGAGAACGTAAAATAAATGCCAAATTTGGAAACGGGTATGCGAAAGAAAGGAAAAAAAAGTTTTGCTTGAACAAGAAAGTTGAACCCATTTCTTAGGGGTGCAATTGGCCTGCACGCTTGAGTAGGCTTTTTTTCTAGGTTTAGTGTATTTTAACTTTGCGTTTTTAACTAGCGCAACTAGTGCATGCATTTGTTTGTTTGTAGCCACGATTACTCAGAGGCGAGCAGTTTTGAACTTGTATAACCCCCCGGGTTGAGTGTCGGGCATGGTTTCACAAGCCGCACTTGTCAGAATTCAAACCCGAAAACTTCAACCAGCGATGCCAACATGATAACCACTATGAAAATTGACTAGACAGTTTATTTCGACACAAAACACAAAAGACGATATAAATAAAGATATCACATTATAAAGTTATCAGGAAAGAACAAACACCAAACACTCACACATAAGTTAAAACAAGCGCAAACGAAATTTGACTCTACTGGAGAAACTGTACATAAAAAAATACGTTAAAACAATAAAAAAAAAAATTAAAGTAAAACAAATAAGGAATAAAATAGAAATGAAAGTTAAGAAATGCCCCCTTTAAAAAAACATTGCTAAAAGGATGAGGAGCATCTTTTATGATAGACAATCGTGTTTGAGCCAAATTAAATACAACGTAAGAGTGGCAAATCCTCACATGCATTACTTGATTTATTGTCCAAGACATCCAAATTACAATATTGATTCAACTTTTTATTGTTACTGCTATGAATTATTATAATGATTTTGTTTTGGTATTTCAGATACAGCAATCGTAAAATATATTGATTAAAAACATTTACAATACGAAAGAATAATAATTCCAGAAGCTATATTTTGCAATGTTGGTGAACATAACTGATTTACTACTGTAGAAGTTTGATAATCATAACAATTTAATATTGATGACAATTACTGAGGTGAAATAACGCCTTCGGGGGCCAATGTCGGCATGTTTTGTAGCTAGGCAGCACTGGGAAATAGGCGATGTGTGTGTAATGTGTAATCTAACGGGTAGTGCTCGTTTCGTTTCGTACGTTTGCGCCTTGTAGGCATGTGACTAGTGACAAATTTAGAACTTATCATACTTCAAAGATTTCCCGAAACCTTTAGGGTGCAAAGCGCAAAATGCAGAAATAAGAACTGAGGACTACCTATCAGTATAGCATATGTCAATTGGCGCGAGTTTTGAGTCTTAAAATCATGAAGATCAATAGGATCGGGAAAGAAGTGGGCGGTAAATGGATTCAAAGGTTGAGAGGTTCTCGAAAAAAACCTCTTGCATAAAAACGTTTGAAACATTGTGAAACTTCCATATTAAATATGTGTGAACTGTAGTCTAGTCGTTGGGCCGGTTGAATATTTTGTTCAGAGGAATGGGGGCAGAAGTATCCCAAAGCCCCTTAATAATGTTTAGTAAACAAATTGAAGCAACGTTGCGACGATTCTTGTGAACTTGAAACTTCTTGTGAACTACGAATTCTATATTTTGTTGACGTGTTATGACAAAATTGACGATGAAAATTCTTCAATGGCCGGGATGCATTTTCTGACTAGTAAAACACGCCGTTTAAATGTTTGAAAGCATCTCTGTTTGATAGCTCAAGGGCCACATCCAGAAGCAGCCAAATAATGATCAATGACTTGGGATATGAGAGAGCGGAATCAAAAACTAGTAAATCCGTACAAGTTAAAAACATTCCAAACAGAACTGAAGCACTGCGGTAAAGTACAATGAGGGGTGATTACCATGTGCCTGGAAGAACCGCCTGCTACTTCTTTGATTCTCTTGCGTCGCCTCTTACCACACGCAGGAAATACGTCGCACATTTTAAATCCGAATCATAATCGGACTTTTAAATTAAATTTTCAGTATCTTTATTACATATACATTCTAGTCAAGTCAATATGTTTTTAAAAAACTTTCACCACGTTGTACCGCAAGCGTTAAACATCACTCTATAAGCTCGGGGCTACAAAGCTCAATCAATTCCACTGCCTATTTATTCAAAAGCCGGCTGTAAACGAATGTACTAATCATATAGTGGTCAATGACAAATAAATTCATCGAAAATTATTATTATTGGTTATAGAATGAATAATATATTAAGCGCAATAATAGTACTGGATTAGCATTGGAGTTTTTGGGGGTGCGTTACAACAGTAGAAATGTTTAACATAAAACCATAGACTTCTAGATAAAGAGTTTTCGTGTACCAAGGTAAGTTATAAGAGAAGCTAATTTGTTGCTATTGTTGTGCTATCCATATCGATACTATCCAAGGACTTTAAACAAAGTCTTCAATACATTTATTACGATATTATTATAGATCCATTATGAAGTAACGCCTGGCCAGATGGCCGGAGCTCTTCAATTCTTACTCCACGCCCGTTCGTGCCTGTGTCATTATCTCTATTTGCCCTTTTTTTTAATCAAGTATCAAGTTATACGGTCACTTTGGATTGGCCAAAACTTGCCCCGAAGGCATAATAAAATAATTTGGTTCGTACTTGTTGTAAATTAGCCTCGCGTTATAATTGTGGCAATGTTATATAGTTTAGAATATCATAAATTTCCCATGATATCATTTAAAAAAGCATCGAATTTCGCCAAATTTTACCATTATATATGCTATAGACTATTATCCCTTTGCTTATTGTCTACAGAAAATTGTTTGTTCGAAAATCCCACTGTCTATCTCAAAAGAGTGAGTCAATGAGGCACAGTCAAATTGTTCTTGAAATGTGTTATATTACAAATGACGAGGCATCAAAACGGTGAAAATAATTGGAAATTCGTTGCAAGCAAACAGCAGTGTTGCGAACAATAAATCCGGCAGTAATAGTTCTAAGATGGTGAAATTATATGAGTACCGAAGTGGGAAGCCTAGTGGGTTTGACAAAATTGAAAAACCAAGAATCGATTAGATAAATTTCTAAATATATAAAATATCAATTTAAGTAAACTGTTATCAGAATATCTGACCAGAAAATATCAATAAAACATCCTGACCTGAAAACACAATAAATAACCATCTAACCGATAACAAATTCCGAACGGACAAAAAGTCGCACTCATAAACACTAAATAAGGGCGGAAGCTATCTCACAAAACAAAATCAAAGCGCAAGACGATGAAAGGCGCTCACCGAATCGACACAGATGCTCTTTGCGAGTAAATTGTCAGAGCATGCCCGAGAACAGCAATATGACGTCACACACGCTGTAGCTCATCTATGGACTTCGCGTAGTAAACAAAATGAACAATAACAAATAGTCCGTAACTGTTAGGTATTGTAATGTTTTACGCCCAACAGCCAACATACGCTCTTAATTTTATCCTGTCCGTGCCATTTCATTCAGAAAGATTATTTTGTAAAGCATGAATCACAGATGGAATACGGGTATTCGGCACGATCCACCAATGACCCATGCTTAAAAAACGCGTTTGTTAGAAATACTTATAACCCTTGTGTGCGTTGGATAGATTCATGCAAAACTGTCAACAGTGAATTGCGTTCAAAGTCATGAAACACGCCTGCAAACGCATAATGAATCATCCATTTCATTTTGTCAAGCATGAGCCACAATTGGACCGAGTCCTGTCAATGCGATTCATGAGTGACCTATACCTAACAAGAGATGCTTTCATAAAATATATCCTATTTGGGTATTACCGTGTCCAGTTCGAAATATTTACATATTACTACACATTTATTCCGTCTGTGGTCCACATATATGCCAAAACTGAAAGTGGGGATGCAGTGGTTTATAATGAGACTTCATCACCTGCGACTTATAGCTTTAGTTGTGACTTGAACGAGTCTTCCTTTTGTGCATATGTCAGAGCGAACTCTGTCTTCTATCATAAGCGATGTGGCCTAATTGTTTCTTATTCAAAATATATTGATATATTGTCAGTTTCTTAGGGGAATAAGATTGTTTCCTATTTTTGTAAATGCTGCGTATTGTAGCATTGAGTTTTGTAAATTGATTGCTAGTCCATCAAAAAAGGTGCTACATTTTTAGCATGAAGCTTTATTTAATATTTATGATTTGGGAAGTA
This sequence comes from Styela plicata, assembly GCA_963675895.2. Taxonomy (NCBI): domain Eukaryota; kingdom Metazoa; phylum Chordata; class Ascidiacea; order Stolidobranchia; family Styelidae; genus Styela; species Styela plicata. Next base: position 16,750,061 of record OZ023140.1, read on the forward strand.
GAGAAAAGTGCTCAGTATATTTATCTAACCATCCAAGACGCCTGATCGCGAAGTAACATCTGTTGTCGCAAATAACCTACGATTCCTTCCCGATAAGAAATATTATTTTCCCAAGCGCGAGCCAGTCATGGACCGTTCCTTAGCGACACGATCCATCGTTAGCCCATACTTAACGAAACATATTTAGCAAGATATTCTCAGAAAAGGTTCATTTGTATACAGTTTGCGTTTGAACGTTTTAATTATGGAATTAGGTGAAACCGAATCATTCAGACTACGAATAGGTGCGGGCTTTAGAGTTTCACCAACGTATCACTTGCGTGTTGTATAAGTCGACTAAATAGAATTATTATTATATTTTTATTATTTATAAACTGGTAGATGGGTTGCACGGTTTCCAACCCAATCAGAAATTTCATTTGGACAAACATGTGCCACATATGAACCGCCGTCTCATCGGCGCTGTCGATTGGGCCCAACCGATTTTTCGATTGGAACACTTTCTTAAAAGTGGATCAAGTTTTTACGGATATGTTTTCTATTAGGCATACACTATACGAGTGGTTTCAGTTGGTTGGTTCTTCTCCCAAACCTTGCTTCGAGTGAACTTCTGAGGAAAATAATAATAAATTCTGATTTTTTAAATTATAATTTGTGGACCGTTCATTTTATCTACATTCTTGAAATTAGGCAAGTGCATTCTATCAAATGCGCATAATTGGGCGAAAAAGTCGATACTACAATAATATTCCTGACTGAAATCACTGTCAAAATGCGAAGATTTTGGCATTTTGTTTCAGTGCGTAATTTTGCCTCAAAATGCGGGATTCGCTTGTCTTTAGTAAAATATAAATTGTATTTTGTTCAGCATGAGCAATTGGACCACAAGGACGTCACGATCCATTTCAGGCTCATAACAAAGTATATACTATATTCCATTGGGTACGTACCGCTCAGAAATTGGTGGTTAGTTTGCATACTAAAAGTTTTATTGTGTATTCATGACCAGTTTCAATGACCAACGATGTGATTCGGGAATTACATCGTTTATAATATAATTATATGAACATATATGGCCTGGTGATGACATGATTTTTTAATCAAAGCTGCCTTATATGATACGCCGATATCTTCATCGTTTTCTTGTATTATATAGTTTTTTTCTTTCTTTCTTTCAAATAGTTTTTCTTGCTTAACCGTTCAGGATAAGTTGTTATCAATGCCAACAGCCGTATTCGACCATGACGTTTGGTTTGCGTAGGTGGTTCGTATTAAGTGAGTAATCATGACTAGTGTTTAGCTTCTAAATATATATATATATTTATCTCCAACAACGCATTGCCAAAAAGTCGATAGTTCATATACTGAAGAATCTACATCCAAAAGTTTATTTACGTAAAAAAGATGAGAGCTACGGGAGTTGAGCTATTTTATTTTTTAAATGTGAAATTGAAATATAGTTGCCATTCGACAAACATTGTCAAAACTCAAAGTTTCAGTCTTATAAAAGTAAATAATTATCCTTACTAATTCATCCGTACTGATAACTATATTTCCGTTATATTTCGCTTAAAATATCATCTTTAAAACACTCAAGTTGAATGAATCAAATATAATTTCAAAACATAATACCTTATCTGTTCCATGCACGCACATGTATATATCATTGAATAGACAAAAAAGTGTGTAAAGATGGGCTTTACTGATGATTTGCCACAGCCTTAGGATGAATATAATAAATTCAAATATAATTTTAAGAATCCATAACTTATCTGTCCCATGCATGGGCATCACATATATCATTGGATAGATCAAAAAGGGGTATGAAGATGGGATTTGTTACTGATTTGGCACAGTAGTGAGTTGAATAACCCAAAAATATTTTCATGAGACCATACCTATTCTGTTCCATCTATGACCCATACATATATCATTGGATAGATCAAAAAGAGTGTAAAGATGGGTTTTGACATTGATTTGACAAAGTCCTAAGATAAACAAGCCAAAAATAATTTCAAGACACCATACCTTGTCTTTCCCATGTGTGGCCCATACATATACCATTGGGTAAATCAAAAAGAATATAGAGATTGGCTTTCAAACTGATATGACACAGTCCGAAGCTGAATGAACAAAATATAAACTCAAGACACCAAACCTTGTATGTCTCATGCATGACCCATACATACATCATTGGACAGATCAAAAAGAGTGTAAAGAAAGGCGTTGATACTGATACACTAGTCCATGGCGTATATGTGATTTCTTCGGATTATAGCGGAGGTATGCATGGCCTGATTTAATATCATGATAGGTGAAATTTGATTTTTGCATAACTTTGTTTGTCCGCTAGAATCCCGGTCCAAAAGTCTGTGTGCTGTAAGACATCTCTTAGAAAATATATGAGTACTGATGGAAGATCCAGTGATGACAGTGTTTATCATTGTCAGGCGAAAGCCTTCGTAGTACTGTACATTTGGCCAAACATGTGCCTCATATGAACCGTCGTCTCATCGGCGCTGTCGATTGGGCCCAACCTATTTTTCGATTGGAACACTTTCTTAAAAGTGGATCAAGTTTTTACTGATATGTTTTCTATTAGGCATACACTATACGAGTGGTTTCAGTTGGTTGGTTCTTCTCCCAAACCTTGCTTCGAGTGAACTTCTGAGGAAAATAATATTAAATTTTGATTTTTTAAATTATATTTTGTGGACTGTTCATTTTATCTACATTCTTGAAATTAGGCAAGTGCATTCTATCAAATGCGCATAATTGGGCGAAAAAGTCGATACTACAATTATATTCCTGACTGAAATCACTGTCAAAATGCGAAGATTTTGGCATTTTGTACCAGTGCGTAATTTTGCCTCAAAATGCGGGATTCGCTTGCCTTTAGTAAAATATAAATTGTATTTTGTTCAGCATGAGCAATTGGACCACAAGGACGTCACGATCCATTTCAGGCTCATAACAAATTATATACTATATTCCATTGGGTACGTACCGCTCAGAAATTGGTGGTTAGTTTGCATACTAAAAGTTTTATTGGGAATTCATGACCGGTTTCAATGACCAACGATGTGATTCGCGAATTATATCGTTTATAATATAATTATATGAACATATATGGCCTGGTGATGTCATGATTTTTTAATCAAAGCTGCCTTATATGATACGCCGATATTTTCAGCGTTTTCTTGTATTATATAGTTTTTTTTCTTTCTTTCTTTCAAATAGTTTTTCTTGCTTAACCATTCAGGATAAGTTGTTATCAATACCAACTGGTCGTCTACTCATCGATACCCACGTTTATTCGCGTGAGAAGAATTTTGTGGTTACAAACTGGAGACGTTATTTTTTTCAATGCCAACAGCCGTATTCGACCATGACGTTTGGTTTTGCGTAGGTGTTTCAGATTAAGTGAGTGATCATGAATAGTGTTTAACTTCTAAATATATATATACATTTATCTCCAACAACGCATTGCCAAAAAGTCGATAGTTCATATACTGAAGAATCTACATTCAAAAGTTTATTTACGTAAAAAAGATGAGACCTACGGGAGTTGAGCTATTTTATTTTTTAAATGTAAAATTGAAATATAGTTGCCATTCGACAAACATTGTCAAAACTCAAAGTTTCAGTCTTATAGAAGTAGATAATTATCAGTAGAAGTAGAAGTAGAAGTAGATAATTATTATGTACCAGCGACTACCTAGAGGCGATCAGGTTAGAACTTGTATAACACCCCGGGTTTAGTGGCGGGCATGGATTCACAAGCAGCAACTGTTAGAACTCAAACCCGAAAAGTTCAACCTGCAATACCAACAAGCCCATTAACATAGACATAGTTTATTTCGACACCTCTGTCGATAGAAAAGGCGATACAAATAAAGATATCACTTTACAGAGTTATCAGGAAAGGAAACAAAACCTCACTCCCAAGGGGTCCCAAGTTCATGGTTCAGTTACTAAATAGTAAACAGTGACATATCACAGAGTCAGTTTTAGCAAAACTATCGCACTGGATGCGTATATTGATATCTTAGTACGGGTTCCTATCAATCTTTTGGAGGGGGCCAGAGTACGACATTTCCTACAAACAATTTAGGTCCGTTGGAAATTTGTTTAATGAACGAGAGTCATGTATCCAAACTGATTGACTTGCAATTTTCCACGTGACTTCATTTAAAAAGTTCATGTCGGTCATGTAAGCATTACCCATTTGCCTGGATTCTAATAGTTCTCTCATATTGGGAATAGCATTATGCAGTGCATCCCCCATCCCTCCACTCATTGGATATCTAGAGGGATTTGGATGATCACGCATATTATGAAATTTCCTTCCCGAAGCAATCCATTCGTCTACAGCTGCTTTACCTCTAGGAAGCAACCACTAGTCGACATCCCGTATGGCATACATCTTAACAGGTTCCGATGCAACTGAAAATCTCCAGGACATTTTACTTTATATTTTACCTTGTGACATATCAATAAATCTGACGTCAAATTCACAAAGTTCTTGCATGATGGTTTCTGGCACAGTACCGTCAGGATAAAACCATACCACCTTTCTTTACCGTACAACCAGTACGGTATTATGTGCCTTGTCCAAAATCTACCCTCTTTTTCGATAACAATCATTGATTCATTCTTTTTATAATATTCAAAGGAGCTCGTACATATGTCAAAATAATATTCTATTCCTCTTTTATCCAATCTGGAAATTCACATCTATTGAATCTACAAGCAATCTCATTTTACCCACAATTGTAATCGGATTGATTTTTGGGGTCTATTTGCAAACTGTGCGATTTAGGGAGATACAGTGAACGAATATTTGAACTTGTCAATAGACTTCTCCACTTGAATTCTTTCTTTCTGTTGCTTTGATTTTATAAAATGATATTTGCTGCAGAATTGGTTAATGCAACTCCATCATATAAACCAACCGCATCTCCAGTTAGGTATTGTAATGTTGTACGCCCAACGTATGTCCTGAAATGTATTCTGTCTGTCCCATCCCAATCAGAAAGATCATTTTGTCAAGCATGAATCAAAGATGAAATGCGCCTAAACGCGCGATCCATCAATGACCCATGCTTAACAAAACACGTTTGTTGGAAATACTTATAACTCTTGTTTGCGTTAAATAAATCCGTATAACACTGTTAATAGTGAATTACGTTCAAAGTCATGAAAATCCTCCTGTAAACGCATAATCAATCAGACATCCCATTTCGTCGAGCATAAGCCACATTTGGACCGAGTCTGTAGTGTGACCGAGTGACCTGTACTTAACAAAAGATGCTTCCACAAAAATATTTCCAATTGGGTTATTATCATGTCTAGTTTGAATTATTTACATATTACTACACATTATTCCGTCTGTGGCCCACATATATGCCGAAACTCAAGGGGTTGGTAATAAGACTTTCTTCATTAACTGCGACTTGTAGCTTTAGTCGTGGCATGAACGAGTCTTCCTTTTGTGTATATGTCAGGGCGATCTCTTTCTTCTTTCATAAGCGGTGTGGCTTAACTGTTTCGTAATCAATACTGCGACTATACTGCGTTCTAAGTAAAAACTATGCACATAGGCGAAAACGCGCGGTTCATCTGTGATTAATCTTAACATGTGCATTCATTTTTTTTATCAAATTCGAGAAATTTCAACTGTGAAATTTGTTGCGAAATTTATGGGTGAGGCGTGATCCATCTGTGGCTTATGCTTTCGTCACTTTTGAACTGAGTTTAGATAGCTGTGAAAAATAAGAAAGGAAGGAACTATCACGAATAAAAGCTAGATATCGTTTTTAAGTTTTACTCTGATGCAGAGAAATGGGCTTTCAAAAACAAAATTTCTAGGAAAATGATATACTCCAATAATTTTGTCAAGCATGGTCCGAGAAAGAACGGTTTAGACGAAGTATTATTGTATGGCAGCAAATTTTTAGCTGATTGTATGACCGCTGACAAACGTGTTAAGAGCTCTGTCTATCCATTTATACTTTATTTATATAAATATGAAACTACTGTTTAGATATTTAGGTTTTTGTGTTGGTCGAAAGAGTGTACTTTGAGCTGAAAATGCATTTTTGCAACGGCGTTTTGTTAATTCAGCAGCTAAAGTTCGATTCTAGTTCAGGAAATAAGATGTTTCCTATTTTTGAAAATGCTGCGTCTTCTTTCATAAAGCGGCGTGGTTTAAATGTTTGTTTCTCAATCAATATATACTTATATCAAGTTTCTTCTGTAGAGGTAGACTATACTGCGTTCTAAGTAAAAACTAGGCACATGGGCGACAACGCGCGGTTCATCTGTGCATTAATCTTACCATAATGAATTTTGCTTTTCAAATTCGAGAAATTTTAACTGTAAAATTTGTTGCGAAATTCATGGGTGAGGCGTGATCCATCTGTGGCTTATGCTTTCGTCACTTCTGATAGCTGTAAAAAATAAGAAAGGAAGGAACGATGATGAATAAAAGCCAGATATCGTTTTTAACTTTTACTCTCATGTAGAGAAATAGGCTTTCAAAGCCAAAATTTCTACGAAAATAATATACTCCAATAATTTTGTCAAGCATGGTCCGAGAGAGAACGGTTTAGACGGAGTATTAATGTATGGCAACAGCTTATCAGCTGATCGTATAACCGCTGACAAACGTATTAAGAGCTATTTATATGTCTAACCATTTATTCTTTATTTATATAAATATATAACTACTGTTTAGATATTTAGGTTTTTGTGTTGATTGAAAGAGTGTACTTTGAGCTGAAAATGCATTTATGCAACGGCGCTTTGTTAATTCAGCAGCTGAAGTTCGATTCTAGTTCAGGAAATAAGATGTTTCCTATTTTTGAAAATGCTGCGTTTTGAAGCATTGAACTTTGTAAATTAATGCTAGTCCACCAAAAAAGCGCTACATCTTTAGTATGAAGCTTTATTTAATACTTATGATTTGGGAGCCACAGAAAATTGCTCAGGATTTATCTAAGCAGCCACGGCATTAAATTCATCTGAAGTAAAATTACAATTGCTGTCGTGTAATACAAATTGCCACGTAAAAATTGTCTCAAATTATTGCAATCAGAGATTGTGGTAACACTCTGAGCCGTACCTATTAGGACTTGACAGCAAATTGTAGTCAGGTAGGTAACTTCAATTACACAGCAATAGTTTACACTGATATGTATTTTTGTTTCTGTAAATTGAGCCCAGCTGAAAAATACATGGTAATTCCGAAAATCCATCGTTTCTTCTCATGGTTCAATATTCGCTCAAATATGGAGAGACAAAACAGCCAGATTTAATTACCCGTATCTCAATAGCGTATAGAGTTTAATTGGAAAGCATGTAGTTTTGGTGTCTGTCCAGTTCACCGGGGTTCTGAACCGTGGAACCTAAGATCCATGTTCTTCGTGGAGCCAATAATATAACCACTTGGCAGATATTTCTATAGTCGAGAAATGACATTATCGGTTGTCGGAGGGGGATTGGAACGAAACCAAGGTGGTAAATAATGTTAATCATCGACCAGGGCAAATACTATTTATTCGCTATATACTTTTGTATTAAGCGCATCATTTCAAAACCTGACAGGCACATAACAATTGCGAATGAAGAAGTGGAATCGTCGATAATTACATGAACAGTTGGTCTTTGTTGCGAGCAGGCAATCAAATTGTAAGGATATCGCAAGCGTCAAATTTGAGATAATTTTTTCGATTGCAAATCAGTGCTATGTTCATTGCAACATTGTCGTAATAAAGGGATAGATATTACGCGTTGCAAATTTGGTAAAGGAAGACTGTCGGTGTCAGGCAACAAAACTTCAATTGTTGTACAAAATCGCCTATATCACGGTTGTCGAGATTGAGTTGCACCGAAAAAAATTCCAGTAGTTAATTTCAGAATACAACGATTTTCACGAGCCGGTTTACCACAACAATAATTTGCTAGTTTTTTTCCGTACCAATAAAATCACGTTTAAAGTATCCGTATACCAGTTCCTCATTTAATGCAGAAGGGAATGGGCATCATTTTATTTTCTGTACCAGGGTAAATTCCCAGCCTCTCATGGACCATTGTACATTTAGGTGACTGCGGCTGTTTCTACACGCATTAGATTTTGATAGTATTCTGAAAAATGTGACACTCTGTGCGCGTAGCATGCTTGAAGTAACTTGTCACAACCCTAGACGAAATGTCAGAATCATGATAATAATTAATAATGATAATAATATTCAGCAAGATTCGTACCTCTAGATTGAAATGCGCCAAAACCATGACGAATGTTCTATCCGTCTGAATGAACGCTGAGTGACCAGCAGTTAAATAGAAGTGAGGTTGAACAAGGTGTAGGCTGAATAATTAAAAAATTCGCAAATCGCAAAGCGCACTTTCAATTCAACGACTCACCATAATGGCTTTCAGCTGATATCAAATATTTTAGACAGTAGAGATAAGAAAGCATCCATATAGAAGTTTTATTGTTCGCCGTTCGGGTATTTTGAAAATGTGGATCATCCTAGTCGGGAAAAGCTTGCGTACGCATGCTTTGTTAAGCATGATCAGCTGATGCATCGCGTTGTCGAGGCGCGGGCTATCTGTGGTTTATGCTTGGCAAAATATAATTCATGATCGAGATACCCGTGACGTACGTGCTCCATGTCCGCGAATATTTTGAATTATTATATTTAATATTCTATATCATAGAACTATAATATAAAACTATAGAAATTTAGAACAGTATGACAAAGCACAAGACACCAAACCTTGTATGTCCCATGCGTGACTCATACATACATCATTGGACAGATCAAAAAGAGTGTAAAGAAAGGGTTTGATACTGATACACTAGTCCATGGCGTATATGTGATTTCTTCGGATTATAGCGGTAGTATGCATGGCCTGATTTAATATCATGATAGGTGAAATTTGATTTTTGCATAACTTTGTTTGTCCGCTAGAATCCCGGTCCAAAAGTCTGTGTGCTGTAAGACATCTCTTAGAAAATATATGAGTACTGATGGAAGATCCAGTGATGACAGTGTTTATCATGGTCAGGCGAAAGCCTTCGTAGTACTGTGTAACAGTTCTAGTTATTTATATTATTCTATATCATAGAACTATAATATAAACTATAGAAATTTAGAACAGTATGACAAAGCATAAAAGTATAGTAATTGCTTGTGTTTTCACATCTACGATGATTTTGTTGCTATACAAGGGGTCAAGATATCATTCAAGTCGTGGCGATTCTTCCAAGTGTTGTCAAGAACATAGCGAGGAATGTCGGGCTTGTCAAAAAGAAGAAATTTCTATCAACCCTGCAGGATTTGAATCAAAGAGCTGGCCTTGGAAATGTTGTCAAGGACAACGAAAGGAATGTCTTGCCTGTATAACTCATGTAACAGTTGATGAGTTTTGTAAAATCAATCCCGGTCATTATGAATGTGAATCGACTGCGAAAAATCCTGATTGTTGCGCAGATATGACAAAAGAATGTTTGTCTTGCGTAAATAAACAATCTGTTGATGAATTTTGCAATAGCCACACTGGAAAGTTTGGTTGCGTTGGTGAAATCATGATAGGAATTGTTGTCAATAATCAGATCGGATATATGGAATTCACAGGCTCAGTTTGGAAGGAATATCACGGAATTCGTGACAATAAAATACATTTATTTGTCGAACCAAACGTAAGAACCAATAAAAACGATTTGAAAAAATTTTACGGTGAGAATGTCCGTGTTATTCCATTTAATAGTTTTACAGAGGAAGAAAATATCTATACTGTAATCGAATATTTTGCAAAGTCGAGTTATGGAGTGCTGGTCCTGGCAAACGTGGAAACGATAGTGTTAAAAGATTGGAAGAAGTTTATTGATGCCAACATTCACAATAACACAGATGGATTTTTGTCTCTTTATCATTCTTCTGTTATGCATAACTACACTGTAGACTGTGAGAATATCGTAGGTGATTTGTGTGTTGGAGATGCGGTTGGTTTGTATGGAGTTGTATTAACTAATTCGGCAGCAAATATCATTTTAAAAAATCAAGGTAACACAAAAAAAAAATTCAAGTGGAAAAGCTTATTGACGAGTTCAAATATTCGTTTACTATATCCTCCTAAATCACACAGTATGCAAATAGGCTTAACAAATCAAACCGATGACAGTTGTGGGCAAAATGAGGTTGCTTATAGATTCAATCGATGTGAATTTCCAGATTGGATAAAAAGGGGAATAGAATTTTATTTCGACAGATGTACGAGCTCATCTGAATATTATAAAAAGAATGAATCAATGATTGCTATCGAAAAAGAAGGTAGATTTTGGACAAGACCCGTAATATCTTATTGCTTGTACGGTAAGGGAAGGCGGTATACTCAAATCGCTCGCGAAAACGCTCGGAGAGCTTTCAGTATTTATCCAGGTTGGAAACTATGGATTTATACTGACGGTACGGTGCCAGAAGCCATCATGCAAGAACTTTGTGAATTTGACGTCAGATTTATTGATATGTCACAAAGTAAGATAGAAAGTAAAATGTCCTGGAGATTTTTAGTTGCATCGGAACCTGTTAAGATGTATGCCATACGAGATGTCGACTCGTGGTTGCTGCCAAGAGGTAAAGCAGCTGTAGACGAATGGATTGCTTCGGGAAGAAAATTTCATAATATGCGCGATCATCCAAATCACTCGAGATATCCAATGAGTGGAGGTATGTGGGGTGGACTGCATGATGCTATTCCCAATATGAGAGAACTATTAGAATCCAGGCAAATGGGTAATGCTTACATGACCGACATGAACTTTTTAAATGGAGTCATATGGAAAATTGCAAGTCAATCGGTTTGGACACATGACTCTCATTCATTACACAAATTTGGCGAGGATCATCCATTCCCAACAGAGCAAAAAGGCCCTAAATTGTTTGTAGGCAATGTTGTACTATGGCCCCCTCCAAAAGATTGATAGGAACGCGTACTAAGATAACAATATAGTCATCGAATGCGATAGGTTGAAACTGATTCTATGGCTTGCTACTGTTTACTTTTTCGTAACTGAACCTTATTCGTTTAAAACTGAAATGAACTTGCCCTTATTGTTTACACAATGCGATGATGCAGTTGAAAATTTATCAAAATGTCGATAGATGCATCGCCTATGATTAATGTTTTACTAGACAATTCAAAATATATTTTACTGCCTTATGTTAAACTATTGCTTACTGACATGTTATGTACTCGCCCCTTCAACATGAACTAAACCGGCTTTATCAAAGCCATTCGGGTAGATCATATACATAGAATAAATGGACACACGAAAAAAATTTGTTACCGACCGTTGCCGGCTATCGGCTTTTCGATGGGCTTCGGTGTTACCGAAATGCAATTAATATGCAATTGATGGAATATAAGCAGGGAATTTTCTACCCATTGCATATTGCACCACAGTGTAGAAGCAATCTATGACTCATGTTTGATAAAAATAAATTTTCTGATTGGTTGTCAATTTTTTGTCAGAATTTTTTTCAAGTATGGGCCACCCACGAGTCTACCGCTAAATCATAATTGTTTTCTGTAACTTATTTTACCTTATTTTCACTGTGGTAAAAGTGCAGTGAATTTACAGGTTATATCCAGTAATTGCATTTGAACGTTTAAGGCAGCCTTGTTAATGAAATATAAACAAAACAAGGGAAGTTCCTGGATCGCACCTCGGCGTTGCGTTCCATCAGCAGTTCAAATTTGGATAAAACGTTGATTTCATAGTTTTATATCGATATCACCAAGTAGAATTACTATCATGAAACGGTTATTTTACTGCATTTTTGTTAAAGTGTACCGAGTTATTTGCGAATTGTTTCCATACTATAAATACAACATGGAAGTGCCATGTAAGTTCTCATCCCGATCAGAAATACTGCTCCTTCAAGCATGAGCCACCGATGGACCGCGATGCGACAGCGCTTCATGAGTAACCCATACTTAACCAAACATGCACGGACGAAATATTTTTGACTGTGATTGTTGAAGAGTATCAGCTGAATAGAAAAGAGAATGCTATTTATTTAATGTTTCTAAAATTTTGCATACTGATTAAATTACAATATTGATTCAACTTTTTATTGTTACTGCAATGAATTATTATAATGATTTTGTTTTGGTATTTCAGATACAGCAATCGTAAAATATATTGATTAAAAACATTTACAATACGAAAGAATAATAATTCCCGAAGCTATATTTTGCAATATTGGTGAACATAACTGATTTACTACTGTAGAAGTTTAATAATCATAACAATTTAATATTGATGACAATTACTGAAGTGAAATAACGTCTTCGGGGGCCAATGTCGGCATGTTTTGTAGCTAGGCAGAACAGGGAAATAGGCGATGCGTGTGTAATGTGTAATCTAACGGGTAGTGCTCGTTTCGTTGCGTACGTTTGCGCCTTGTAGGCATGTGACCAGTGACAAATTTAGAACTTATCATACTTCAAAGATTTTCCGAAACTTCTAGGGTGCAAAGTGCAAAATGCAGGAATAAGAACTGAGGACTACCTATCAGTATAGCATATGTCTATTGGCGCGAGTTTTGAGTGTTAAAATCATGAAGATCAATAGAATCGGGAAAGAAGTGGGCGGTAAATGGATTCAAAGGTTGAGAGGTTCTCGAAAAAAACTTCTTGCATAAAAACGTTTGAGACAATGTGAAACTTACATATTAAATATGTGTGAATTGTAGCCTAGTCGTTGGGCCGGTCGAATATTTTGTTAAGGGGAATGGGGGCAGAAGTATCCCAAAGCCCCATTAATAATGTTTAGTTAATAAATTGAAACAACGTTGCGACGATTCCATGACAAATTCTATCTCGTCAAATTCAAATAAATCGAGCTCCAAATCAATTCAAATTACCGAATTTCTTTGCCCAGGCCCTATAGACCTTTTCTGCTTTCCTTCTTGTGAACTACGAATTCTATATTTTGTTGACGTGTTATGACAAAATTGACGATGAAAATTCTTCAATGGCCGGGATGCATTTTCTGACTGGTAAAACACGCCGTTTAAATATTTGAAAGCATCTCTGTTTGATACCTCAAGGGCCATATCCAGAAGCAGCCAAATAATGATCAATGACTTGGGATATGAGAGAGCGGAATAAAAAACTAGTAAATCCGTACAAGTTGAAAACATTCCAAACAGAACTGAAGCACTGCGGTAGAGTACAATGAAAGATGATTACCATGTGCCTGGAAGAACCGCCTGCTACTTCTTTGATTCTCTTGCGTCGCCTCTTACCACACGCAGGAAATACGTCGCACATTTTTAACCCGAATCATAATCGGACTTTTAAATTGAATTTCCAGTATCTTCATTACATATACATTCTAGTCAAGTCAATATGTTTCTAAAAAACTTTCACCACGTTGTACCGCAAGCGTTAAACAGCACTCTATAAGCTCGGGGCTACAAAGCTCAATCAATTCCACTGCCTATTTATTCAAAAGCCGGCTGTAAACGAATGTACTAATCATATAGTGGTCAATGACAAATAAATTCATCGAAAATTATTATTATTGGTTATAGATAAGCGCAATAATAGTACTGGATTAGCATTGGAGATTTGGGGGTGCGTTACAACAGTAGAAATGTTTAACATAAAACCATAGACTTCTAGATAAAGAGTTTTTGTGTACCAAGGTATGGTATAAGAGAAGCTAATTTGTTGCTATTGTTGTGCTATCCATATCGATACTATCCAAGGACTTTAAACAAAGTCTTCAATACATTTATTACGATATTATTATAGATCCATTATGAAGTAACGCCTGGCCAGATGGCCGGAGCTCTTCAATTCTTACTGCACGCCCGTTCGTGTCTGTGTCATTATCTCTATTTGCCCTTTTTTAATCAAGTATCAAGTTATACGGTCACTTTGGATTGGCCAAAACTTGATAATAAAATAATTTGGTTCGTACTTGTTGTAAATTAGCCTCGCGTTATAATTGTGGCAATGTTATATAATTTAGAATATCACAAATTTTCCATGATATCATTTAAAAAAGCATCGAATTTCGCCAAATTGAAGTGAATTTACCATAATATATGCTATAGACCAGGGTTTCCCAAACTTTTTGGGCAATGGACCCCTATATGTCAATGTAGTGATTTGCGGACCCCAATCTTATGTCGCATTAATTTTCCGCCTAGCCAGCGATAAAGGTTATACAAATAAAAATAAAGTAACACTGAATCATGATTAATAATCGAAATGGCAACAAATGACAATGTGATGGATGGGGTTGCTTCTTACTGCACAACTTGTCAATTCTAGGAGTTGACAAGCAAACTCGCAATTCAGAGTCTATGAAAAAAGGCTGGACCGGTATTTTGTCTTCATATTTGTAAAAAACATCCATGTCAGACTGGATATTAGAAAAATCGCAGAGGTTGCACTGCAGCTGACTACCGGAACACGTTTGAATTTATTTCTGCACAACCTTTTGCAATGGGCTATCGCTTTAGCCGCTTATTAAGCTAGGCCCAAGGCCAATTCGTACTTTATTATTTACAAACATACATCGTACACGAATAATTGTTGCATCACATACGCCGAATAAAATTTTTAAGATAGAGCATCTGCCAAAACGTGCTAATTCATTTTAAATATTTAAGATTGACAAGACCTAAATAATTTCTTTCAGTTAACGAATTACATCGGCATTCATCTGCGACAATGGACGTACGGCACCGTATATTGTCAAGCATGTTTTCTCAATTTTGTCATATGATCAGGGACCCCCTGTGCAGTCTTTGCGGTCCCCAACCCTGGGAAACCCTGCTATAGACTATAAGCCTTTTGCTTATTGTCTAACTTACATAAAATCCTTAGTTGTTTGTTCGGAAATACCACTGTCTATCTCAAAAGAGTGAGTCAATGAGGCACAGTCAAAATATTCTTGAAATGTGTTATATTACAAATGACGAGGCATCAAAACGGTGAAAATAATTGGAAATTCGTTGCAAGCAAACAGCAGTGTTGCGAACAATAAATCCGACAGTAATAGTTCTAAGATAGTGAAATTATATCGAAGTGGGAAGCCTAGTGGGTTTCCCAAAATTGAACAACCAAGAATCGATTAGATAAAGTTCTAAATATCAAAATATCTATTTAAGTAAACTGTTATCAGAATATCTAACGAGTAAATATCAATAAAACATCCTGACCTGAAAACACAATAAACAACCATCTAACCGATAACATATACCGAACGGACAAAAAGTCGCACTTCCGAACACTAAATAAGGATGGAAGCTATCTCACAAAATAAAATCAAAGCGCAAGACGATGAAAGGCGCTCACCGAATCGACACATGACGTCACACACGCTGTAGCTCATCTATGGACTTCGCGTAGTAAACAAAATGAACAATAACAAATAGTCCGTAACTGTTAGGTATTGTAATGTTTTACGCCCAACAGCCAACATATGCCCGTAATTTTATCCTGTCCGTGCCATTTCATTCAGAAAGATTATTTTGTAAAGCATGAATCACAGATGGAATGCGGGTATTCGGCACGATCCACCAATGACCCATGCTTAACAAACGCGCGTTGTTAGAAATACTTATTACTCTTGTGTGCGTTGAATAAATTCATGCAACACTGTTGTCAATAGTGAATTACGTTCAAAGTCATGAAACACGTCTGTAAACGCATAATCAATCAGCCATTTCATTTTGTCAAGCATGAGCCACAGATGGACCGAGTCCTGTCAATGCGATCCATCAGTGACCTATACCTAACAAAAGATGCTTTCAGTTTGAATTATTTACATATTACAAGACATTATTCCGTCTGTGGTCCACATATATGCCAAAACTGAGAGTGGGGATGCAGTGGTTGGTAATGAGACTTACTTCATTAACAGCGACTCATAGCTTTAGTCGTGACATGAATGAGTCTTCCTTTTGTGCATATGTCAGGGCGATCTCTGTCTTCTTTCTTAAGCGATGTGGCCTTATTGTTTCTTATTCAATATATAATGATAAATTGGCAGTTTCTTCTGTAGAGGTAGACTATACTGCGTTCTAAGTAAAAACCTTATACGGAAATGCGCGACAACGCGCGGTCAATCTGTGCCTAAAGGCCGCACTACACGTTTGCGTAGGTTGCGTTTTTTTGGTTTGCTTTATTTTACCCTTGCGTTTTACGAAAGAACAATGCTCTGCGTGCGGTTCCTCAAGTTTTCCAATGAAACAGAAGGGTTTGCCGTGGAAGCTAACGCAGAGTGCTTCATTGTTTTTCGTGTTTGTGCTTTTACGCATGTGAACTAACTGTAAGATAAATTTGCGAAATTTATAGGTCACGCCGGTGAGGCGTGATCCATTCGTGCCTTATGCTTTCGTCACTTTAGAGTTTTAGACAGCTGCGAAAGATAAAAAAAGGAAGGAACGGTGATGTATAAAAACCGGATATCGTTTTTAACTTTACTCTAATGTACAGAAGTAGGCTTTCAAAGACAACATTTCTAGAAGAATGATAGACTCCAATAATTTTGTCAAGCGCATGATCCGTGAAAGAACTGTTTAGAGGAAACAATGACGTAACAATGACGTGATGAAACAATCTCTTTGTAAATTAAGCCCCTCGGAAAAATAAATAATGAAAACTCCAAAAATACAACGTTTCTTCTCATGGTTCATTATTCTTTCAAATGTGGAGGGACAGAACGGCCAGATTTAGTAACGAATAACGCTATCTGTGGTTTATGCTTGGCAAAATATCATTCGTGATCGAGATACCCGTGACGTGCGTGCGCCGTGTCCGCGAATGTCTTGAATTATTAAGGCTTTCGCTGCAGCGAAAGTCTTATTGAAATTCTACGTTTTTTTATTATCATTATTCATTAATATGCTACATGGCTCCAGCATCAAAGCTACGAGATCTAGAGATCTAAGATCTTAGTTCGAAGATCTGTGTTGATGAAAACTTTCTGTTTCACATTTTTTATCTGAACTTTCAAATCTCTTTGTTCCGGGATCTTGGATTTTTCATTAAAATGCAGTACTGAAAGTTATGATAATGAAATGCATAATGCTTTTGCAGGGCAAGCTTTCAGAATGTGAATCATGTGTGAAATCATAGTCAAAGATCAAATGAAGAACTTATGCCGCGTACTTTTCGTACTTATGACTCTGTTTTTCAGATATAATCACTTGAAAGTAGCCTGTCGGTGGTCTGTCAAAAGCACATTGAATGACGTCATGGTCATGTGGTGTGTGAGTGATAGTTATCAAATACTTTTTGGCTTCAGCATCAAAGCTACAAGGTCTAGTGATCTAAAATCTTAGTGAAAAGGTCCGTATGGCTGAAAACTTTTTATTCCATATTTTTACCTAAGTTTCCAAGTTTCCCTGTTCAAGGATTCTAGATTTTCTGTCAAAATTCAACCAAAAATTTTTTTCTGGAATTTGAAATAGCTTTTTGCAAGGAAGCTTTGAAATCGTTCTGCGTGTGTTGGGTTATAGTCCAAGACCCAGTGAAGAAGTTTTGCGGCACAGATTCTGGATTTATGCCTTTGTTTTTACGGTACAGGAGATGCAAATTGGCTAGTTTTGTCAGGTTGAACGCTATTTTAATACCATCAGTTCGTGCACAAACAAAGGATATTCAGTGTACTGATGTGATTAAGAGCTTGAATTCGTTTTATTTTTGCTATTTGAAATAAAATATCGTGTATATATCATTGAATAGGCAAAAAAGAGTGTAAAGAAGAGCTTTACTGATGATTTGGCATAGCCCTAGGATGAATAATTCAAATAAAATTTTAAGACCTTATACCCTATCTGTCCCATGATTGGGCATCCCATATATCGTTGGATAGATCAAAAAGAGGCATAGAGATGGGATTTGTTACTGATTTGGCACAGTAGTGAGTTGAATAACCCAAAAATATTTTCAAGAGACCATGCCTATTCGATCCCACGTATGACCCATACATATATCATTAGATAGATCAAAAAGAGTGTAAAGATGGGCTTTGACACTGATTTGACAAAGTCCTGAGATGAACAAGCCAAAAATATTTTCTAGACACCTTATCTTGCCTGTCCCATGTATGGCCCATACATATACGATCGGGTAAATCAAAAAGAATATAAAGATGGGCATTCAAACTGATATGACACAGTCCGAAGCTGAATGAACAAAATATATACATCAATGGACAGATCAAAAAGAATGTAAAGAAAGGCTTTGAAACTGATGCACCAGTCCATGGCGTATATATGATTTCTTCGGGTTATAGCGGTAGTATGCATGGCCTGATTTAATATCATGATAGGTGAAATTTGATTTTTGCATAACTTTGTTTGTCCGCTAGAATCCCGGTCCAAAAGTCTGTGTGCTGTAAGACATCTCTTAGAAAATATATGAGTACTGATGGAAGATCCGGTGATGACAGTGTTCATCATTGTCAGGCGAAAGCTTCGTAGTACTGTGTAACAGTTCTAGTTATTTATATTATTCTATATAATAGAACTATAATATAAACTATAGAAATTTAGAACAGTATGACAAAGCATAAAAATATAGTAATTGCTTGTGTTTTTACATCTATGTTGATTTGTTTGCTATACAAGAGGTCAAGATATCATTCAAGTCAAAGCGATTCTTCCAAATGTTGTCAAGAACATAGTGAGCAATGTTGGGCTTGTCAAACAGGAGAAATTTCTATCAATCCTGCAGGATTAGAATCAAAGAGCTGGCCTCGGAAGTGTTGTCAAGGACAACGAAAGGAATGTCTTGCCTGTATAACTCATGTAACAGTTGATGAGTTTTGTAAAATCAATCCCGGTCATTATGAATGTGAATCAACTGCAAAATATCCTGATTGTTGTGCAGATATGACAAAAGAATGTTTGTCTTGCGTCAATAAACAATCTGTTGATGTATTTTGCAATAGTCACACTGGAAAGTTCGGTTGCGTTGGTGAAATCATGGTAGGAATTGTTGTCAATAATCAGATCGGATATATGGAATTCACAGGCTCAATTTGGAAGGAATATCACGGAATTCGTGACAATAAAATACATTTGTTTGTCGAACCAAACGTAAGCACCAATAAAAACGATTTGAAAAAATTTACGGTGAGAATGTCCGTGTTATTCCATTGAATAGTTTTACAGAGGAAGAAAATATTTATGATGTAGTCGAATATTTTGCAAAGTCGAATTATGAAGTGCTGGTCCTGGCAAACGTGGAAACGATAGTGTTAAAAGAATGGAAGAAGTTTATTGATGCCAACATTCACAATAACACAGATGGATTTTTGTCTCTTTATCATTCTTCTGTTATGCATAACTACACTGTAGACTGTGAGAATATCGTAGGTGATTTTTTGTGTTGGAGATGCTGTTGGTTTATATGGAGTTGCATTAACTTATTCTGCAGCAAATATCATTTTAAAAAATCAAGGCAACACAAAGAAAGAATTCAAGTGGAAAAACCTATTGACATATTTAAATATTCGTTCACTGTATCCTCCTAAATCGCACAGTATGCAAATAGGCCTAACAGATCAAACCGATGACAACTGTGGGCAAAATGAGGTTGCTTATAGATTCAATCGATGTGAATTTCCAGATTGGATAAAAAATGGAATAGAATTTTATTTTGACAGATGTTCAAGCTTTTTTGAATGTTATAATAAGAATATATCGATGATTGCTATAGAAAAAGAAGGCAGATTTTGGACCAGGCCTGTTATATCATACAGCTTGTATGGACAAAACAAGCGTTATACTGCGATCGCGCTTCAGAACGCCCGCCGGGTTTTTAGTATTTATCCAGATTGGAAAATATGGATTTATACCGACGGCACAGTGCCAGGAAACATCATGCAAGAGTTATGTGAATTTGACATAAAATTTTTTGACATGTCACAAACTAAGATACAGAGTAAAATGTCATGGAGGTTTTTAGTTGCATCAGAACCTGTTAAGATGTATGCCATACGTGACGTCGACTCGTGGTTGCTACCTAGAGGAAAATCAGCTGTTGAGGAATGGATTGCTTCGGGAAGAAAATTTCACAATATGCGGGACCACTTCTACCATTCAAAGCATGCGATGAGTGGAGGGATGTGGGGTGGACTGCATGATGCTATTCCTAATATGAGAGAACTATTAGAATCGCGAAAAATGGACAATAATTATATGACCGATAGGAACTTTTTGAAAGACGTAATATGGAAAATTGCAAGCAAGTCAGTTTGGACACATGACTCCCATTCGCTTAATAAATTTGATGAAGATCACCCCTTTCCAACAAAACAAAAAGGACCTACTCTATTTGTATGAAGTATTGTGCTGGATGATGAAACGAGAAGGTGATAATCGCTCATTTTTTTTTAATTTTCGTTCTGTTAACGCCGTTTCGTCGTAGACTCCACAACCAATAGTTTCATTCCGGTGTTATTCCGAAAGTAAAATAAGCTTGATTGTTATTCTAGGAATATCTTGACTTGCACGACTCTAATTAACAGCAAGTAGAGAGCAAGGAATATGGGTTGCCATGTCCCAGTCAGAAAAATTTAGTGTGAACAGGAATTGTGAAGCGTGGATCACACCGCAGTGGTGCGGTCCATATGCGACGCATGCTTAACAAAAACGAAATTTCTGATTGTGGTATCTTGTATTGCTTTATTCATCTCCGGACCATTCTTTTTAACGTAAACAATTGCAACATTTATAAATACGACCGAAGTACAACTATATGCATATATATATATATATATATATATATATAAATATGTTACATTTCAAAATTTTCTATGTCAATTTACTAAATCAATCTATAAATTGTGTCGCATTTATGTAAGTGTTGATACTGCTTTTTCGTTGGATTGATATATGTGTCAAAAATGACGGATAGGTGCTGCCGATTCCCATTATATAGTCTTGTTGAAGAATCAAAAGACAAATTGTGCCCCAAAAAGCAAATCACCTACTTTTCATTTTCCTTGTCCGATGAAAACGTTATTTTTATTTCATTTCGAGCGTATTTCCAAGAATGTTTATACTTATTTTTTTTATATTTAATTTGGCTGTAAACTGGGAATTTTCCTTTTAAAGCTTTTTCTTGTGGGCCTATCCATTTCTTTTAATGAGTGAATTCGTGTCTTAAGTGATATACGTCTTCTATTTTTGTTCCTTTGTAAAACCATTTTATTAGAATGGTTCATGTGTTGAATTCTTGAGATGGTTGAGCCAGAAAGTATTATAATACTAATGGATCGCGCCTCAAAGGCACACGCTTGTCAAATTATTTTAAAACTGGGTTGAAGTCGCGCGCGAATATTGAGACTCATATTAATATCATATCATATTAAAACATTGCAATTATAAAATTAGTTCGTGAAAAATTATCACCATGTCTGTGGTATTTATTTTTTTTATTATACTAAACATTTTTAGGGCTTTTTATAATAAGTTTTACTTATTTTATAATATGCTATTCTTATGTCCATTGTCGTGTTTGAAATATTTTTACTGCTATGCAACCAGGGCTGGACAAAACCGAATCATAAAGAATTCAAATCTGATTCGAATATTTTTTTTCGAATTGGATCGAATCACTTATTCTATGTATATAATAAACATTCCATTTTACTATTATAAAGTGTCTCCGTCGTGAGGAAACAAATTCATAGTTTATAGTGTATTTTCAATTTACACTAAGAGTAACGATTTTTATATTTAAACGACGAAATATAATCGATTTTGGTCAAATTTGATCGATTGCATCTCGTAGCTAAATGAAAATTCTAGTTCATTTAACAAGATTTTGTTCCTATGAACGATTCATGATTGATTCGAATAAATCGTGCTTCGAATCGATTCGAATAATTAAATCGAATTGCCCCGCCTTATTTGCAACTCTCCCGCCATGGACCATGTTGATGTTTAAAACACCGCAAACCCACTTCATACAACGCATGTATTTTTTTTATCAAAGTTTGCTAAAATCCAAGGGCGGAAACAGCACCTAAAAGGACGCCACGAACGGCCATTCATTTGCAATAATCTACTATAATATGTAGGACCAGCAACACCACCTAACTGGAAAAAAGGCCAAACAGAACTGGACTGTTATACGTCAATGTTGATATCGACCGATTTTTTTAATGGGTGTGTGCTCTTTCCGGCTTTCTTCTCTATCGTCGAATTGTGCGGGATTGTTATATGGCAATCGAGTATTTTTCATTTTAGATTTCCCCACCTAAAAGATCCCACAAACACTTGAGTTCCTAATATTTTTGATTGATGACCTCTCATACAGATTTTCTGATATTTTTGGTCAATCATTTTTATTCTAGACAGCAAAAATACGTTTGACAATATATCAATTATTTATAATGATGTCACTTAATACAAGGTTTGAAAATAGTGGTTGCATGTTTCATTGTAGACCAGCGACGGAGACTATAAACTAGTGAGACGACTGAAAATAAATTAAATTTAATAGGAAAGGAGGCACGTGAATATTGGTTTGCCTTTTTGTTTCATTTTTTACAAAAACAATAAATCCATGTTAAACAAGATACCTCACTCACCTCTTTTTGGTTGCTGAGAAGCGAGGCGATTGTAAGCCTAACTAGAGTTAACCTTTAGAGTGCGGTCTTAACAAGTAAAAGTTTAAGTTTACTTTTGCATCGATGAACACTAAATTACAATTCAGCCAACAAATATGTCATAATACTAGCAGCGAGACGACTGAAAATAAATTTAATTTAATAGGAAAGGAGGCACGTGAATATTGGTTTGCCTTTTTGTTTCATTATTTACAAAAACAATAAATCCATGTTAAACAAGATACCTCACTCACCTCTTTTTGGTTGCTGAGAAGCGAGGCGATTGTAAGCCTAACTAGAGTTAACCTTTAGAGTGCGGTCTTAACAAGTAAAAGTTTAAGTTTACTTTTGCATCGATGAACACTAACTTACAATTCAGCCAACAAATATGTCATAATACTAGCAGCAATTAAAATCTAGCAGGGTCCGGTTGTTAGAAAGCACTGCGATTCCTGACTCGGCAGACTAGCCATGACTCATGGGATCGTCGCACACGACATAGATGTAAGCTTAATAGTTTCTGAAGTCAAGGATTTTAAAATTCCAATCCCGAATCCCGAATTGCGCATTGAATCCCAAACCCGATCCGGTCCGACCTAGATTGAAAATATCACATTCCAGACCCTGAACAAAAAGCTTTTCCTTTTTTAAACCTTTCCAAATTATTTTTTATCTTTTGAAACAGGAAACTAAGCACGATCATGATTACAACCGGGTCAAACATTATGAACGCAAACTGGAATCAGACGAATTCGACTACGGTAATCCGTCCGGTTAAGACGTCTGGATGTGTGTAATATGGCGACATCGCGTGGTACTTTATCATAATCAAGAGAACTGCGACTAACAACTTTCGATCGAACTCAATGAATGTCTACATGGAAATAATTTTGTATTTTACTAAATAAACTAAAAAGTACCTTAATTTCTATTTTGGTGTATTGTTCCGGAATATTTCGCTAGGTGGAGATTAATTAATCATTCGAAAGGATTGTAATGTCAAATGATATTCGTGAATCGATTTGCTAAAGTTTGCAGAAGTTGCCGAGCTAGGATGTCGCAAATCTACAAAATCTTGAAATTGGTTACCCAGTTTTTAAAAATGAAAAATGTTACATTCACTACTCAGTATTTAAATAACTTCAAGAGACCTGAGGTGTCCTCTGGCTCGGTGTCAAAATATATCTCACAGTCAGCGCTTTACCTTTCAAAATTTGTTGTGAAAACGTATTCTACCAAAGCTTTTAAATAGTTACCATGGGCATTGTTTAAACATGGGCAATCTAGAGACATGAAGCCTTACTAACCGTGTAAGGTAGATTTATTCTATCTCGTTTAATAAAGTATTTTCAATGAGCGTGCTTGCAAGTTATGTTCCCGTCGGGTTAATGACTAGCAAATATTGAAATAGTTTTATCTCCAACCGATAAATATAACATATAACAGTAACCTTTTTTCCTTTTGTTTATTTGTGTCCAGAGGTATTTCGGGTATGCACCATAGATGAATCACGCTGAGAAGCCGCAATTCTATTTTGGCACATACTTATTGAAAAGAAATTTAATGAAGAAAACAAAACCACTATCATATATATACACGAAAAAAACGATGTTGCGGGTATGACCACTCAATTTGAATGAAAACCACTTTAGATAGTTATGCCAGGACAGTTGATACAGTGTTTGATTGTGCTACAAAAATCGTAAAATGACGTCTTCCTAGTATCAATATTCACTTTATATCATATATACATTCTATATATCATTTTGTAAAAGTCATTTTTGCTATCCCTAACATTAGCTTCATCGGACTTTAATCCAGAGTATTTTATTGAATTATTCAGAATATCGCATTCCGAAGTCACAATTGTTCTACTCACTCCAGTCAGTATTCAGCATAAAAAAAAGAAATCTGAGAAGGCAGAATTTAAATAAATAAATATGTAAATATTTAATCAAGGATGTGCAAACATTCATAGAAATATTCCAAAATCTATGTTTAAAGTGCCAGTCAGGAAGTTTCTTTTGAATTTTTGTTAGGCAAGTGTCATTGATCGATCGCGCCGCCAAGGCGAGATACATCTGTGTCACATATCATAGCAAAAATAATTTTTTTATTTCGAAGTGTTCAGCTCGAGAGAAAGAGGTTAATTCCAATCTTTAATTCAGTAACGTAGGAGAGCAAAATTAAATTTGACGAAACCTAAAAATGCATATGAGCATTCAAATTCAAACGTTTATAACTCTTGTGTGCGTTGAATAAATTCATGCAACACTGTTGTCAATAGTGAATTACGTTCAAAGTCATGAAACACGTCTGTAAACGCATAATCAATCAGCCATTTCATTTTGTCAAGCATGAGCCACAGATGGACCGAGTCCTGTCAATGCGATCCATCAGTGACCTATACCTAACAAAAGATGCTTTCAGTTTGAATTATTTACATATTACAAGACATTATTCCGTCTGTGGTCCACATATATGCCAAAACTGAGAGTGGGGATGCAGTGGTTGGTAATGAGACTTACTTCATTAACAGCGACTCATAGCTTTAGTCGTGACATGAATGAGTCTTCCTTTTGTGCATATGTCAGGGCGATCTCTGTCTTCTTTCTTAAGCGATGTGGCCTTATTGTTTCTTATTCAATATATATTGATAAATTGGCAGTTTCTTCTGTAGAGGTAGACTATACTGCGTTCTAAGTAAAAACCTTATGCGGAAATGCGCGACAACGCGCGGTCAATCTGTGCCTAAAGGCCGCACTACACGTTTGCGTAGGTTGCGTTTTTTTGGTTTGCTTTATTTTAACCTTGCGTTTTACGAAAGAACAATGCTCTGCATGCGGTTCCTCAAGTTTTCCAATGAAACAGAAGGGTTTGCCGTGGAAGCTAACGCAGAGTGCTTCATTGTTTTTCGTGTTTGTGCTTTTACGCATGTGAACTAACTGTAAGATAAATTTGCGAAATTTATAGGTCACGCCGGTGAGGCGTGATCCATTCGTGCCTTATGCTTTTGTCACTTTAGAGTTTTAGACAGCTGCGAAAGATAAAAAAAGGAAGGAACGGTGATGAATAAAAACCGGATATCGTTTTTAACTTTACTCTAATGTACAGAGATAGGCTTTCAAAGACAACATTTCTAGAAGATTGATAGACTCCAATAATTTTGTCAAGCGCATGATCCGTGAAAGAACTGTTTAGAGGAAACAATGACGTAACAATGACGTGATGAAACAACCTCTTTGTAAATTAAGCCCCACGGAAAAATAAATAATGAAAACTCCAAAAATACAGCGTTTCTTCTCATGGTTCATTATTCTTTCAAATGTGGAGGGACAGAACGGCCAGATTTAGTAACGAATAACGCTATCTGTGGTTTATGCTTGGCAAAATATCATTCGTGATCGAGATACCCGTGACGTGCGTGCGCCGTGTCCGCGAATGTCTTGAAATATTAAGGCTTTCGCTGCAGCGAAAGTCTTATTGAAATTCTACGTTTTTTTTTATTATCATTATTCATTAATATGCTTCATGGCTCCAGCATCAAAGCTACAAGATCTAGAGATCTAAGATCTTAGTTCGAAGATCTGTGTTGATGAAAACTTTCTGTTTCACATTTTTTATCTAGACTTTCAAATCTCTTTGTTCCGGGATCTTGGATTTTCCATTAAAATGCAGTACTGAAAGTTATGATAATGAAATGCATAATGCTTTTACAGGGCAAGCTTTCAGAATGTGAATCATGTGTGAAATCATAGTCAAAGATCAAATGAAGAACTTATGCCGCGTACTTTTCGTACTTAAGACTCTGTTTTTCAGATATAATCACTTGAAAGTAGCCTGTCGGTGGTCTGTCAAAAGCACATTGAATGACGTCATGGTCATGGGGTGTGTGAGTGATAGTTATCAAATACTTTTTGGCTTCAGCATCAAAGCTACAAGGTCTAGTGATCTAAAATCTTAGTGAAAAGGTCCGTATGGCTGAAAACATTTTATTCAATATTTTTACCTAAGTTTCCAAGTCTCCCTGTTCAAGGATTCTAGATTTTCTGTCAAAATTCAACCAAAAATATTTTTCTGGAATTTGAAATAGCTTTTTGCAAGGAAGCTTTGAAATCGTTCTGCGTGTGTTGGGTTATAGTCCAAGACCCAGTGAAGAAGTTTTTTGCGGCACTGATTCTGGATTTATGCCTTTGTTTTTACGGTACAGGAGATGCAAATTGGCCAGTTTTGTCATGTTGAAAGATATTTTAATACCACCAGTTCGTGCACAAACAAAGGATATTCAGTGTACTGATGTGATTAAGAGCTTGAATTCGTTTTATTTTTGCTATTTGAAATAAAATATCGTGTATATATCATTGAATAGGCAAAAAAGAGTGTAAAGAAGAGCTTTACTGATGATTTGGCATAGCCCTAGGATGAATAATTCAAATAAGATTTTAAGACCCCATACCCTATCTGTCCCATGATTGGGCATCCCATATATCGTTGGATAGATCAAAAAGAGGCATAGAGATGGGATTTGTTACTGATTTGGCACAGTAGTGAGTTGAATAACCCAAAAATATTTTCAAGAGACCATGCCTATTCGATCCCACGTATGACCCATACATATATCATTAGATAGATCAAAAAGAGTGTAAAGATGGGCTTTGACACTGATTTGACAAAGTCCTGAGATGAACAAGCAAAAAATATTTTTTACACACCTTACCTTGCCTGTCCCATGTATGGCCCATACATATACCATCGGGTAAATCAAAAAGAATATAAAGATGGGCATTCAAACTGATATGACACAGTCCGAAGCTGAATGAACAAAATATAAACTCAAGACACCAAACCTTGTATGTCCCATGCATGACCCATACATACATCAATGGACAGATCAAAAACAATGTAAAGAAAGGTTTTGAAACTGATGCACCAGTCCATGGCGTATATGTGATTTCTTCGGGTTATAGCGGTAGTATGCATGGCCTGATTTAATATCATGATAGGTGAAATTTGATTTTTGCATAACTTTGTTTGTCCGCTAGAATCCCGGTCCAAAAGTCTGTGTGCTGTAAGACATCTCTTAGAAAATATATGAGTACTGATGGAAGAACCGGTGATGACAGTGTTCATCATTGTCAGGCGAAAGCTTCGTAGTACTGTGTAACAGTTCTAGTTATTTATATTATTCTATATCATAGAACTATAATACAAACTATAGAAATTTAGAACAGTATGACAAAGCATAAAAATATAGTAATTGCTTGTGTTTTTACATCTATGTTGATTTGTTTGCTATACAAGAGGTCAAGATATCATTCAAGTCAAAGCGATTCTTCCAAATGTTGTCAAGAACATAGTGAGCAATGTCGGGCTTGTCAAACAGGAGAAATTTCTATCAATCCTGCAGGATTAGAATCAAAGAGCTGGCCTCGGAAGTGTTGTCAAGGACAACAAAAGGAATGTCTTGCCTGTATAACTCATGTAACAGTTGATGAGTTTTGTAAAATCAATCCCGGTCATTATGAATGTGAATCAACTGCAAAATATCCTGATTGTTGTGCAGATATGACAAAAGAATGTTTGTCTTGCGTCAATAAACAATCTGTTGATGTATTTTGCAATAGTCACACTGGAAAGTTCGGTTGCGTTGGTGAAATCATGGTAGGAATTATTGTCAATAATCAGATCGGATATATGGAATTCACAGGCTCAATTTGGAAGGAATATCACGGAATTCGTGACAATAAAATACATTTATTTGTCGAACCAAGGGTAA
The DNA here is from genome assembly GCA_963675895.2 of Styela plicata. Classification (NCBI taxonomy): domain Eukaryota; kingdom Metazoa; phylum Chordata; class Ascidiacea; order Stolidobranchia; family Styelidae; genus Styela; species Styela plicata. The sequence goes on from OZ023140.1 coordinate 16,778,497, forward strand.
GCACCAATAAAAACGATTTGAAAAAGTTTTACGGTGAGAATGTCCGTGTTATTCCACTGAATAGTTTTACAGAGGAAGAAAATATTTATAATGTAATCGAATATTTTGCAAAGTCGAATTATGAAGTGCTGGTCCTGGCAAACGTGGAAACGATAGTGTTAAAAGAATGGAAGAAGTTTATTGATGCCAACATTCACAATAACACAGATGGATTTTTATCTCTTTATCATTCTTCTGTTATGCATAACTACACTGTAGACTGTGAGAATATCGTAGGTGATTTGTGTGTTGGAGATGCGGTTGGTTTATATGGAGTTGCATTAACTAATTCTGCAGCAAATATCATTTTAAAAAATCAAGGCAACACAAAGAAAGAATTCAAGTGGAAAAACCTATTGACATATTTAAATATTCGTTCACTGTATCCTCCTAAATCGCACAGTATGCAAATAGGCCTAACAGATCAAACCGATGACAACTGTGGGCAAAATGAGGTTGCTTATAGATTCAATCGATGTGAATTTCCAGATTGGATAAAAAATGGAATAGAATTTTATTTTGACAGATGTTCAAGCTCTTTTGAATGTTATAATAAGGATATATCGATGATTGCTATAGAAAAAGAAGGCAGATTTTGGACCAGGCCTGTTATATCATACAGCTTGTATGGACAAAACAAGCGTTACACTGAGATCGCGCTTCAGAACGCCCGCCGGGTTTTTAGTATTTATCCAGATTGGAAAATATGGATTTATACCGACGGCACAGTGCCAGGAAACATCATGCAAGAGTTATGTGAATTTGACATAAAATTTTTTGACATGTCACAAAGTAAGATACAGAGTAAAATGTCATGGAGGTTTTTAGTTGCATCAGAACCTGTTAAGATGTATGCCATACGAGACGTCGACTCGTGGTTGCTACCTAGAGGAAAATCAGCTGTTGAGGAATGGATTGCTTCGGGAAGAAAATTTCACAATATGCGGGACCACTTCTACCATTCAAAGCATGCGATGAGTGGAGGGATGTGGGGTGGACTGCATGATGCTATTCCTAATATGAGAGAACTATTAGAATCGCGAAAAATGGACAATAATTATATGACCGATATGAACTTTTTAAAAGACGTAATATGGAAAATTGCAAGCAAGTCAGTTTGGACACATGACTCCCATTCGCTTAATAAATTTGGTGAAGATCACCCCTTTCCAACAAAACAAAAAGGACCTACTCTATTTGTAGGAAGTATTGTGCTGGATGATGAAACGCGAAGGTGATAATCGCTCATTTTTTTTTAATTTTCGTTCTGTTAACGCCGTTTCGTCGTAGACTCCACAACCAATAGTTTCATTCCGGTGTTATTCCGAAAGTAAAATAAGCTTGATTTTTATTCTAGGAATATCTTGACTTGCACGATACCTCTAATTAACAGCAAGTAGAGAGCAAGGAATATGGGTTGCCATGTCCCCGTCAGAAAAATTTAGTGTGAGCAGGAATTGTGAAGCGTGGGTCACACCGCAGAGGTGCGGTCCATATGCGACGCATGCTTAACAAAAACGAAATTTCTGATTGTGGTATCTTGTATTGCTTTATTCATCTCCGGACCACTCTTTTTAACGTAAACAATTGCAACATTTATAAATCCGACCGAAGAGCAACTATAATATATGTTACATTTCAAAATTTTCTATGTCAATTTACTAAATCAATCTATAAATTGTGTCTCATTTATGTAAGTGTTGATACTGCTTTTTCGTTGGATTGATATATGTGACAAAAATGACGGATAGGTGCTGCCGATTCCCATTATATAGTCTTGTTGAAGAATCAAAAGACAAATTGTGCCCCAAAAAGCAAATCACCTACTTTTCATTTTCCTTGTCCGATGAAACGGTATTTTTATTTCGTTTTGAGCGTATTTTCAAGAATGTTTATACTTATTTTTTTCTATATTTAATTTGGCTGTAAACTGGGAATTTTCTTTTTAAAGCTTTTTCTTGTGGGCCTATCCATTTCTTTTAATGAGTGAATTCGTGTCTTAAGTGATATACGTCTTCTATTTTTGTTCCTTTGTAAAACCATTTTATTAGAATGGTTCATGTGTTGAATTCTTGAGATGGTTGAGCCAGAAAGTATTATAATACTAATGGATCGCGCCTCAAAGCACACGCTTGTCAAATTATTTTAAAACTGGGTTGAAGTTGCGCGGGAATATTGAGACTCATATTAATATCATATCATATTAAAACATTGCAATTATAAAATTAGTTCGTGAAAAATTATCACCATGCCTGTGGTATTTATTTTTTTTTTATTATACTAAACATTTTTAGGGCTTTTTATAATAAGTTTTACTTATTTTATAATATGCTATTCTTATGTCCATTGTCGTGTTTGAAATATTTTTACTGCTATGCAACCAGGGCTGGACAAAACCGAATCATAAAGAATTCAAATCTGATTCGAATATTTTTTTCGAATTGGATCGAATCACTTATTCTATGTATATAATAAACATTCCATTTTACTATTATAAAGTGTCTCCGTCGTGAGGAAACAAATTCATAGTTTATAGTGTATTTTCAATTTACACTAAGAGTAACGATTTTTATATTTAAACGACGAAATATAATCGATTATGGTCAAATTTGATCGATTGCATCTCGTAGTTAAATGAAAATTCTAGTTCATTTAACAAGATTTTGTTCCTATGAACGATTCATGATTGATTCGAATAAATCGTGCTTCGAATCGATTCGAATAATTAAATCGAATTGTCCCGCCTTATTTGCAACTCTCCCGCCATGGACCATGTTGATGTTTAAAACACCGCAAACCCACTTCATACAACGCATGTATTTTTTTTATCAAAGTTTGCTAAAATCCAAGGGCGGAAACAGCACCTAAAAGGACGCCACGAACGGCCATTCATTTGCAATAATCTACTATAATATGTAGGACCAGCAACACCACCTAACTGGAAAAAAGCCAAAACAGAACTGGACTGTTATACGTCAATGTTGATATCAACCGATTTTTTTAATGGGTGTGTGCTCTTTCTGGCTTTCTTCTCTATCGTCGAATTGTGCGGGATTGTTATATGGCAATCGAATATTTTTCATTTTAGATTTCCCCACCTAAAAGATCCCACAAACACATGAGTTCCTAATATTTTTGATTGATGACCTCTCATACAGATTTTCTAATATTTTTGGTCAATCATTTTTATTCTAGACAGCAAAAATACATTTGACAATATATCAATTATTTATAATGATGTCACTTAATACAAGGTTTGAAAATAGTGGTTGCATGTTTCATTGTAGACCAGCGACGGAGACTATAAACTAGTGAGACGACTGAAAATAAATTTAATTTAATAGGAAAGGAGGCACGTGAATATTGGTTTGCCTTTTTGTTTCATTATTTACAGAAACAATAAATCCATGTTAAACAAAATACCTCACTCACCTCTTTTTGGTTGCTGAGAAGCGAGGCGATTGTAAGCCTAACTAGAGTTAACCTTTAGAGTGCGGTCTTAACAAGTAAAAGTTTAAGTTTACTTTTGCATCGATGAACACTAAATTACAATTCAGCCAACAAATATGTCATAATACTAGCAGCCATTAAAATCTAGCAGGGTCCGGTTGTTAGAAAGCACTGCGATTTCTGACTCGGCAGACTAGTCATGACTCATGGGATCGTCGCACACGACATAGATGTAAGCTTAATAGCTTCTGTAGTCAAGGATTTTAAAATTCCAATCCCGAATCCCGAATTGCGCATTGAATCCCAAACCCGATCCGGTCCGACCTAGATTGAAAATATCACATTCCAGATCCTGAACAAAAAGCTTTTCCTTTTTTAAACCTTTCCAAATTATTTTTTATCTTTTGAAACAGGAAACTAAGCACGATCATGATTACAACCGGGTAAAACATTATGAACGCAAACTGGAATTAGACGAATTCGACTACGGTAATCCGTCCGGTTAAGACGTCTGGATGTGTGTAATATGGCGACATCGCGTGGTACTTTATCATAATCAAGAGAACTGCGACTAACAACTTTCGATCGAACTTAATGAATGTCTACATGGAAATAATTTTGTATTTTACTAAGTAAACTAAAAAGTACCTTAATTTCTATTTTGGTGTATTGTTCCGAAATATTTCGCTAGGTCTAGATTAATTAATCATTCGAAAGGATTGTAATGTCAAATGATATTCGTGAATCGATTTGCTAAAGTTTGCAGAAGTTGCCGAGCTAGAATGTCGCAAATCTACAAAATCTTGAAATTGGTTACCGAGTTTTTAAAAATGAAAAATGTTACATTCACTACTCAGTATTTAAATAACTTCAAGAGACCTGAGGTGTCCTCTGGCTCGGTGTCAAAATATATCTCACAGTCAGCGCTTTACCTTTCAAAATTTGTTTTGAAAACGTATTCTACCAAAGCTTTTAAATAGTTACCATGGACATTGTTTAAACATGGGCAATCTAGAGACATGAAGCCTTACTAACCGTGTAAGGTAGATTTATTCTATCTCGTTTAATAAAGTATTTTCAACGAGCGTGCTTGCAAGTTATGTTCCCGTCGGGTTGATGACTAGCAAATATTGAAATAGTTTTATCTCCAACCGATAAATATAACATATAACAGTAACCTTTTTTCCTTTTGTTTATTTGTGTCCAGAGGTATTTCGGGTATGCACCATAGATGAATCACGCTGAGAAGCCGCAATTCTATTTTGGCACATACTTATTGAAAAGAAATTTAATGAAGAAAACAAAACCACTATCATATATATACACGAAAAAAACGATGTTGCGGGTATGACCACTCAATTTGAATGAAAACCACTTTAGATAGTTATGCCAGGACAGTTGATACAGTGTTTGATTGTGCTACAAAAATCGTAAAATGACGTCTTCCTAGTATCAATATTCACTTTATATCATATATACATTCCATATATCATTTTGTAAAAGTCATTTTTGCTATCCCTAACATTAGCTTCATCGGACTTTAATCCAGAGTATTTTATTGAATTATTCAGAATATCGCATTCCGAAGTCACAATTGTTCTACACACTCCAGTCAGTATTCAGCATAAAAAAAAGAAATCTGAGAAGGCAGAATTTAAATAAATAAATATGTAAATATTTAATCAAGGATGTGCAAACATTCATAGAAATATTCCAAAATCTATGTTTAAAGTGCCAGTCAGGAAGTTTCTTTTGAATTTTTGTTAGGCAAGTGTCATTGATCGATCGCGCCGCCAAGGCGAGATACATCTGTGTCACATATCATAGCAAAAATAATTTTTTTATTTCGAAGTGTTCAGCTCGAGAGAAAGAGGTTAATTCCAATCTTTAATTCAGTAACGTAGGAGAGCAAATTTAAATTTGACGAAACCTAAAAATGCATATGAATATAGCCGACATTTATTATTTTTGGTATAAGCACCGTTTTTGAGTGAATTACCCTGAGAAAGACCCGATGCCGACGGCATCTGATGAGCGAATAAGGTTAGTGTTGTTGGAAAGGTACAAACTTTCTGCCTTTCCGAAATAATTACATCATGTGTTAGGTGGTAGACATTGATTAACAACCAGTACTCGAACCTGAGGAAACAGTCTTTTCTGAAGCCAATTGCTAGTCCATTTATAGTGTTTTCTTTTTAAATAAATGACTTCTGAGGCTTAATTCAGGCATTATCAAAATCTCAATAGTAAAGGAAAAAGTTTTTTTATGTGAAGATCTTCGATACATCTTCAATAATTATTATAATAAAATAGTAGGTGAAGAAGTATGTTACGAATTCCCAAAGTAGAATGTTTCTTATTGCTTTTTTGGATTTGTTCATGTCTCGCCTTGTCAACATCGAGTGTTGAAATAACTGATGATGGTGGATACACAGGACTGGTTATTGCTATACATTCAAAAATACCAGAAAATGAAGAATTGACTGAAGCCATCAAGGTAATAACTTTAACGGAAATTTGTTTGTTTCACGTAAGTCACAACCAATCATAAAACAAGCATCGTTTGTTAGGTACGAGACGCTGATGGATCGCGCCGCGGATTTATTTTGAAACAAGGAGAAAATCATTTACTATGTCTTTTCCACAATATTAAAAGAATACGGGCCAAAGGTTGTATGCGCAAGATGTGATGAAATGGGGTTTAACAAAGAAAATATTTGACTCTTCAAACGATAAAAAATTAGCGTCTAAAACGAAAAAAATTTAAAAATATTAGGTAAAATAATTATATTTTATTTACATGTTCGTATTTTAATAGGGAACTACGTCATTTGCATAAAATTTAAAGTAGGGGATTCGAACAAGGCCGGGCAATTCAATACGGTTATTCGAACTGATGCCAAGTACAAAATATTCGAACCAATCGTGAATCGTTCAATGGAACAAGGAAGTCGAATTTTCATAATTTAAATATAATAAGTATACTTGTTGTTAGTCGTAGTTATTTATACTCTCAGATATCATATATGGTAGCAGTAATCACTGTAGATCTCAATATCCTTTCCAGAAAGTATATTTTGTCAAGCATGAGTCTCTGATGGATCGCGACGCCTTGGCTGATATCAAGTAGGTGAATTTAGAGTAGTGATTGATATAGTTTTATATGAAGTAGCACATTGCACTTTAGAGGTTTTAAAAAATCTCTTTCATTTTGTTCCTTTACCCTTGCTATGAGCAAACATTCTCAAAAAAATTCCTATATTAATGCTGTTTATTTTATGGAATGATAATGATATAATACAACCCTGTTTACAGCAAACATGGACGGAAGCTTCACACGATCTATACATCGCTACAAAGAAATTATCCTATTTCAAAGAAATAACAATTCTATTACCAAGAACATGGGACAAGATTGATAGAGACCCTGTGACTGGAAAAGAAAAGTATGATCAGGTAGAATCGGAAAAATCCTATTGGCTTGTATGCAGCCTATATGACACCAGATTTTGTTCCGCACGTTTCACTGATGTACCGTGTCGTAACGGTATCACGTATCGCTCAACACGATATCGAATGACATTGTTTTTGACAGATAGCTGCTTCGTTAATTTTGCACCCAGATCAACCGTGGCCCTGGTTTGTATCTTTTCACTCTCACATCTAAGATTGCATGTTATGACAAAAATTACCAAACAATTTTTTTCTTCAATATTGAGATTTTGCATTCGATTTTTTGAAATTAGGTACACTCCTCAATAGGTAGATTTATTATTTTAGTTATTTAAAGTGGTCTAATGTTACAATTTTGTCCTAATATCAGTCAGAAACTAGCGGACCGGTGCGACAAAGTCTAGTCTGACACCAATAAGCATTGTTCCTTTGCATATATATTGAATTCAGCATTTTTTTTCAGCTGAGTAAGGGCGTCAAATTGGTGTGTACCTAAAAATTTGAAGTTCTACTTTTATACCAATTTCAGTTGAATCAGATGTAACAATCAATTTAACTCGAACAGTTTTACTAGTCATGTTTAGGTGTTAGTCACTAAGTATGAGCCGACATGGTTACAACCCTCCGCCTGTCAAGGGTCATTAATCCATTCATCCAGTGTCGGCGGTGTAATCCAAACTTAACTAATTCTTGCAAAAAATCTTTTGATTCTAGATTTCTTCCTGAGTTTCCGTAGCCTCTTCTTGTCGAGGCGGAATGTTTAATCTGGCTATTTCGTAATGCATTCTATATAGGCTGACGTAGTCATCGCCCCTGAAGACCCAAGTCACGGAAATTCGCCATACACTCTACAATATGGTGGATGTGGGGAGCAAGGGATTTACAGTCATTTCACTCCTGATTATTTACAAAATGATGAACTAGTTGAAGATTACGGAGCCAGGGGTATAAAAGCTTTATTTTATGTGTTAATGTTATAGACCTTCCTCAAACATTATTGATGAAAACATAATAACATACTTTTTTCCAATCGGTGTATAGGGATTTGAAATTGCTCTAACAAATTTCCGGTGCGTCGTAAGAGGGGAATAATTCAAATCTTGGATGCGTTAGATGGTTTTAGGGTCACTCAGAGCACTATGTCATTAATTTCGCCTTATCTGCTACCACGGTTCAGCTCTTCATTTAGCATTCGAATCTGATGCGGATAATGTTTCGAATTGGATCGACATCGAGGAACTAATAATTCCATATCGATAATAAATACACCCCTTTGGTAAAAACTTATGCTCGTTATTGAAATCAAGAAATTTATTGTTACAAATTAATAACTATATAATAAACGAGGCAATATATTTTCATTTGTCAATGTCTTCATAAAAGTAGAAATTTCATATTTTAATGAAAAAATACAATAGATTTCTGACAAATTTGACCAAAATCGATTGCATTTTGTCCTTAAAATAATTAGAACTTTACTTAGAAATCATTTGTTAAGAAGAACGTTTCACCACTGACTCGGGTAATTTGTACTTTGGATCGATTTAAATCAATCAAATTCAATTACCCAACCCTACATGCAGCTCCAGGCCGTGAGTTTTACTCAGGAGTCATTTGCTAGGGATATATTCTGATTAAAATTGTTCTGGATAGTTTTATTAACAATTTCAATGTCATGATAAGACACTGATTTTAAATAGGAAAAGTTGTTGTGCATGAATGGGCACATTACAGATGGGGAGTTTTTGATGAAACGTCAAATGAGTCACCATTTTACTGGGATCCAAACAAAGACGGAACAAACGGACCGGAAGCCACCAGGTAGAATTAGCGATGAAAGAAATTTAAAATCGCAATATAGCTTGTCCTGTAATAGAAGATTTTTTTTTATCAAAACCCTTTCTCTGGAAAAGTCAACAATACATGTTAGAAGTTGTTGCACTGCCAAATCTAAGGTGACCTAGTGAATATTTTTTTAACTTCTGGCATAGGAAGTGGTTGCACATTATTTCGCAGTTTTTTCACACATCGAAAATAAAGTTAGTTTTTCTATTTCACATTTCATTAAGGTATATTTTAGTATAAAATTTTTGCACCACCCAGGATATTGAAAGTTTTCATCTGTTTTTCAAATATCAACAACTAACATCACATACCGTAGCAAACACTCGCATTCTTCCCCTTATTCTCTTTGCAAGACAGTTTTTGAATTATCAAATCTTTAAAAAAAAAATGGAGTGATACAAGAATACAAAATTCTTACGTTTTCTCAATTTAATCAGATGTCCGTTGTCAATGATGGGAGAAGTCCGAGATATGTCTTCTAGCGATGCGTCAAAGAATTTGTACTTTACTAGATGTCGATCCAGTTACCAACTCCTATAAGAGCAATTGCGTTTTTTTTCCTTATCAGGAACAGTATAAATCATCCCGATTCATCAATGATGGGTTATCAGTACATGGACGAGGTTACAATACATTTCATGAAATTTTTAGTGAAGCTGAACTAGTTTTACAATCGCAGTTGTTTCCAGCCCTGTGTGGTAAAAATCATAATGTTGGTGCTGGTGTCATATATACTATATTTCTATACTAGATAGTATTGGTTTTATATAAGATATCAGAAAATTGTTTGCGCCACACTGTTGCTTCGGCCAAGGAATATTATTATTCAAAACTCTTGCCTGAATTTATTGGTATATTCGCATTGTGATTTTGCAATGTATCTACTGACTGGTAGAGAATATCACAAATGACTAAAATACAAGATAAATCGTCCCGAATTTGTACATTTGTAAAATAACTATATATCGTCAGTTTTTGACGTAGTTTTTGTAGTTTGGTGAATGTTTGGTTGAAAACTCTGTTCTATGCAACTAATATTAGCAGTCTTTTTCAATGGCGCAGGAAGTTGAAAATATATTTCGGAATGTTCAACCCACACAACACCTGCGGAAAGTGAATGGAAATATTCTCTATAAAATGGTGTTATTTGGCTGTAAATATTATTAATTCTTGCCTTGGCAATATAAAAATCATATATCTGAAAAATACTAATTTATTTCCGCCTGAATTCACAGGTAACAACGTTTTGTGAAGACGGTCCTGATGCAGATATTCGTAATTTACATAATCCGTATGCACCAAATGATCAAAACAGATTATGTAATATGAAGAGTACTTGGTCAGTCATTATGGAATCAGATGATTTTAAAGATGCAAACAACAAACCTCATATTGAAGTTCCAGATACTAACCCAATATTCAATGTAGTCAGACCTCAAGAACAAAGATTTGTATTGGTTCTGGATTCATCGCGCAGCATGGATGGGGTAAACAGGCTATTTTACTAACGCCATTATGGTAGCTGAAAATTATGCACGTGGTTTTAAAATAACCTGATGCAGAGTTTTTGCGATGTGCACATTTGTATATCGTAAAAAAAAAACATTTTGGATGTAATTCGGGGGGATGCGGAGTAAGTAGCAAATGTGCTTTTCAGCGAAGTACTTCATAAGCAGTTGAGACATGTAGTAGATGAATACTGTCACTACGAATAAGGCTGGGCAAAACGCAATCATTTAAAATTCGAATCTGATTCGAATAATTTTTTTGAATCGGATGGAAACACTAATTCCGTATAAATAACAACTATCTCATTTTTACTGTAGTAAAAATGAGATAAGACATTAAGACAAGTTATAATATATTACAACTTGTCTTAATCATGGTTATCAAGAAATTGATAGTTTATAGTGTTTTTTCAATTCAATTGGTTATCAATTTTCGCCAAATTTTACCATTTTATCGTTAAAAATAAAAATTCTAGTTTATTTAGGAAGTTTCTGTTCGTTATAAGCCGACAATAAATTCAATAGGTAGAGAAAAAATTCATTTCGTCAAGCATGTTGCACAGTTGGACCGCGCCTCGTCGGATTGATCTGTCCGTGCCCATTCTTCACGAAACAACTTTGGTCAAATTTTTTACGTTCAAAGGTTTAACATATTTGCTTAGGCAATAGGCTATGCAACTAGGATTGCCACGCTCAGATAGACTAATTATCGAATGAATATGAAATTACATTCTTTTGAATTAAGTGTTTCGAACTTGTTTTCTTTACAAAAAACATTGCGAAAATTCAACAATTTGTCAATTTATCACAATATAATACGAATCAGTCTAAATGATGAAATATTTGTTTGACTTATGCACCACTGCTAGACCTCGTCGATAACACAGAATCCATGGGTTACTTAGGGCTGAGCAAAACCGAATCATTTTTAATTCAAATAATTTTTTAGAATCGCATCGAATCGCTAATTCTTATGTAAATGACCAATATGCCATTTTTACTATTACAATTCGTTTCCATTGTGAAAATCAAGATATTTAAATTTTACTGTGTAGTTTCAATTCACACCCTATTGTATCAGATAAACAATTTTCATATTATTTTAAAAACAAAATATGATCGATTGGATTTTGTCGTTGAAAATAAAAATTCTGTCTTATTTATCGACTTTCGTTCCTATTAACTATTTACAATTGATTAGAATAAATTGTCCTTCGAATCGATTCGAATCATCGAACCGAATTGCCCAGCCCTGGAGTTACTCACGGGAGCAAAATCGTCTAATTAGAATCATCTGAGTAGAAAATTTTTTAAGGAAATGGAACTAAAATGTTGTGAAATCATACTTAATCACAGATATGAGTATTTAAAACTTTCGAATCGGACATGCACCCGAATAAACTCGAATCTATATGTGTAATCAATTTCTAAGTTCTATGTATAAAGTAATCTTTATTCTGAAGTAACTTTGTTTGTATTCAGTATAAACAAAACGCATTGAGAAGTGCAGCATATGACTTCATAACTGTGTCAGTCCCAACTGGCAGTTACGTAGGAATTGTGGAGTTTGGGACGGATGCTACGATATTGAGCGAATTAGAAATCATGAACTCAACCGAAGCACGTGACAATATGACGTCATTTCTACCCGCAACCACTAGTGGACAAACATGCATAGGGTGTGGAATAAGGATGGGCATTGAGGTTGGTCAAGTAGAAGTGTAAATATTGATTGGCAAAGTTCATTTCGGAATATCTTGGTGGCAACGAGTTTTGATAAGTATGGGTCACTAATGGATCGCGCCGTCAAAATCGCGATCGCTCCGTGCTTGGCAAAAGAAAATGTCCGATATTGGGTGATGTAGACGAGGCACAAATTTATGCAAAATAAATCGTTCGATTTGACCTTAAACACAATTATTGAGTAAATCTGTAAAATATGTTTTATAGAAATCCAAAGTACGTCATTATTATTGTTTATATTTCTAGAAAATTTTTTTGACTTTTTTATTCGCAGACAAAATAAAACCTTGAAACTGCGAACAACTGATTGAAGTTAAGTTAAAAAACATGATAGCCTTATATAATGTAGGCCGATATTTTGGGGCTGAATGCTCTCTTTTTATTTTTAACACTTTATATGGAACATTGCCTTTTATATCTCAGGCATCAACGGCTGCCTAACCACTATTATTTTGTTGAAGACAACCAAGCTTTACCACAAATATAGATACACAAAAAAGTTGAGATATAGGCATTTTTCGGATTGAAAATGGTGAAAAATGAACCCAAAAACTTAATATTACGTAGAGACTATATTATATTATTTCAATTTCAATGAAAATTTTGTATTGTATTCGAAACACTTTTTGCGTCTCATCGACGCAACCCATACAAAATTGATTTTACTAAAAATTTTAATTGGATGGTAAGAATACAGTTAATAAGTTTTATCATATTGTATATATTCAGATCTACCTATACATATTCATAGGTTTTAGAAAAATTCAGCACACCAGCTGGTGGAAATATTATTGTTATTACTGACGGATGGGGTTTTGCAGTTGACGAAGTATACGACGAAATTTTGAGTAAGGTAAAATTCTAAGGCATTCTAATTTGTCCTTTTTTTAACGACAAAATACAATCTTATGTTCAGTCACGAAAGATGATTTGTGAATTGGAGTATATATCATCATTGGTGAGTTTGTAGCTATAGATTTTCTTGTTTGGAATAATAAAGGCAAATTGGGAAAAAGGGGAATTTTGGCTATGAATGTGGATTATTTTTTCATATTTTTTTTTTATTGAGATTTCACAGATTCACACTGAGCAAGGCCACTTATTGGCAAAGAGCTACTAAAATGATTCGGTTCTCACCCAGCCGTAATTATAAGACATTGGGGTATTTCTTTGACCAATATAGCAAATGCTCGAATATAGTTTCAGATAACGGTTCAAGTGGTAAGAAAATATTTGTTTCACTCAATTACGGGCCATCGATGAATCATGTTTTCACCGCACGTTCTATGGCACATACTTTATAAAGCATGAAACAACAACAAAAACCATGTCACCTTTATTCATCATAATTCTAGAATGTAAGTGCCCAAAACACGACCTATGGGCGGAGTGCATCTTCAACAAACACCCGCATGAACAATATTTAGTTTTGAACATATTACGTTTTGTATATTGTATTATTGGAATTCAAGAGAACAAACTCCACAGACAACTCTCTTTGTCTCGCACTTGCTTAGAACCTTTGTTACTCACAACGTCACATTGTGTCAAATCATAAGATAAAATATTTATACAAATGTCGTGCTTAACTTTAAATTTTCTGTTTGTTCATCTTGTTTTATTCGTAAAATATTATTATTAATACACAAAAATTCAAGATTTGTTTTAAATTGATTTTGAATTTTTATAAAAAAGACATATTTTTATAAATGCAATGAAGTGTTTATAAAGTTCTTGTTTGTCTCAAATGTACATGTAAGCTTGGATTATATCGTATTTATTTTTATTTATATGGCAGGGCATTGTTGTCAGTGCGATATATATAAAAATTTTATGCACGAGAAATACTTTCGACGCTGAGTGTAGAAAGTGGTGGATCTTGGTATTACACACAGAATGAGGAAGACATACAACAAGCTCTCAAAGAAATTGCTGCATCTGGCGATAAAGAAAGTAATTCTCATCAGGTGATTAATTTTTTTTTTTAAATTTGTGCTTTGAATAAGACCTGAAAAAATACCTTGACGGTACCCTGGCGATGGTCGGCCCCCTTACCGCTTCTTTGTTTCTTTTTAGTCGACTGCTGCCCTTTTCTCCTTCTGAATCAGAGTTTTTTTCAAAGACGAGCTATAGATTTGCCGCGCTTTATTCTGGCTTGATACATATCGGTGGTGCTATCTATTAGTGATTCCAAATTTACAAAACGCGTTTAAATATCTAAATTTATATTATGTGTATTGAACCAAACCAGATTATGGAAAATTTTCACTCCAGAAAGGAAGAATGCCGACAGTAAGGATATCTATATCAAGTCTTCAACTTTTCATTTTACACTTTTTCGTTTAGATTCAAAGTGCATCCTTTTATTTATCTAATGGGAATGATTTTACATCTGATGTTTTTATCGACCAAACAATTGGACTCGATACAGTTTTCGTGTTCACTTGGTCTCGTAATGCATCCACACCACCCCTCGTGAATATAAGGAGTCCATCAGGATGTGTCTTTACAAATGCTAATACCTCAGATGCAACAATATGTAGCGGTGGATCGGAATATATCTTGTCTGCTGAATTTCTTTCTATCAAATTCAATATCCCAGGCAACGCAGAGGTGAGAGTGTTTTGTTATTGTTGCTTCGTAATAGTCTCGTATTCAAAAATCAGTACAAAAAATCGACTGATCTTGTTGGCTTCTACACAGACAAATATATTTTTCAGAACACGTTTTGTTAAGTATGAGTCAGCGATGGATCGCGCTTCCAAGGAGCGATCCATCAGTAGTTGACGCTTAAACAAAAAAATTTCCGATTGGGTAGTTGTGACATCACAACGTGAGAGCGGTCATAAATCCCAATGGTTATCTTTGCAATGTTTATGCCCAAAAATTGTATTTTTACCCTGGGTATTAGATAACGAACTGACAAAATTCAAACGTACTAAATACCTTTGTCTATCCTGACTCAATTGAAAGCCATATTTGGAAGACAGAGTAAGATTATGTCATACTCTGTTTCCCCCTCGTGGGATTTTTGTTCCACGCCTGTAATAATGAATATTCTTGTAGGGCAATTGAATATGTTTTCGCTACTTTTTTAAGATGCCTGTCTTAAATAAAGAGTTCGTCAGACGAAACGTTTCAAAATAAAAATGTGCTAGAAGCCTTTCAATTTATTTAAATAAAATTTCATCTATATGTAAAGTCATAAAACCATGTTTATTGTTAGAGATTGGGTATCATTAAGCTTAATCATCGTCTAAAAAACATAAAAGTTTCAAATTTCTGTTGCAAGTTACACATTGTGTAATTTGTAAAAAAAAAAAATAAATAGCAATGTGATTAGAAAACTCTTATAAAACATAGCTAGTCTCTTCCATAGACAAGGATACATCACACAAGAAAGTCACGCAAATAGATTTGCTGACCGGTCACAAAGTCGACCAACTGATTGTTTTATGACATAGTTTGAGAGATCACTATTTGCTGATAAAACAAGCTTTCAAACAAAGACAACAAGGTACAACCCGTCGTACATAAGTTATGCAGAATGCGATTATATCGCTGTTTGTGGATTTCATTTTAAAAATAGTTCTGGCGAGCACGAGCCACAAATTGAACCACGCCTCGGCGGCGCGATCCATCTGTGTCCCATACTCACCACAATTAGCTTCATGAGGACTTTATAGAATATTTGATTGTTGATACTGACAGTATGGGTACTTGACAAATGACAAGTTACAGAAATATTGAAAGTATATCCAGTTCATATTTTCGCGCACGGTAATGCAATAAGCTTCACTTTCACTTCCGAAATGAAAAAAGTTGAATTTTGGAAAGTGGAGAACAACGACAAAAATGTGATTTAAAGAGTATTTAAGTTTATTCGATATAGTTTATTGTTCGAATAAAATATAATCAACTGCGCAGTTTTGCTTTCATTCCCTATAATATATTGTATCGGATTGCTCAAATCTCTTATCACATTATCACTTATAATTACATGATTAAATACTTTTGTATCATGAAATTCGCGATCATTTTAAAGACGATTTTCATGACCATTGAATTTTGGAACAAGTTGATTTAATACAGTCGATCACAATTTTTTTTTGCCAAGTACGAGCCACCGTAGCCACCGTAAGACCACGCCTCGTCAGCTCGACCCATCATTGGCCTATACATTACGAAACAAGTTTTGATAAAACAAATCTGACTGATGTATGTTGCAATTTGTGGTAACATGTTATCAACTATATAAATGTCCTCTCGAAGGCTGTTAAGATCGAATAAATACGTTGAAGCTTTTTCGGTACAATTGAATACACATCTGCCTATTTTTTCCCTTGTAACATTCGCATTATTATTTTAAAGTACCTCATATTTAACAGTTTTATAATTTTCCATGAAAAATAGCACCAAAATCGACCAAACGTTTGCTGTATATGACGCAATTCCATACATTTTACTACTTTTTCTTTATTTCTTCAACTTGACCGTATTATGTAACTCAAACAAAATAATTAATATTTAATCTGCAATCGTAGCAATATTATTTATAACAAATAATGTTTGTTTATATAAATTGCGTCGATCGATCGATCATCATTATGACAGCTCTTTGTACAGTCCAATTCAGAAATTTTATTTTGTCAGGCATGAGCCACAAATGAATTGCGTCTCGTGGGCGCGATCCATCAGTGACTCATACTTAACAAAACATGCTTGGAGAAAAGACTTTCTGACTGGGGTGGAGAAACTCATTTGAATGTAGTACCCCCCAAAATCAGACCGCCGTAACAGCCGCCATTGACGATTAGGTTTATTGTCTTTATAAAATATAATCTTTTTCGATTCGGCCAAGAGTAATATTGCAAGTTCGCGGATCGCGGACGAAAGAGCTCTGGTAACCTAGTCAGGAAAAATTAGAAACATCCTTCGTTAAGTATATGTGTCACTGATGGATCGCGCGGTCCATCTATGGAGCATGCTTGATGATTAAAGATCTCTGATTGGAAAACTCTGTTACTGAATTCCTCCTCGAAATGTGCCTCAGGGTGTTCAAAAAAATTTATGTCTTCAATACTATTCAATTCAATATTACTAAACAAGAGGTCGTTGCCGTCGATACTAGATCATGATCTGGGAAACCTTCTAAAATAAACAACTGTAAAAGTAAGAACTGGCAAACTTTATCACGTCCTTAGCATATTAGCAGATACGAGATGTTGCATTCCATCTTATATACTTTTTTACAGGCCGGTAAATGGGTATATTCCGTAACTCCATCAACTGATGATGCACAGGATATGACATCATCAGTGACATCATCAGCGTCTGATAATGACATTGATCCGATTATGGTTTCATCTGGAATTAGTAACACTGATGTCACAGATGGATCTTCAACAGTTGTTTATGCAAAAGTAACTTAATCAATATATCCTCCCTAACTGTGTGGTATTATTTTTCCCATGGGCTATATTAGCTCCACCCAATCGAAAATTCTTGTTAGAAACATTTTTGTTAAGTATGACCTACGTAATTCATCAGTAGCTCATGCTTGACAAAATAAACTGATTGTTCAATTCTCGTTCAGCCCAACTCATTTAAACAACTCATAACCAGGTCTATTTTGGCTTTGCCCCGGACAACTTTTAAAGGGCGTACCTGTGCATGCATGCGCAGTGTAAAGACACTTTTTAACGGGTTCGGCCATGTGTTCAGTCGCGTATTTCAAAGTGAGACAAAATTAACAATATACAGATGATCAAATTATGACAGCACAATGTACGCCACAGCTCGAAAGATACTTTGAATAAACCTTGGATTACTCGCTAAAATATGAATCATTAACGCACAAACTGGGGCTGAAACAGTCAAAACGGATCACCGAAGGCATCAAGACATCGGGAGCGGGAAAGATTTCTTCTGAATAATATTATGTGATCTGAAAATTGCACAATATTGCAATCAGTCGATGAAATCTTTTACATTTTTTACTTTACACACTTAAAATGCTAATAACGATTTTTTACTTGACCAGGCAGCTCATGTCCCAAATATAGGCTAATAGACGCAAATACTCACTGATTGCTTTTTTCATGGTGTATGAGGAGAGGCGTTGAACCAATCTTCCAAATTGTTCAGTAATGACTTGGCGACGATAATTTGTCAAGATGAAATATGTTATTAATTTTAATTTTATTTATTGCACGTTATTATTTTCAATTATTTGCTGAAGGCGACACTGTATTTTGCTTTCAATTATGTCTGGACGGTGCGCACAAACGCATGATGGCTTCTATAGATATTTAAAATAAAGTATTTTCAAATTTCGAGGTAACTCAAGGATACAAACCAATAATTGGTGCTATTGTTGAGGCAACAATTAGCAGACCAACTGGAGGACCTGTAGTTATGAACTTATTTGATAACGGTGCAGGTTTGTGCATTTTATCATATAGCTCCATTGTTTTGCGAGTTAGTATAATGTCTAAACAGGTCACATAGATGTAATACAGTCCAAATCTTCCGGCCAAACATTTTATCGAATATAGTGGGGCTGATGGATCGCGCGATCGAGACCAAAGGGACTATCCCTTGTGTGGCGTTGATGACTCCCAAAAGTCTTCATTTGTTTGAAATCCTGAATGTGCAACAAAAGTATAATCTACATTGGCTAGCATATTTACCGAACAATCTTTTTTCTGAGATTCCGGAATTTTTGTCACTTTGCTCTTGAACCGGAAATAAAAATGCCAATAAACGATTTGGATATCATATTTATTTTACAGGAGCAGACATTCATGAGAACGATGGAATTTATTCCAAATATTTTACGGAATATTCAGGGAGAGGAAATTACGCTGTGAAGGTAATATTAAGGGCAGTCGAAATCTTAAGGGCAGCATCATAGAATATGTTAAATGTTTCAACGCTGCATAGAAAACATCTTATGATAACCATGCAATGAAAGAACCCAAATACTAATTATTGGGAATACTTATTCTATATATTCTATTGGACAGACTCACTTTCTATAATTGTGAAATTGTACCGACTTATCTTTCATTCTATGACTATGCGTGAGCGGATCCACACTCAAAAATCATGCACGCTATAAAATATTATATGCTAATATAAAATGTTTAATAAATAATAAAACCAAGCAATAGAGTCTTTATGTCACTCAGTCATTCACAAACTGATTTTTGATACCGTTCGTATGTTAGCGCAACAACTTCTTCAAAATGTGTCAGAACATGTTTTGTTAAGTGTGGGTCGCTGATGGATCGTGTCGATGGCACGCGATTCACCTGTGGCTCATGCTTGACAAAACAAATCTTCTGATTGGGTAGCTTTTTCCAAAAACCCATTTTTATAATAATTGTTTCATTTTTCCGAATAATACTTTAAATGGCGATACCCAAAATCTATCTTTTGACACTCCATTGTACCATTGAGTACAATGGTCTCAATATTGAAGTTTTAGTTGCATCGTTCACCAAGATTCATTTACCTGTGAAGGGCCAAAAACTTAATTTCATTATCATGTCATATAGAATTTTACACAGAATTTTTATTTCTTGAAATCTTTACAAAGGTCGAAGTCAGATATTACAACTCGACTTCTGCAAACAAGGGGCAGAAGCTCATCAAAGGCAAATTACAAACCGGGAGTCATATCTGCCGATGGTAATCTCATTGATTAAGCTATGATTTTTCACCGATACTTTTGGTATCAATATAGATATCAATATAACATAAATATATAGCATTCGTCATGTTGACGGTGCCTAGTAGTTTTGGCAAATTTTGAGCAAAATTACTTAGTGTACTTAGTATACCCTGTTTACTGAGTTTATTTCCAAAATACTTTTACCTAGTTTCACTGATATCTGATTCACCTATTTTAACGTTTACCGAGTTTTCTTTCTGAAACTCTATCTATTAAAATTACTATGTACAATAGGTAAATTTGCCTAATTTTCAGCTAATTACCTTGTTCAAAAATCAAGTACCTAGTAAAAATCTAGGTAAATTATATTTTCATCATTAAAAGGTTTTTTTGAGAGAGAAACTATATTTAAATACCCCTTAAATGAATCCATGTGACAATTACCCTGTTTTACTGGTTTTAATCTAGGCACTACTTGGTATTGAAAGTGAAGCTGGGTTACCTATTAATACTTTAACTAGTTCTGTGATATATTTGTTTTATTTTTCCTAGTTTTAGAAAAAACTAGGTTGACATTACTAGTTCCTAGATTCGTTAACCACGAGGCACTGATGGACCGCGTGAGAGTTTCTTCAAACAAGTCAAAAGATTATTTCTGAATGACACTCCTTCAGTACCGACAATTCGCTATGCGAGTGGACGGCAGAAATGAGTGCAGTGGGTACTATCTGCCCTTGTCGATGATAAACCATCCACCACCTCGTCTCCTAACTCCACTATCCTCACATGGCTCGAATGCAAAACGTTAGAGCAGTTCTAAAGATCTTGTGGAAAAATTGATGTCTGAAAATTTGAACACTTACTGTTGTTACATGGGTGCACCTATGATATCGTAATATTCTCACGAGGTTTAATGAATTGTGTGTTTGGATTTCCGGAACGAAACCGAAAATGTGCGTCGAACGAAATGTCTTTTTAAAGTCTCTCCATATTAGATATGATGGCAAATATAAAAATATTAAATCAAATAATCTTCAGGATCCGTGTCAGTGAATTCTCATGGGGCAACATCACCAGAAACAAGTAGTTCTGGAGGTGAAGGGAGCCTATCTGAAGAAATCGGAGAGTTTTCTCGAGTGGTTTCAACAGGGGGATTCAGCTACATCGGGTAACTCTTAATATTATCATGGATAAGAGGAGCCTTTAGTGCGCCTTCCCAGCATATTACATTTAGAACTATTTTTTGTTTATTTAAAATGTATAACAACCCAAATAGTCTTTTAGTATAGATTACTAAATATGTTCACATTCAAATACAACACAATCCCTTATATTGGCGTATTTTTAAGACCGAGCACAGTCGAAGACACAACACCACCAGGAAAGATTGTTGATTTGAAAGTTCAGCAAAGAAATTTGAGTGATTATTCTGCAGGAATCATTTTAACATTCACAGCTCCTGGAAGTGATTTTGACGCTGGCACAGGTTAGAGGTCATAATTACATTTGTACGTCAAAGCTGCTTTTCTAGTATTATTAATATTTAACTGTACCAGAAATATTAACTAAAAACTAATGTATTTGGTCACTGATGATCACGAACCGCGTCGCTGAGGCGGTATATTAGAAAAATATGAAGAACGAGTCTTGTATGTATATACATATTATTTATACATTTGCTATCAAGTCTCCGTTAGTTGGTTCTTCTCAGGCATTGCTTCCTGTCTTACTCAGAGTAAATTTCAATAAAAAAATTATATGACTATATTATTCAGGCTTCTTATTTTAACACTGTATTTTTTCATTATTTTCCAGCATTTCGATATGACATCAGATATACATATGACGAACCTTCATTATTAGTCAGCAATTTCTATGAAAATGCGATGATAACAGAGGAAGAGTTGATTGAAGGTAGTTTAACTTCTCCATCTTATGCTGGAACAACGGAATCAATGATTGTACAAACTCCCAATGTCCCATGGGGCCAGAATACTTTGCGGTAAAGTTTGTGACATTTATAAATATTTTTTTGTTATATAAATTTTAAATTCAGTCAATACAAATAAAATAAATAGTGAATATTAGATCTATTAAATAAAATAGATTAGAAATATTAAGCAACAGTTAATTTTTCCAATCATGTGGCACAGTTGCTCTGGATAGGGCAATTCGAATCGCTTCGAATCAGTCAGGAATCGTCCATAGGAATAAAAAAATTGCTCAATAAAGTGGACTTTTCCTTTTTAACCACAAAATGCAATCGATTTTGGTCAAATTTGACCAAAATCGATTGTTTTATGTTGTTGAAATATTAAACCTTTTATTCTCAGACATGGAGTATAAATTAAAAATACATACTTACTACTTACTGCACGTCTTTTTGTGCTAATATTAGTAATTTGCATTTATAAATTGCTTGATTTTCATGATGGAGACAATGCATATTCGTTATTAATATGGAACTCATGATTCGATCCGATATAAAAAGATTATCCAAATCAGATTCGAACTGCAAATGATTCGGTTTTGCCAAGCCCTTTTTGGAACGACGGGAGTTCGGTGTTTCTTAGTTTGCAAGAGCACCCTTCAGTAAAGCACTCCTTGCGTAGCTAAAATGGAAAAAATAAAAATATATATTTAAAACCATAACTCTATGAGGGTTTATTTCGTGTAAAATGGCGTAAAATTTCTTTGTAATTGAATCATGAATTATATTTTATTCAATATTGATATCGATTTCATTTTTCGTTGAATTTAACAGTCCAACCTTCACAGAGAGTCTAATCTAATCCAAATTAAAAGTATGTTGTTTAAACACGAGGCGCGGGCTATCAGTGACTCATGCTTGACAAAATAAAAATTATTAAAAGACAAGAAAACTATGAATTTATTTATTTTTTAAACATTTTCATTTCCCTCCTCTCTGTTACAGGCTCGCTTTTGCAGTCCGTGCTATTGACAGTTCAGAAAACATTGGAGAAACATCGAATATTCCTGTGATAAATTTCTTCGTGACTCCACCAGGTTCTCCGACAGTATTTCCAGAATATGAATCTACGTCGACAACAACGACAAAATCATGTTATTGTGAAAGTAAATATTGTATAATTTAATTTATTTTAAACACGCATCTAAATGAATGACCTTGAACATGGTCTTATACTGCGGCCACTTATAGGCGAAAAGGGTTGTCTTTTTGGAAAGTTGGGCGCAATGATCTAGTGGCTGGCTTTGGTAGTCTAAACCGGACGAAAATATCATATCTTTTCAACAACTTTAACCATGTCCGTTTATAAGTGGCCTCTGATACCAGGGATTTGATCAGGCCGATCTACCCCGGTAAGTGGCTATAAAAAGTTATGCCAAGCTTAATCGAATAATTACGTCTTTAGGAGATTGATTGGCATGCTTAGTTCGCAATTATATCTATCAGTAGCAAAACTACCGTAAAATCGTCGTTCATTTGGAGAAATTTCGACGGGTATGAAACTATGAAGTTGACCTTCTTTTGTCAAAGTGCAAATGTTATTAACAAGGTAGTTTCAAATTTTAGAAACCTACAAATACTGCAAATGAACAGAAAATTTGTTGCCTCTGTCTCAAGTCATAATACACGCACTTGCACTGTAAATTTTAATGTTCATTCAATATATTTCTACAGTTTGTGATCCGAACACAGATCTTTACATTGTACTCACAGTGGTGTTGACTGCAATATCGGCTGCTTTCAGTGAGTATTTTTTGCTTTTGTAGCGGAGGTTTATACCTAATTAGAGGGAGTTAAATTTTGAAATGAAAAATTTTGTATAAAATCTTGTTCAGAGAGGGCTTTCATAAAATGATCCAAGAACACTTTATGTGCATCCGGTCTGTCTTTAGGATAGGATAGGGTATCATTTTTCTACTGTGAGATAGGAAAGGCGAGAATACGGCTCAATGATATGGCAAACCACGATCTTTCGTACAGACACCAATTCCGGTTCGGGGTAAAGGATTCGGCTTGACATTTTTCTCATTTTATGTGCATGGACCTGGTTTGCGGGCGAAACCGAAGGGTGCTGCGCACAACGACCTTCTCCCAATCATAAATTTTATTTTGCCAAGCATGAGCCACATCCATTCATATACTCGAATAATTATTATCATTGCACTATTTGCGCGACTGATCATTGTAATAATGTAATGAAAATGCAGTAAAATCGCCGCTCTATGACAGTAATGTTACTTCTCTATATTCAAAGGAAACTATAAAAACGACTTTTTCAGTTAATAATAGGCTGTTGATGGAATGCATCGATGAGGTGCCGTCCATCAACAGCCTATAATTGACATAAATCAAGGCATTTTCAAATTTTGAAAATATGAAATTACTGTAAAAAGAACTGTATATTTATTAATGTATTAAGGTCATATTTTTTTTCCTATTAAGATATATTTATATATCTCTTATATATACCTCTCACTTTCAGTCACAAGTACAATAGTACTTGCAGCATGGTTGTGCAGCATCAAGAAACATTTTAAAAAGGGATCACGATCACATTTCGATGGTTTTGCTAATTCACCTTACGATTCCAAGACGGGATCTTTAAACATCACAAGCTTCTCAACACTAGAGGAGTGAAATGCCAGGATCTTCTTGCGCTCGGAAAAATGTGAACTTGCTTATTTTTTTTCTTGTTTGTTCCTAAGTAATTATTGGGGATATTATTTTATTTTTTTGTCCAAAAAATATAAATATAAAAATATTTTTTCCCCTTTGAGTTAAAACATAGTGGTAGTAGTTTTCCGTCACACATTTTTTGAATTCATGTATAAATTAAATATTGCCACGATGTCACTGATAGTGTGGTGTCTATGCAAAATTGTATTGTATAGTATATCAACTACGTATCGAATTCATTTTCTCAATCTATCTAGCGATCGATGTAGGAATGATTCGTTAATGGAACTCACTTCGCGAGATGGGGTTCATCGACAGTCCATACTTGACCTAAATCTCACAAACAAGTTGGTTTGAAATTTTGGAAATGATCAAATAAATGTATTCTACTTTTATCACCGTGTACATGTACATGTAAATGTACATGACGAAAATCCTCGAAAAATATGTTGATATAATATTATTATCGTATACACTAAGTGCTAAACTATAGTTTCTGAAAAAATATCCATAACAGTAACTGAAAAACTATGCACCGATCATATTTTGTTAAGCGTGCGACACAGATGGACCGCGTCTCATCGACACGATCCATTAGTGCCCACGCTTATCAAAATATGTTTGGTCAACACATCGCAGGTTGGGTTACAAAATAGCCGATACCATCGATACTTTTAAATTTCTGGAATCTATGAGATTTTGCACTAACCGAGGCCTAAATCAGTTCCTAAAGGATCCAACTAACGGTCACTTGAATGACAATAGGTTACTACAAAAGAAGAAAGCACAGGCTCGGCACAGCCCTCGAAATACAATTTTCAGATTTCTGAATATAGACTCAAGCAATGATTGGGCAAACATACTTCAAAAAAATTAAATATATACACTTTTTTGTGATTTGTCAAATTTTTCCAAATCAAGAATTTTTATTTTGTCTGGAACTAATTTGATTAAATGCTGTTCTTCATTGTCTCAATGCTGATGTTAATTTTGGATGTTGTTTTTGAATGCTTCTATATGTATAAAGTTCTCCATTACTTTTTGTTCTGCAATCTCTTGTTGTGTTGTTGCTTCAATCTCTTGTGTTGTTGCTTCAAGTACATTTCATCCACTACAAGAGTGTTTCTTTGCTATTAGTTCTTTTACACAGAATATTACTGAAATTTTTTGGAAAATTTTAACTTCAAGAATGTACTTTGAGCCTATTAGACGGCATTTGTGATGAGTATCGGCATCGGCCGGTATGGCAAAAAACTGGTATCAGTACATGACTAAAAAATACATATTAAATAGAAAACCAAAGCGTAAAATACATTCTAAATAATAATATAACAAACTCGAGTATTCCGAAAAAAAATCTTTTTTGAAACATAAATCTTGGACGTTTTTTTTTCCGAATACCAATTTCAGAAATTTCATTTCGTAAAGCATGTGCCATAGATAAACCGCACCTCGGCGGCCCAATCCATTCATGACTCATACTTGACAAAAGATGTTTGATAATTTTTTTGATTCGAATGAATTAACGAAACGGTTTTCTCTTCAAAAGTAAGTAAAGTTGGAAATAAACACAAGCACTCAATAAACTTAATAACCTTATACAAAACCAGGTTCATGATTTGGCATTAGTTGACCGATCTCTCTCTTGCTTTAGGAAAGTTTGTCTATGTTCATCGTTTCAATAGATATGGAATATGTATTCTCGACTCCCTCAACATTTTCACGTTTCTGTTTCTTCTTTAAATTGTTGTTACTTCTGAATATCCATGCTGACAATATTAAGGTGCTGGTCACTAAACGATAAAATTTAATATGATAAAATAATAAGAGTTTAATAGGAAATAAAAGTGTTGAGGGTACTTTTGCCATAGCCTGCTCGACACATGTTATTTTAGATGACAAACCTTTCAGTATCAAGAGTATCAAGAAGTTTTTTACTTAACTCTACTTACTTATATAGGTAATTAAGTATCCCTGTTAATAACGGGGTGAACTAGGTGATCGTCGTTTGACTGCATTTGAGGTGTTTATAGATTTGAAGGTTGAAATCTTTGAATATGCTATTTCAAGAGTTAATTTTAATAAAAATTATAATTTACCTTGTTTAAAACAAACTGTTTAAAAATTAGGTAAATTCACATATTTTACCAAGTAAATTTAGTATCTTTTGCTGTAGCTATCTTGTATATTTAATGACTATTTTATCGCTAGGTAATCTTGATATTGAAGTTCAATCAATTTTTTTCAATTGAAATTGGCTTAAATGAAGGTCAGAGACAACACTTGAAAGGAGTCGGAGTCGACTGGCAGTCGCTTATATAACAAATAACTGCCTAAATGTTAGCGAATGCACTACCATGCTGTGGTTACCATTACTGACGCATCCCTTGAATAAAACATGTCTCAAACGATGCTAAAGCGTTATAGTAGAGAATGGTATCAGCCCAGAGTGGCAATTTTTAGCGGTCTCTCACGGCACGCAGGAATAGCAAGTTATGTTATGACAATTCCAAGCCGATCAGAAGTTTTATTGACCGCGTCTCATCAACGTGATCGATTAGTGACCCATACTAACAAAACATGATTCGACAAATTTTTTCCCACTGGGAAAGCCCCCTCTGCAAGTTAAAAACAAGAGGCGTGGTTTATTTGTGGCCAATGCTTTGTAAAATGTCATTTTTTGATACGGTTACGTCGCAAAAACAAAACATCGCTGTATGCTGTTAAACAATTAAATCTGAACCAACCAAATAAAAAATACTCACGTAAAGCAGTAGTGGATGCTGAAAAAATGCAGCCAAAACTGGATACAGGTTGGCGTTTGGATCACAAACTGTAAAATATAAAAGCAAAATAACAAAAAAATGATTCAAGCTCTGTAAAGGAGTTTTTCTGTATTTTTTCTGTATTTTATATGCGCGTATTGAATGTCACACATTAGACTTTGTCGATATTTTGTATACTCTCAGGTACCAAATCGTTTAATTTGATACCTTACCATACATGATTTAAATGTAACCAATTATGCCGCTAAACACCGTACGATGCTTAGGAAATCGAGCATAATCAAGAAGCCACAATGCAAAAGAAAATTCGAAAACACGCTTGTTTATTCCAAAAAATATCTTTTCTTGCTGAAGAATGTAAAAGCGGATCCATAAATAAAATTGTCTCTCAAGACAGAATAAAATTCGAAAAAAAGGGAGAGCATGAGAAAATTGGCCAAAATTAAAACTAAATACATTTCTGGTAAAGGTGGGCATAGTTGACGGTTTATTACTGATGCTCGGATAAGCAAAAGTTAAATTATTCACATCAAATTATATTACTCATGTTACAGTAGTATACCTACGTAAAAGTTTAGAATTTTGTTTGTGCAAATTTAAGAATGCATTAATAAATTAGTGACGAGTGTGTCGCCCCTCGTCGGCGCAATCCATCCGCGATTCAAACTCAACAACAGGTGATCAAATCATATTGCTTTGATCGGGTACAACACAAGCCACAACACTGTACCTTCGCACTGTGTGCAAACTTTTTCTGGTTTCGCTGCATTTATGGGTTTTGTTGTTGTTTTCTATGTTGATGTTGTTGCACTTTCTACCTCCGTCGTAGGTTCTATTGTAGTAGTTGTTGGTGGAATAGGAGGAGTAATAAAAAATTGATTACAGCAACGTTTGAAGTATCGCCTATATTTCCTGCGTCGTCT